>JABWHU010000168.1:47233040-47321077 GCA_014189135.1 Dicerorhinus sumatrensis harrissoni
CCCTCTGTCCCTGTGGCCCCCCAGCCCAGGCTCCTAAAACTGCCTCTGGGCCCACTGTTCCTCTTCAGGTCCTCCTGGCATGGTGTCCTGAACTCATCTCTGGCCCGTCCACCCAGCGCCCCTGCCCTCTGCCACCCCTGCTCTTGGGCCTGTCCAGCTCCTTCCTCACTCCAGAGCCCTCCTCCAGCCGTGGTCCTTCCGGAGCCAGCCTGCCCCTCGCCACAAGTGGGAGCTGAGCACTGCCCTCAGCCCTCCTTTTCCCTCGGTGCCAGCATCCCCAGGCCCCAGTGTGGGCTGGGCTGTACCCCCTACCCACACACCCGGGCAGTCCTGTCCCCTGAGACCACGACTCCTGTCTATTCAGTCGCAGGGCCCTCCAACCTCTCCCCAGACTGGCAGCCAAGGGTCAGGCCCCAAATGGGCCCCTCGCTCTTCCCTCCGCAGGTCCAATGTTCTGTGCCACCCTGCACGGCTTCCGCAAGTCTACCCTTACTGTCCCACGTCCCCACAAGTCTGCTGAATAGGGCTAGTGCCCTGGAACCCAAGAACTACATCCCATCTGGTCCTCTCATCGGTGCCCTTCTGCCCCTTCATCCCCAGAGAACTTCATCCCTTGGTTTCCCTCCCTCCCCACTCACCATCCCACCCGGTCCCTCCACCAGCTCCCTCTCCTCCCTGCACAGGGAGGACCCCTGAGCCCCCTGAGCCCCAGCTGTGCCTGCTCCCTGTACCTGCTCAGCTCCACCTGTCCTGGGCGCTGTTTATGTAAGGCCCACTGATTCTTGTCCCCTGAGCTCCTGAGCAGCCCCCTGCCCCTCCTGCCCTCCCACCTGCCCCTGCTCACCTGCCAATCACTGCCTGCTGCCCCGGAGCTCCTGGGCAGCCCCCTGTCTCTCCAGCCCTCTCAGCTCTTTGTTCTCCTGTTAAGCTCTGTCTGCCCCCGCAGACCTCCTGGGCATGCCCCAGCCCCTCCTGCCCTCCCAGAACCCTGCTAACCTGCTAAGCTCTACCTACTCCCCTGGAGCTCCTGGGAATTCCCCTGCCCCTCCTGCCCTCTGACCCCCCTGCTGTCCTATAACCATTCTGCCTGCTCCTCTGTAGCTCCTGGGTCAGGTTCTGCCCCCTTGTGCCCTCCTACTTGCCCCTTGTCCCTTGTAGCTTCTCTGCCCGTTTTCCCTGGAGCACCAGGTCCTCAGCAGCTCCCTAGGCCTCCTGCCCCATGATCCACTCTCCCACATGTCCCTGAGCTCAGCACAGCACTGCTGGGTCTCCTCAGGGCTGCCTCTGCCCCTCCCGCCTGTCCCAGCGCCCACAGCCCCGGTTCGCCTTCTTCCTGGACTCATTCGTCTCCCAGCACTGGGCTTTGTGTCCTGGACCCACCAGGTCCCACTCTCTCTCTGGCCAGCTCTCCACTGGCAGAGCTCTGTCCTGCTCCCCTCCTGGAGGAGCTACTGCCCCCAGCTGGGCTTTACCCTCTCTATGCCCCTCACCACCCTTGGAAGCCCCATCTGGAAGCCCCTCTGGACATTCCTCCCTCCAGGTGCCGGGTCAGCTGCCCTGTGCCCACCAGCTCACAGCCCCTGGAGCCCCGGCTCCTGCTCCTGACTCTCACTGCCCGGCTCCCGACGACCCTCCCACAGCCCACTGAGCTCCTGCTCAGCCCTGTGCTGTCTGAGTTCTGAGCACACGGGAGCCCACGCTGCCCCTGCTCTGCTCCCAGGTCACCAGCTGCCCTTGACCTTGGCCATAACCCAGAACACAAGGCCACCTCCTCTGACCCTGCCTTGGGGCTCGAGCTGTGTCCATTTGCCTGGACAGGATCCTTAGGCCACCTGGGGTTCCTCTTCCTCACCTGTCCTGATCCAGACCCCTTCCTGTGTTCTGTGCTCCAACTCAATTGTGCATCCTGGCCTCTGTCCTGCAGCAGCTCAGCTCCTGCCCGGCCCTGCCCTCAGCACAGCTGGCCAGTGGCAGCCTTCAGGCTTCTGGCCTCTCAGCCCATCACATTCCTCAAGGTTGACCTCCTTCAGTCCAGTGCATCCAGCTCTGTTGGCGGGGACATGCCCCTGCCCATGGCTCCCTGGTGCAGGCTCTGGGTTGGCGCTGTGACCTGTGGGCAGCCTGCCTTCCCCCGTGCTGGCTCATTGCTTGAGTCCCTCCGTGACATCCTTGAGGGCCTGGTTTCCCCTCAGGTCCTGTGGCTGTTTTCACTGTCCCACTCCACTCCCGTCCCCTCCTCCGTGGGACCCCACTCACCGAGCATGGGGTCAAGTGTACGGATCCCCCTCAGTCCAGCCTGGGTCTCCGAGGACTCTCCACCCCCTCTGGTCTCTGGCTCCAGGCACATGTGGCTCCTCGCAGCCCCGCACTCCGCGTCCACTGCCCTGCTCCTTGGAGTTCATGCCGGTTCCCGGAGGTGTGGACGCCCTCCCAACAGCCCTGCAAAGACTAAGACTGGGACTGACACAAGAGGGCACCGCTTGCTTCCTGAAGTTCCTTTTTCTTCTTGGTGGTTTGTGTCCCAGAGGACCTGGGGGGAGTCCAGACGTTGTGGGGGCTGCCCCACATGGGTGTTTGGCAGTGGGGTGAGGTGGGTGCCTGGGACCCAGGGGAGAGTGCCGGAAGCCTGGCCCCATGTGCTGTTCTTTGCTCTCCGCCCCCCACAAGGATTATGGCTGCTTGATCCACCACAGAGCGGGGTACCCGGGCCTCTCACCAGAGCCCTCTCGTCCCCTTACCCCAGAGGGCATGTCTCCCTGCCTGAGTCAGCATGCAGTGTGGACAAGGCTGTCCTGCTCACAGCCTGCAGCCCAGCCCATGGCCTGGTCGTGTCCACCCACCAAGACAGACTCCTGAGTAGAAAGCTGTCTTCCTCTGGGTCCCTGCCTCTTCCCTCCTTCCCTCTCGGGCTCCATCCAGGGCCAGATCGCTGACAGAAGGATAGAGCAACACGCAGGGTCAGAGGAAATCTATTCTCCTGGACATAGCTGCCCTTCAGGGGACAGACAGAAGTCTGATGTGCGAGGACAGAGTTCACGGTGGTCACTGTAACATTAAACTGTTCCTCTATCTAAGAGACAGTGTGCAATCTCTGTCCTCCCGTGTGTGAGCCGAGACCCCGCTGACCATGTGTGTTTGGGGCACGTGGACCCTCAGTGTCTCGTGTCCTGGAGTGCCACAGCTCACCCCAGGCCCCAGGTGTACCCTGGGGCTTCCCCGTATCTTCCATATTAGGGCTTGGATCGGGGATCGCTGGGAGGCACCGTAGCCTCCAGCCCACAATTGCCAGGGGCCAGGCAGGTGACTGGGGTGGGGGTCAGGCCTGCCTTCTTCCAAGTGGTCAGTGGTCAGGGGCTTGTGTTGTGGCCCCTTTAGCTGGGCCAGGAGCAGAGTCCAAGGCTGTAGAAAGTGAACCTTCTAGGAGGTGTCCTCGGACACAGGAGGAGAGCCAGCTCTACCACCCACTGGTCTTGCAGCATCCTTTGGCCTCAAGTGTCCCCAGAGCCACACCACGTCCTCCAACAGTCTCCTCCAGGTCCCTCCGCCTCTCCTGCGGTCAACTCCTCACACCACTTGCCACAGTTTGGGATTCTCTCAAAGCAGCACCCACGACCAGGTCCCAAACACTGGTCCGGTGGCTCACGGGTATTCAGTGGGCCACCACACAGGAAGAAGCTTGCACAGCTACCCCGCTGATTTTGTTGGTGAGTTGCCAGGCTGCAGGCAGTGCAGGGCTATATGGGTGATGGGTACTCCTCTCGGCTTGACTCACATCAGCAAGGGGCTGGGAGGTTCCACTTGGAGTCTGTCGCCTGGGCTGGGTGGGCACCCGTGGTCTTCTCTGTCTCCAAGGGCCTCTCTGCAGGGACTCCCCAGCACTGCCCCTTCACATAAGTGGACTGCTGCTCAGTGCCTGGGACTGACTCCCAGGAGAAGGCCTGTCTCCTTAGGTCCTGCTGTCAGAGATCCAGCCGCAGCCCCTCGTGACTCTGTCTCCTTGGAGGTGGTCTCACAGGCCCTGGGTTCCAGGAAGGGAAGTGAACCCCGCCTCTGCATGGGGCAGGGCCAGCTGATGGAGGAGCCCGTGGTCCTGGAAATGTTGCTGTGGCCACTTTGCAAAATGCCACTGGCCACAGCCTTGGTGAAGGGAGAGCCCTCTGGTCACTCCCAAGTGGAAATCATGATAAATCCACAGCACACTCCTGGCTCGTCTTGTCCAACTTCCTCTCCATGGTGCCCACACAGTTGCCATCTGTCCCACTTAAGGCAGGCCACCCTCGAATTCACGATGTAGGAAATTGGTCACCAGCTCTGCAAGCTGTGAGCATTACTGCCATTGCCTAAGAAAAACATTCACCTACACACTTTCTGGTCAGTGAAATGCTGAGGCAAATAATCCTTAATCAATCTGTAAATTAAGGCTGGAGAGAGTTCATTACATGAGCAATCTGAGGACTCCCCCCCCAGGAGAACGACCTTCACCAAGGAGGACAGCACTGCGAAGAAGGGTGTACAGCGTGGGTACATATCGTCTTGGAACAAGAACATACATCACATAAGACAGGAATACTCCAGGGGACCCTTCACGATGGCGCTGTAGGTGGACTCTGAACTCACCTCCTCCCACGGACACAGCCAAGTATACAACTAATCTTGGAAAGATTACCCCTGGGAGAGAACTGCAAACTGGATAAGAGGAACACCTGCAAGATACGACAATCCTGACTGAGGTGGAAGAGGCAGAAATTCCCTCCTGCAGAGAAAAAACGCCACCTTTACCAGCCACAAGCTTCATGGCCAGCTGGGAGCAATCCAAAGGTATGCAGAGTTCCCTGGAGGAGTGGGCGACTGAGCCAGGGAACTTTGCTGCTACAAGCATTTTTTGGACCCAGCACAACTAAGATGAGTGTCATAATATCTCGCTTTGCTGGCTACTGACAACAATGGGGAATACCTACAGAAAATCTTGGACATAAAGAAATTAAGCTGGATCTTAAAGGGCCTATGAACAAATTCACCTGTTTCAGAATGCAACCTAAAATCACCAGAAAGAAATGTGCACAGTCCTTTGGTGAAAGGAGACCTGATAGGCTCTGGGTGCATCTCGGTGAGAGGTGAGACCCCTCTAGGGACTGGGACATTGGCAATGGCCATTGTTGTGACCTGTTGTGGGCATACTGACACAGATGCTGGCAGATGCCATTGGAGTTCTCCCTGTGGCCTGCTAGCCCAGCCTCTGTCCAACCCACTAGAGCACCAATATAATCCAGTTCAGAAAAGGAAAGCAGCCTACCCTAGGGACTGGCCCCACCCAACAACAAGCCCTCTGGCAACTTGTGTGCCTGGATTCTCCAAAGCCTGGTGAGTGGGTCCTCCTTTGTGGGGCAGGGCATGCATGAGTAGTGGGAAGAGTTTGTGGGGCATTTGTGGAGCATATGGGGCCTTGGGGCTACTGGGCCCACTTCAGGGGGTCAAGGGGTGAAAATGGGGCAGGACTACGTTGACTGTGTGTGTGGCCTTGCGGGTGGTGGGGCTTGTCAGCTGCAGAAGACTTGTGCTTCTCAAACAGCCACATAGGGGTTCAGCCCCACCTTCTAATGCCTGAAACAATTGGGTGTTCCTGCACCTGTGGCCAGCCTCACCCAGCTGCAATCCTCACAGTGCTGACAAGAAGAGCCTTATATGCCAGAGGCTTATAGCAATTGTAAGGCCCTGAGCCTAGCAACCAGCCATGCTGGGGGCCTACTCACTTAACAGAAAAACTGCAATAGGAAAGTGCTATTAGCCCTTGTAGCCAACTGTGCTAGGGCTCCCCACACCCAATACAGAGACTGGAGTGTCCACAACAACCACACGCAGCTGAGCATTACAACCAGCTGGTCAGGGGGACAGTTCAGCTTCCCTGGGCACCTACAGCAAGAGCAACCTCACGACAACAGAAGGACACATGTAGCCCACACAGGGGCACCGCTGGAACAGTTGGAACTGGTGATGAGAGGGAAGCATATGGCTGGGCTTCATAGGACATCACTTACATAAGGTCACCTCTCCAAGATCAGGAGATGCAGCTGACCTACCTAATATAGATACAAGCACAGAGGAAGAGGCAAAATGAGGAGGCAAGGGAATATGTTCCAAGTAAGGGAACAGGACAAAACCCCCAAAAAAGGAAGAAAATGAAACAGAAATTATCAATCTACCTGACAGAGAGTTCAAAAAAGAGTCATAATGGTGTTCACTGATCTTGGGAGAAGAACGGATGAACTGAGTGAGAACGTCAATAAGACATGGAAGATATAAAAAAGAACCAATCAGAAATGAACAATACAATACTGAGAAGGAAAAATTCACTGGAGGCACTAAAAAGCAGAGTAGAGGATACAGAAGAATGGATCAGTGATCTGGATGAAAGACTAGAGGAAATCACCCAAGCTGAACAGATGAAAGAAAAATGAATTAAACAGAGTGAGGACAGTGTAAGGCACCTCTGGGACACCATCAAGTGCACTAACATGCATGATACAGGTGTCCCAGAAGGAGAAGAGAGACACAAAGGGGCAGAGAACCTATTTGAAGAAATAATAGTTGAAAACTTCCCTAACCTAAGGAAGGAAACAGACATCCAGGTACAGGAAGCACTGAAAGCACCAAAAACTATAAACCAAAAAAGTCCCACACCAAGACACATCATAATTAAAACATCCTGAATTAAAGATATAGAAAGAATCCGAAAAGCCACAAGAGATAGGCAACAAGTTACTTACAAAGGAAACCCCATAAGGCTATCAGCGAACTTCTCAGCAGAAACCTTATAGGCTAGAAGAGTGTGGTACAACATATTTAAAATGCTAAAAGGAAAACTGCAACAGCCAAGAATACTCTACCCAGCAATGTTATCATTCAGAATAGGAGAGAAAAAGAGTTTCCCAGACAAGCAAAATCAAAGGAGTTTATTATCCAGAAACCAGTCCTACAAGACATGTTAAAGAGAGTTACTTAAGGGAGACAGAGAATACCACAAACAGGAAAAAATTGTCTATTTCCATGATAAGAGGGTAATGGACACAAAAACACAAAGAAGAGGTTAGATATGATATCAGAAACATAAAATGTGGGAGGAGGGGAGTAAAAGAGTAGAGCTTTTAGAAAGAGGTCAAACTAAAGAGATCAGAGCATCAACTTAATGTAGATTGTTGTACACATAGGTTATTATATGTGAACCGCATGGTAATCACAAACCAGAAACCCATAATAAATACACAAAAACTAAGAGAAAGGAACCCAAACAAATAATAATGAAAGTCATCAAACAACAAAGGAAGAGAGCAAGAGAAGAAGAAAGGAAGAGAGAAGAACTACCAAAACACCCAGAAAAAAGTAACAAAATGGCAGTAAGTACATACTTATGAATAGATACTTTGAATGTCAATGGACTAGGGTGTCCAATCAAAAGGCATAGACTGGCTATTGGATAAAAAAACAAAACACGTATTTACGCTGCATACAAAGACACACTGCAGACCCAAGACACTCACAAAGTGAAAGTGAAGGGATGGAAAAAGTTACTCCATGCATATGACAATGAAAAGAAAGTTGGGGTAGCAATACTCATATCAGACAAAATGGACTTTAAAGCAAAAACTGTCACAAGAGACAAGGAAGGGCACTAGATGATGATCAAGGGAAGAATCCAACAAAAGGATATAACACTCCTAAAATCTATGCACCCAAAGTAGGAGCAGCTAAATATGTAAAGCAATTATTAACAAACATAAAAGGAGAAATACACAGTAACACAATAATAGTAAGGGACTTTAACACTCTACTTACACTAATGGATAAATCGTCCATACAGAAGGTCAATAAGGAAACACTGGCCTTAAATGAAACAAGAGACCAGACACATTTAGTAGATATATACAGAACAGTCCATCCAAAAACCAAGGAATACACACTCTTTTCAAGTGCACATGAAACATTTTCCTGGATTGATCACATATTAGGCCACAAAACAAGTCTCAATAAATTTAAGAAGATTGAAATACTACCAAACTTCCTTTCTGACCACAACGGTATGAAACTAGAAATAAAGTATATGAAGAAAATCAGAAAAGCCACAAATATGTGGAGACTAAACAAAATGTTACTGAACAACGATTGGGTCAATGAAGAAATTGAAGGAGGAATCAAAAAATACCTGGAGACAAATGAGAATGAAAATAAGACCTGCTAGATTTTATGGGATACAGCAAAAGTGGTTCTAAGAGGGAAGTTTATAGCAATGCAGACCTATCTCAACAAACAAGAAAAATCTCAAAGAAACAATCTAACAGTGCACCTTAAGGAACTGGAACAAGAAGAACAAACAAAACCCAAATTTCGTAGAAGGAGGGAAATAATAAAAATCAGAGCAGAAATAAATGCCATAGAGACTAAAAAAAACAACAGAAAGAATCAATGAAACCAAGAGATTGTTCTTTGAAAAGATAAACAAAATTGACACCTCTTTAGCTAGAATCACCATGAAAAAAAGAGAGAACGCTCAAATAAGTAAAATCAGATATGAAAGAAGAGAAATTACAATAGACCCCTCAGAAATACAAAAGATTATAAGAGAATAGTACGAAAAGCTATACGCCAACAAATTGGATAATCTAGAAGAAATGCATAAATTCTTAGAATCATACAACCTTCCAAAACTGAATGAAGAACAAATAGAGGATTTGAATAGACCAATCACCAGTAAGGAGATCAAAACAGTAATCAAAAACCTCCCAAAAAATAAAACTCGTGGCCCAGATGGCTTCCTTGGTGAGTTCTACCACACGTTCAAAGAAGACTTAATACATATCTTTCTCACTCTTCCAAAAAATTGAGGAGGATGGGAAGCTTCCTCATTCATTCTATGAAGCCAACATTATCCTGATACCATAATGAAACAAGGACAACACAAAAAAAGAAAATTCCAGGCCAATATCATTGATGAACATCACTGAAAAAATCCTCAACAAGATGCTAGCAAATTGAATACCACAATACATTACAAAGATCATACAGCAGGATGAAGTGGGATTTATTCCAGAGATACAGGGATGGTTCAACATCTGCAAATCAATCAACATGACACACCACATTAACACAATGAAGAATAAAAATCACATGATCATCTCAATAGATGCAGAGAAAGCATTTGACAAGATACAGCATCCACATATGATAAAAAATCTGAATAGAATGGGTATAGAAGGATAGTACCTCAACATAATAAAGGCCATCTATGACAAACCCACAGCTAATATCATCCTCAGCGGTGAGAAACTGAAAGGTCTCTGTCTAAGAACAGGAGCCAGACAAGAATGCCCACTTTCACCACTCCTATTTAACATAGTTTGGACGTCCTAGCTAGAACAATCAGGCAAAAAAAATAAATAAAAGGGATCCAAATTGGAAAGGAAGAATGAAACTGTCACTAAAGAATCCACCCAAAAAATTTTAGAAATAATAAATGAATAGGCTAAAGTTGCAGGAAACAAAATCAACATACAAAAATCAGTTTCATTTCTATACACGAACAACAAAGTAGCAGAAAAAGAAATTAAGAATACAATCCCATTTACAACTGCAACAAAAAGAATAAAATACCTAGGAGTAAAGTTAACCAAAGTGGTGAAAGATCTGTATACTGAAAACTATAAAACATTATTGAAAGAGATTGAAGACACAAGAAATGGAAAGATATTCCCTGCTCTTGGATTGGAAGAATTAACACAGTTAAAATGTCCATACTTCCTAAAGCAATCTAGAGACACAATGCAATCCCTATCAAAGTTCCAACAATACTGTTCACAGCAATAGAACAAAGAATCCTAAAATTTATGTGGAAGAACAAAACATCCTGAATAGCAAAAGCAATCCTGAGAAAAAAGGACAAAACTGGAGGTATCATACTCCCTGATTTCAAAATATACTAGAAAGCCATAGTAATCAAAAAGCATGGTACTGGCACAAAAACAAACACACAGATCAATGGTACAGAATTTAAGGCCAGCAAGAAACTCACACATCTATGGACAGCTAGTTTGCAACAAGGGAGCCAAGAACATACAATGGAGAAAGGACAGTCTCTTCAGTAAATGGTGTTGGGAAAACTGGACAGCCACATGCAAAGCAATGAAAGTAGACCATTATCTTACACCATACACAAAAATTAACTCCAAATGGATTAAAGGCTTGAATCTAAGACCTAAATCCATGAAACTTCTAGAAGAAGACAGGGGCAGTACGCTCTAGAACATCGGTCTTAGCAACATATTTTCAAGTACGATGTCTGACTGGGCAAGGGAAACAATAAAAAACATAAACAAATGGGACTACATCCAACTAAAAAGCTTCTGCACAGCAAAGGAAACCATCAACAAAATGAAACGACAACCTAACAATTAGGAGAAGATATATGCAAACCATATATCTGATAAGGGGTTAATCTCCAAAATTTATAAAGAACTCACATCTCAACAACAACAAAAACTAACAACCCAAGAAAAAAGTGGGCAAAAGACCTGAACAGACATTTCTCCAAAGAAGGTATACAGATGGCCCACAGGCATGTGAACAGATATTCAACATCATTAATTATCAGGGAAATGCAAGTCCAAACTACAATGAGATATCACCTCATACCCATCTGAATGGCTATAATTAACAGGTCAGGAAACAGCAAGTGTTGGAGAGGAAGTGGGGAGAAGGGAACTCTAATACACTGCTGGTGGGAGTGAAAACTGGTGTAGCCACTATCGAAAATGGTATGGAGACCCCTCAAAAAATTAAAAATAAAACTACCATATGATCCAGCTATCCCACTGCCTGGTATTTATCTAAAGAACGTGAAATTACAAATGTGTAAAGATACATGCACCCCTGTGTTCATTGCAGCAGTATCCACAATGGCTAAGACTTGGAAGCAACCTAAGTGCCCACCAAAGGATGTATGGATAAAGAAGATGTGGTATATATACACAGTGGAATACTACTCAGCCATAAGAAATGAGGAAATGCAGCCATTTGTGACAAGATGGACAGAACTTGAGGGTATTATGTTAAGCAAAATAAGTCAGTGGGAGAAACTCAAACATTGCATGATCTCCCTCATGAGCAGAATATGAAAACAACAACAAACAAACACATAGAGACAGAGATTGGATTGGTGGTTACCAGAGGGGAAGTGGGGAGGGAGGAGTGCGAATGGGATGACTAGGCAGTGTGTGTGCAGATGGATTGTAATTAGTCTTTGAGTGGTCAACACGATGTAATCCATACAGAAATAGAATTATAATGATGCACACCTGAAATTTATATAATGTTATAAAACATTGTTAACACAAAAAAAACAAAGAAACGAATATCCCTTTTATGACAGTCACAAGATTCTTTGCTAACACGGCAGGTTAGTGGTCACCCGATGAGCACAGTAGGTCAGTAATGAATCCTCAGTTTATGGGAAGAAATGCTTATTTATAAAGAAATGCTCATATGGGGCTATATCTTTAAGGGCATTATTCTCACCTTTGGGACACTGTACTGCTTATAGCAGGCATACAATGCATGTTCGACAGGCCATGTTAGATCTTTCTAGAAAATCAAGGTCACACTGAATTAGTGGCTTCTTTATATATGTTAATATATTAACGTTTATTATTTCTATTCATTTATTCATATATTTTCTCCGTTTGGATCAATAATCTTTGGATAGAAAGCATTGATGATCAAAATATTGTCCCTCGGTACCAGGGGGGTTGCTGCCTACCCTGGGTACTTCTCTCCTTCGCTATTAGGCTTCTGTCTCATTGATCAGCCCAAATCATCCATCTTGGGGGGAAATATTTGGATATAGTGGATGAGCATAGAGCTATATATTAACAGGGGAAGCATTTCATACATTATGTAATTTTTCCATAATTTTAGATTGTCACACAAACATTTTACATGTGCTTTTACATGATTCTTTATAGAACAGGTACATTAACAATGATGATAATTCAATACTTGAAATGATTAATTTAAAAATTAATTTTTAGTCATACTCTTTATCAGAGCAGGAAATTCGTCTACGGTTGCAAGATCTATTGACCACTCGAAGTCTCTGAACAATCATTGCTGTAGTCTGCATGCCAGTCTTACAATTCTGAGTAAAGGAAACAGTGATCAGTTTGATATCACGATTAATACAAGAATTTCAATGAGTAACGGAAACAGGAATTGCAATCTGGATTGCAAAACTGGACCAATACATCAAAGGTATCAACCAAAGAAATCAAGACTTAGTGTCGGAGTGTTTAAAGCATTCACTACTTTTTCTTGTGCTTCAGCAGAGATGACACATTGGAAGATTCATCAGGTATCAAAACACAGCATTCAGTTTGAATGATTCAACATGTACCACCTTGGGATGCAGATAGAATATCTAAGGCCATTCTACTTTGAAGCACAGCTGTTCTCACTAAAGACATTTCAGTATTTCATAAGGCTTTTCCTGCCTGACTGTCATTAAGGTCTTGTTGAATAAATTTAGTCAGAGCTTCTATGTGATATGACTTCTTCTTGTCCCAAGGAAGCAATGAATATAGCCAGTAGGTGGTCATACCAGTGGAATACGGAGTGAGTCCCTCCTGTCTTAAGGAGAGGGAGATTGACAACAGATGTTAACTCAGTGTGTATCTTTCCCTGCTTCTAAGCAAAGACCAGGGTGCAGTGTCCTAGCCATGAGGGCAGTAGCCAAGACCAGAGGTTTGTTCCTCATAACCATGGAGTTCCATTAGGAGCCATCCAATGAGTGCCTGCTCTTGGAGACCAGTCTGTTCCAAACCAATCACTTTCTTTAAGGATGATAGTATTCTGACATGACTCTAGGGATATCCATTCCATGTGTGTGTCAAACCACCCATATCTCACCGTAATATCTGGTTTCTTTTGTTTATTTGTAGATTGTGGGGACAATTTGGTGGTCTGAGTAATGGAAAAAGAGTAGCCATGCCTTGTATTCATTTTTAGTATGGCCTATAGGCCATGTTTTAGGATGATAATTAGTATTGTCGGACAAAGTGGGAACACTGGAACTAGATCTTTCCATCATTAAGAATTGCTTTAAATCTTTCCAATCCATACCGTGAAAAAGAGAAACCTACCAAGGTAACCCAGGTATACTAGAAGGGGGAAGATGGCCACACAGCCAACAATTGGACTGATTTTTGTGTGTAGCAAAGGAATGTGTCCATTGTAATAGGACATTGCCATCAGAGGCCCATTCAGATATGGGTTGAAAAACAAACATAGTATTAGGAAAATCTTGAATGGCATTTTTGTGGTCAATTAAAAGCTTTTGTCATTATGTTATAATCAATCTTATAGAGTTCAAGGGAAAGAAAGTAAAGTATAGGGGTAGGTAACAGTTGCAAGGGTTTAAATGAGGAGAAATATAAGGTTGGGAATACAACCCTGGGCCAGAGACTTGAGACAGCTGTCTACAACAGATCCATCTTATCCTGGTGTGGAGGTACTTGTGTTCGTCAGTTGAAGTCGCTGGCTCAAATAGGAGCTAAAACCCACTCAGGTGGGGAAACCCTTTTTTGAAAATGAGAAATATAAACCCATGGGTCTACACTTTTTAATTTTGCAGTGCATGAATTGGTTAAGAGTGCCTGGTATGTTCCTTTCCAACTGGGCTGCAAAGAGTGTTTCATCTGGTGTCTTTTCCAGTAAAGAAAATCTCCAGGTTGTAGCCCATGATCTTTAAGGTCTTCATCCCCTGGGAGCTTCATCTCCTGCTGCGAAAGGAATCAGCTACCAACCTTTCATTTCTTTTAAGTTTCTGAATGAGGCCTTGACAATAATGCAAGATATCTACCTTGAGAAAGTTGGTTCATACATTCCCTCATCTAATTGGATAGGTCATCCTCTTATTGTTTCAAAAGGAGACAGCTGATGTTTACCAAAGGGTGTTGATGGTAAGATTGTGGAGCACTAGTGGAAGAGATTTTGGCCAGGAGAGATTAAATCCTCCTGAAAGCGTTGCCCATTGAGTTTTGATTGTGCCATTAGTTAAAATGTTGCATTATTTGACCAAATGTCAAAATAGATTTAATTATTTGTTTGACCCAGTGAAACGAGTTCCCTAATCACTGTGTAATTTGGTAAAAAATTGCTCAAAAATGATTTATCCTTTCCAGTAATACTTTACCTACTGCTAAAGCCATTGTTCCTCTGCAAGGAAAAGCCTCAACCCACTGTGAGAACAATGAGACCACTAATAAGATATTTATATCCTTGAGATGGTGGCATCTGAACAAAGTGCAATAGCCATATCTCCCCTTAAGAAGGGGAAAGTGGCTTTGTGACCCATGAAGTGGTTTTCCTGGATCATTCTTTGTGCATATAGCACAACAAGCATAGGCTTTATGAGCCACTGTGGGAGAAAGTTTCCAAAAGTATTGTTTTCCCCATAAAATCATCTTTTCAAGTGCCCAGTGGCTAATTGATATATATCGTGGAGCAGTCCTCCGATAGGCACTACTGGTTTTTTATCAGGCCTGAACGACATCTGTGTGGTGGTGTCAAAATTCCCTCTTTTTGTTACCATATTTGTTTCTCTCCGTGGTGATTTCTTGAGGCTGTGGAAGGAAATCTTTTACCGGGTTAGCAGAGTTAATAGAAAGTTGTGGGCATTCTTGAGGCTGGAGAGGATATCCAGCCCAGTAATGTCCCTGCTCATCCTCTAAGTAAGAGTTAACTGTAAACCAAATGAAATAATAAAATGTAGTCATGGTTGTTTTCGTCCTGTGGTGCTGGAAGCAAGGCAGCACGGTTAAGATGATGACTAGACAGTAACATTATTCCAGGAAACAGTAGGAACTTTTTCTAAAATTTCAAATAATTTCTAAAACACTTATATAAATAAAATGTATGCATGCAACAATATGAATAAATGAAGCCTAGCATCAGTTATTTGAGAATACTTCCCATGTAATTTAACATACCAAACAAACCTAATTAGTTTAGTACCTCTCTCTTTATAGGAAGAGAAACAAGGTCTTTGAGAAGTCCCAGGGGCCTGATGGAAATTCTTGAAGTCATTTTCAGGTCGAAGAAGACTTTATTTAGGATTTTAATATTGAGGAAGCTTGTCAAAAATATCAAATGGTTTTAAAACTCTTGGTCAAATAGGATCATAGTTCAGTGTGAAACAATGCTTAGTTATCCATTTAACCAATGGTGATAATTAAGGATATTCAGGCAAATACAGACAGTTAAATAACATTAAGAATAGTCTTAGCTCTTGTGGCTACAGACCTGATAGAATCAACACAGAAAATTTAT
This sequence comes from Dicerorhinus sumatrensis harrissoni, assembly GCA_014189135.1. Lineage (NCBI taxonomy): Eukaryota > Metazoa > Chordata > Mammalia > Perissodactyla > Rhinocerotidae > Dicerorhinus > Dicerorhinus sumatrensis. The sequence goes on from JABWHU010000168.1 coordinate 47,248,410, forward strand.
TTTGATAAGATATAAAATCCTTACCCTTCTAGTAGACTACTCAATTGTAAAGAATAACTTTTGATAATCTCTTTATCAAGCACAGACTAAAAGTCCAAGTAAATTATCCTTTTATGATAAAGAAGATCAAATTCTAAGTTTTGTGCCAGCTTACTTTTGATATTAAAACTTATTCACTTAATTAAATTCATTGCAATTTTAGCCAACTTTACCTTGCACAAAACTCTTTTCTCAGGGTTCCATTTTCACAATCCTTCTATAACTTTGTTTTTACATTCAGAATTTGTCCCATGCCTACTTTCCTCTTTTAGTACTTTAGGACAAATTTATCTGTCTTAACCAAAGAAACAAGAATATCTCCATTCCTTATACCTTATGTGCTGAAAACCTACATCTTGCTTTCCTTAATTTTTATATTGGCATCCTGTGTAGTGGCAGACCGACAAATACTGTCTAGAAACATGTGCTTTCTCATGGAAAATTTCTCAGTGTGGCACAAACATGTTTATGAATAAACCCAAGTATTTTTCTAGTTTCTCTGAAATAAGAATCCAAAGGTAGATGAATCTATGTTTAGTAATTAATGTCTAACAGCTAATCTTATGTGGAAATAATCTAGATACTCAATAAATTTTATCATTTAGGTTAGCGTAATTCTAAGGTTTCAGTTTACCAAAATGATTTGAAGTCATTTTAAGTACATGTACCATAACACAGAATTATTGTTAGAAGGTTCACTTCAAAAGTCTTATCTTTTCCACATCTATTTAGTTTACCTCTTCGCAATTGTTGTATTTAGATTGCCTCCAAAACCTCATGAGACATTAGGTAAAGTCCGTTGTTATTCTAAGGTATATTTTTTGCTTACAAATTTTGTAACAGGGAAAACATGTCTGTATCATATCTAATGTTGATAACTCAGGAAACATGTTTATTTCAATTGAACCAACAAACTTAAACAAGCCTTCATTTACCAAAGATTGTTTTAATCACATTAACTTGAAAGGCATTGGGTTAGTTACCATTACATGCATGTAAGTACTTACTTTAAGCTACTTAAATAGAGCTCTTTTACAAATTATATGTTCTGGAGGTAAAACTATCACACATATATCAGATATATATAGACACATACACAGAGACTCCACAGCTCTTGTTTTAAAATTAGTGCTATGAGTCATGTACAGTAAGGCAAAGTTCACCAGTTATGAAAGGGTAATGAATTCAAAGTTTATTTTAAGCTTTTTCTAGTAATATATTGTGGAGAAGATAGTTAAGATGCTAAACGTTGGGCAAGAGTGCTTCCATAGCCATTTGTCTCTTCTTTTTCTTTTTCTCCCCTTCAGTCTTAAGCACTGGTGATGGACTAGATAACAGTTCCTGGTGAGGTTTACAACCCTTTTGAGAGAAAGGAAGTGGGTGGAATCTGAACTGGCTCCAGAGCTGCGTTTCCAGTTTTGCAAAGGTTTGTAAGTTCACGACAGTTGCTCTAAGTGCTCAGAGTTTGGGGTGTAGTATAAATGATGTTATAGGGTGATCTACCTGTCCAGGCACATCATCCCTATTTGCTTCATTCCCTCTGGGCGCTTAGTTTTATTTTAACATAGGGTCCAATGCCTGTATAAAGCAATTCCTATCAGGCTCTGAATATCAGTTTCTAGTTTTGCCAAATTTCTGATGATAAGTTGATAAATGTTTTCACATATCTTATCAGGTTTAAGTTGGGACCAACAGTAACTATACTTGGTGGTATTGAACAACTCCATTAATCATTAACATAGCAGATTCCCAGGAAATCCTCAGTTTCTTGTTAACTCTAGGGGAGGCTCATATTGGGCCCTCCTTCAAAGGTAAGTTATGGGGTGTCTGTAAAGCCGTGACCTAATAGGCTTTTTATTTAGGTATCCCTTATAATCTAATTTTTTATTAGTTTTTTGCCACAAAACTTTCACAAAGGTTATTTTGGAATTTTGAAATCTTTGCTTTTAAGTGTCATTTAAAAATTATCATATGTAACTAGAACATTCCTTCTAACATTAGAACATTCCTTCTAATGGCCAATGTAATTCCCCTGAGGCTGGTGGCAGTGTGGCGGGACCCTAAGCGGCAAATGGAGTGCAACCCGCATTTCTGTCTGACCATCTCTGGCCACAAAATGGGGTGCAACTGCATTTTTGTCCCGACACAATTTGGGGTCCCCAACTTGATGATTATCAAGCCAAGCCCTCAGGACACAAAACAAGCTTAGTAAGGTTTCCTGTGGTTTTGTAAATATTTATAATTGTGGAACTTTATTTTTTGAGCAATTGTGCTGATGGTGGCACACTTGACTCTTTAGAGATTAAAGATTTCTCTGTTCCATGGCTATTAAACTTAATGTTCAAAGGATATGTTTTGGAATCTTGAAGGGTCCCCAGAGTGGCCACTGTAATTTTATTATCCTGGTTACCTTGCCAGCCGTTTACACTTTCGCCATTTTTTAAATCTCCTGCAAGTGTCAGCATGAATCCATTGGCATTCCCATGGGAGGCTGCCTGCTTGGGAATTGGTCAGCTCTAGGATGTGCCACTTCCATTTTAATTTTAGTTCTGTTTTACTGTAAAGTCTAAGCAACTTATAGTTACACTGTAATGGATCAGAAATGAGCTGTTTGTGAGTGTCCCTCCCAAAAAGGTGTGAACAACCTCTTATGTGCCTTGGTTTCTTCTACCAGCAGTCTCAAACTGCCACGGGCACTCAGAAGTTGAACAACAGATCCTTATGTGCGCATTCCCGGATGAACATTTAATTAATTGTCATGCATGATCAGAATGGAGTTTCCTATGGGGCCACTACACGTCACGAGGATTTATCCTCTGGCCCTTCCACCAGGTTCTCAGTCACCTGAGAATGACTTTTGGCTGGAAGGAGCTGGAGTCCCTTCTCTTCAGAGCCGAACAATTTCAGACTCGTGTTTCTCTATCAAACAACTTGTTCAGGCTTTATAGACACAATTCTTTCCAATTTAAAGCCAAATTAAAAAGGTCAGCTTGCCCCATTCACTCCAAAGCTCCCCTCAGGGTTCCCTGACCTGGGACATTCCCTTTAGTTTCCTCTTGCTTAAGACATCCCCTCTAGGTTGCTGTTTCCTAGGACATTCCTGCTAGGTTTTTCTTACCTAGGAAATGTACCAGCACCTCCTTTAAGACACCTAGTCTTACAGCTTGAAACAGATCATATAAAACTCTGGACCATTGACTCAAAATAAGGTCGTCCAGATTTCCAGCAACCTCACCGTGGTTGCTGAAGAATGCTGTGAAGCTGGGGTGGGGGATTCAATGTAGATTCCGGCTGGCGTCCACTCGGTTTTTCTGAAATTCTGCCGACTACACCAAGAACTGCAGAGACAAACAATCAATAATCAATCTCTAAGTCAAATGGGGTGAATTAATTATATAACGCTTATACTACAGTGACAATATGTTTTGCTAGTACAGCAGTTCAGTGGTCACGAGATGAGCACAGTAGGTCAGTAATGAGTCCTTAGTTTCTGGGAAGAAATGTTTCTCTGCAAAGAGCTGCTGATATGGGAGTGAGGCATACATCTCTATCTTTAGGGGCATCATTCTTGACTATGAGTCACTGTAAATGTTTACAGCAGATGTACGATGCATGCTCCAAAGGTCACATCAGGCCTTTCTGGAAAAACAGGATCAGGCTGAATTGGTTTTAAACCAAATGGCTTCCTCATAGACCTTAATATAATAATGTTTCTTATTCTTTTCATTTCTTCATCATCACCAATGTTGATGAATTTGGCAAAACCCCTGACAGTGTCCTGGCTAGTGGGTGTTGGCCCATAGAGACCACTCGCCCCTCTATGCCCAGGAATATGGCAAGACAAGTAGTCATGTTGTACATTGACTTGCAGTACTTGGTGCCCCTCCGGGTCCCCATGCTGTCTGCCCTGGTTATGGTGGTGGGGCTGGTGTCCAGGAAGGTAAGTCACCCTTGAGATCACAACATGAATGTCTGGAACCAGGCTGAGCTGTCCCTGGACCTCTGTGGGGCAGGCTGCTGTGGCTGGAGAGAGCGTGACCATGTGATTTGGGTGTTCATGCCACTGGGCTTTATCAGAATCCACACATATGTCCCCACCTGGCTCTGAAGGTCCCATTCTTTCAGACAAACCCTTTTACATGAGGAAGTTGGTGAGCCTGCAAATATACCTCATGCTGAAATTTTGCAAACCATCCTGTTGGACTCTGGGGTGTGGCTTTCAGAAACATTTGCCCTGTTGTTATAAGAGCAAAGGCATGCTTTGAAGGTGTTCATAGAAGCCCTTCCTTTGGCCTTGTCCAGAACTAGGATTTCAGAGCCCAGGGGTCATCTGTTGCTGCAGGACCTCCAGAGCAGCTAGAAGAGACCAGCCCAACCCACAACCTGGCAATGCTCATTCCCAGCCTCAGCTCACCTAACCTGTCTCGATATTGCCTTGCCCCAGCCTTGCCTTCATTCAGCACCTCATTCAAGGTGGTTGCAGTGGCCAATTAAGAGCCGGATGGGCCACTGTGAACCTCGGACTACTGATGTCTCATTCCCTCCATGGCTTGATCGCTGCTGCCCCCATAACCAGCAGGGCACGTAAGCCATTCCAGTTCCACATTTGAGGTCTGCTTGCCAGAAGTGCTTTTCATCTATTGTTGTGCAAGTCCTGGTTGGATCTAGGGAACAAAACCCCTGCAGGCATTTCAGGCGGGACTGATGCCACCCAGGAGACCAAACCATATAAAATCGTGAGGGGAGCTGGGGGAGCGTGGTCAGCAGGAACCATCGCTGACTTCCCCAGTTGCCCAGGTTGGGGTCCCGGGTATCACATGATGTTTGCTGCTACAGGAGGCTGCTCAAACCTGCCTGCACCTCGCCAAGGCCCCCTGGCATCCCATTCTCTTGAAATCTCAAGGAAATGCCCCAATTCTCTTTGTGGCGTGGTTCAGTGTGCCTGTGTGGGGTGCGTGCAGGCTCTGCTGTGTGACGGGTCCATGAGGACGAGGACAAGTGGGCAGGGCCTCCATCAACATCCGGCTCACCAGGGCTGGGGCTGTAGTAGCTGGGAGGGGGCTCCCTGCTCACTTCACTGCTCTGGGTGGTCCTGGGGGCCCTCGGCCACCCCTTCTCTGCTCCTTTCCGCAGACGACACACCTCCCTGCACATGCCCCGCTCCGCCTTACACTGGACACTCGCCGGCTTCCCCTTTGTCCCTATTGTGTCCAGGTCCCAAGATGTATTTGTGACTGTTTGTGACCGTGATTGTGAGCTCTTGTCACAAGTCCTCACGTCTCTATAAACATGTGGGAATGAAGACCACGCAAACGGGAAAATCAAAGGCTGAGTATAGTCAGAGGTGCTGCAGCCAGGCAGTCGGTGCAGGAGGGAGGGTAGGAGCCTTTGTAGTGTTGTTACATGCACATGTGTTCATTGTTACTATGTGCATATAATATATCCATATACGCGTCTTTAGTCTGTAACATGTACATGTAATACATATCACATAATATATATGTTGAGATGTTAAAATGTTTTCTATGCATAGAAAGCTTCTTTACAGGAAAAGGAGGGACTGGGGGCACCTGATGGGGGCCTGGGGAAACGGGGTGTCCCGTGATTGCTTGAGGAGCACATTTGGCTTTCTCCCATCAGTCCTAAGCTGTAAGTGGGGACAAACATTAGGGAAGTCGTCAGTTACTGATCAAGGCCCAGAGGTTCAGGCCGACCGTACGGGATGGTTGTTCACTCCCTGGGCTGTGTCTGGAGATAGAGGTCTGACTCCCTGCAGGTCTGAGTGCAGAGAGCAGGCTGCTGCCGCAGCTGTCCCTGCAGTGAGGGGTCAGCATCCTGGGCTGTGACTGCAGGTTGTGGTCAGGGATCTGTGTTCATGTGTGGTCTGGCCGCTGTCCGTTTGTGTGTTTAGTGTCTCACCACAATCCCTAAGCCAGTGTCTTCTGCATGTGAATCCGTGAGGATCAGCTGGCAGCATTAATCTCCAGTGGGTCCTGGTCTTCCTGGAGAGACCCCTGCAGACACTGTGTGCACGTGTGGGGCATGGGCTGGGCAGCGGGTCCATACTTTTAAAGTGACCCCCAGGTGCCACACCCAGGCTGGGGCCAGTGGGAAAACCTTGGCTGTGGCCACCGTCCCCATCAGCACCCAGAAACTGGACCCTGTTCTGGCTGAGAGGGAGTTGAGGGGATTTTGAGTAAGAATGGAAACACAGGCTTATCTTGTGCTAATAAATATGTACAAACATTAAGGCCCCTCCTGCGTAATTGAGATCTCTGCAGCTTTCTGCTGTGACCCCGGGTGTGCTGGGCATGCACGTCCTGCCCCTGAGCTAAAGGCCCCCTTTCCAGAAACAGGTGCAAAGCGACTTCTGCGTCCTGACCCCATTTTTCGGCCTCACCCTCCATCCTTAGATCTCAGAACAGCCTCTGCCAGTTCGGGCCTTTTGGGCTGAGCGGGTATGGTGGACAGAGGTAGAGGGAATCATCTGGTCACCAGCCTGCACAGTCGTCTTGGGGATGTGCCCCACCTGGGGCTTCACTGCGAGAGCCTTGACCTGGGCATTCCAGTACCTTCCATGTAGACCAGAGTCATCCCTGGAGGTGTGGGGGTGCGCAGTAGTCTGGGGCTCCTGTCACACTTCAGCCTCAAGTCCCCCAGCCACAGGAATCATCTGTATCTGAATAAACCATGCCCATAGTCAGAGAACATTCTAGAAACACTGAAGGAGCTCAGGTAAGGGGTCTCCCACCCCTGGTGTCCACCCCCGATAGCTGGAGTGGGTTGTCTTCCAGAAGGGGAGGCTCGGTGTGGTCTGCTCAGATGATTGCTGTGGAATGGGCTGTGACAGGCCTGGCCCTCAGCCTCTGTCCAGGTGGATCCTTGGGACTTGTCCCTCAGGGTCTGGGTGCCCCGGGCTCCCTGGCTGTTCCGACGTCCTGCACCTGCCCCAGCAACCTCCCATAGGGCAGACTCTGACCTCCTGGCTGCCGGGCTGTGGGTGGTCCGCTTGTCAGGAGGACAGGCCAGCCTGCAGGAGACAAGAAAAAGGTGGTGCCAAGGCAGAGACACCACTGGGCTGTCTCTGTGCAGGAACCAGGCCCACCTGGGGCTTTCTGCCCCCTCAGCTGACAGCCCGCTCCTCTCAAGGGGCCTGGACCTGGCCTCCCTCCCAGGTCTCAGCCCTGCCCCCTCCTCTCCTCCTTCTTGGTCAGGAGAAGGCTTGCGCCTGTTGGGGGAGGACGTTTCCGTGCTTCCATGTTATGTCCTCTTCCTGGAAAAGTATTGGTTTTCATGTCAGAGGCAGTTAGCTTGACAGCACGTCCATCTGCCGTGTGGTTGGCCTGAGCTGAAATCTCCACAGGTCTTTCAGCCTCCCAGCCAGTGTTTCTCACTGGGCCCTTTGGAGTTTCCCCTACACACACACAGTTGAGGGATCAGCCCAGGATTGAGTAGAGATTCCATGCAGATTTTGGGGTTCCCCTTCGGGGTCCCTCCTCTTATGGACATCTCCCCTTCATTTCCAGCTGCTCTTGATATGCAGCCCTGAATCCCATGACCTGAGCCCTCTGGCCGGGATGGTGCCGTATCTGCTGTGTTCCCCTTGCACCTGTGGCGTGGCCTGGGGGCACCTGCAGACGGACCCTTCGAGGGCTGATCTTCTCCAGTGTCTGCTTGCTCTGGCCATTCTCCAGCGCCTTCAAACCGTTGTTGTTTTGAGCAGTTTTTACAGAGCTTATGATGCTGTCTGCAGGGGTTCATCTGGTATAAGCTGCTCCCCCACTATGGGAATTGGAACTGATTTCTCTCATGTGGTTTTTCATTTTCATTTCTCTTGTAACTAATGTGGTTCAGCATCCTTTTCCTATGTTTAATGGCTTTTTGGATTTCTTTTGTGAGACATCTGTTGAATTCTCTTGCCCATTTCTCTACTGAACTGTTTTATTTTTCTAATTGATTTGCAGGAGTTCTCTGTATATTCAGGCCATGTTGTCAGTTGTATGTTTAGGAAATATTGTGAAAGACTCTAAATGGACCAAAGACGACTTCTTCATTCTTCAGTGGGAAGCATGGCACTGTCTTGCACCCCCCCTCCAGGTTACCTGATTCAGTGGAGGCTCCACACTCTCCATTGTCTTTGAGCCCTTTCACAGCTCGGTAACTTGTAGAGAATCGAAGGCAATGGGAATTCTCTTCTCTGGAAGGATGGTTGATTCTTCCCTGTCTCCTTGGAGAAAGGCAGGTGCATTCAAAAATGCATCTGCTGATAAACTCTTTTTAGCATTCTTGATTCCACTATATCAATGAGGGACTTTGAATTCTACTTTGAACTGATTACAACCCCTTAATTGATTAGTTAAACAAAGTCTTTGATATGAGTTCATCATCTGTCTATATGAGAGTCGTGATCACCATGTTAAAACCTGTCCTTTAACATGTCACATTTGTCTTCTCCCCATGGCCCCACTTGTCCTGGGTTGAGGAAGTTCTGTGACCAGGGCGGGGGCAGGAGACCAGGTGTTGAGGAGTAGACCCAAAAAAGGCTGGCCACCCTGTTCCTCCAGGTCTCTGGGTCTGGGCGCTCCCCCGGGACAGCTTCCCTCAGCCCCTTCTGTTGTGTGGCCTCACAGCCCCACACTTTCCCCTCACAGCACTTATCTCAGAGTCCTTATGTCACTGTTTGTGGGATCATGTATTTCACGTCTGGGGAGACGGACGCAGGTGTATACTGAATGTGAGAGGCTGGCACAGACACAGGCTGGGGGAGGGTGGGTGCATTCTGCTGGGTGCATTAGGGAAGGCTGACAGAGGAGGAGGTGTGGAGCTCAGAGCTAAGAGAAGGCTGTGTAGGACTTGCAAGGTGTGTAGAGGGAAGGGGCACTAGGAGAAGGGAACAGCATGGGCAAAGACTCAGGGTAGGAGGCAGCCTGAGGGTCCAAGGTAATTGATGCCTTAGTTCGTGGGGACAGGGCACTATGCGCGTGTGTTTCTGGACCTAACTATCCTCTTTTGGGCTGAATTGTGTCCCCCAAATTCAAAATTGAATCCCTGACCCTCAGGACTTCATAATGTGACTGTCTCTGGAGATAGAGTCTTTCAAGAGTTAATAAATTAAAATGGGGTCAGTAGGCTGGGCCCTAATCCAGTGTGACTGCTGTCCTATAAGAAAACGGATCAGGGCACAGACACTCAGAGGGAGGCTGGGGCAAGGACATGGGGGAGAAGAGGCTGTCTACACAGCCAGGAGAGAGGCCTCAGCAAAACCCCACTCTGCTGACACCAGCTCTGGGACTTGCAGCCTCCAGACGTGTGAGAGAACAAATGCCTGTTGTTCAAGCCACCCAGGCTGGCCATTGCAGCAGCCGTGCTGACTCATACACACCCAGCACGGGGGTCTTCCTTCTGGCCACAGCCAGTGCTGGAAGCTCCCCCTGCCCCTGGAGCCCAGGCTGGCCCTGCTCCCCACCAGGCCCCATCACCCCTCTCGCCCCTCCTCATAGCCCAGTTTCTGGGCCACCTTCCTCCCCATGGAACCCCAGGGGCTGGAGGAGAGCTGAGAGTGGGAGGGGAGGAAGGGCTGGACAATTCTGGAGCTGTGAGTATGTAGAGGGAGCCCCTGATACCGGAGTTTGCGAGGCTGGGGATTTCACGAGTCGTGTCAACATAGCGAGCTATGGAATTTTCAAGGATGTTTTATTGTTGTTTTAAAGAAAGAAATGATAAAGAATATCAACGGGCTCCAGAAATTTAAAAAGAAGGGAAAAAGCTACCGAAGCTACATCTGTGGCCTTTCCTTTGAGCAATATCTCTGCGTATTGTCCTCCGGTAGTCGGGGGGGGGGGCGTTCGCCTCTCCTTCCTGTGAGCAACCCTGTCCTTACCACCTAGAGATGCCGACTTGCCATTCACTCAGAGCTGCGAGGGGGGAATCAGTTCTGGGGGTGGTAAGGTCAGGGTTCTGCTCCCCAAGGCAGTGGGCTCTCTCCTTGGGGGTCTCGTTTCTCATGCCTGGGCCATGGAGCAAGCTGTACTTCCTGTGGACCATGACTTGGGCCCTTAGGCTGCAAGATTGCGTGGTTGTACTTGCGGCCTTGCTCTCCCAGCACCCCTCCACCTCTGTCCACGATGGCTGAGTCAGCCCCCCTTGGGGAACTGGTCACTGGGCCCCTCTCCAGGAAGCCATCTGGCCTGGCGATCACCCCTTCCCCTCTTGGTGCCGTCCCCATCCGCCAGCACTCCTGCAGCGGCCGTGGGCCCAGGCCTCCCTCCGAGAGGTCTCCTCGGTTGATGGTGATCCGAGTGACCATTAGGGACATGTCTAGTAGTTTCCCTGTTGGTGGACAATGGCCCCATGGCCTCCTGGCTTTGGCAGCAGATGTTCCCACTCAAGGATCTGAAACCACACATCTCTGCTCAGGACCACTGTGTCCTGGACCCCGGCATGGATGCGGTTTGCATGAAGGCCTGTCCCTTCCCAGATGGACACGGACACATCGGCTCTGCAACTCCTCCAGGGTGACCACACACGGCGACCCCAGGATAGTCCTGGTGAGAGACGCTCGGCCCTGATGACTCAGCATCCACATGGCCCCAGTGTTTCTTGGTGGCTGCTGTGGAGGGGCCGGTGGGCGTCCTTCAGCTCAGTTTGGGGTTACAACTGTTGTCCGCTTGCTTCTCCAAATGAGGTGAGGGGGCAGGATGCAGTCTGTGATGACTGTGAGGCCAGAGGGCGGGATGCAGGCCTAAGGGGCCATGAGGGAGGAGTCTGGCCAGGTCAGAGGGCAGCGGAGCAGGTCTAGGAAGCAGCCTGAGCGTAATGAACCAAAGGACTTGAATCCTGTCTGGGGTCTGGACTGGTCTGGGATGCCCACCAGGAGGAGTGGCCCTAGGCCCCCTGCCCGATCATGTTCCTGTAGTCGGGGACCATCGTCGGCTTCAGCTCCACCACCGAGGAGAAGATCCACTTCACCTGCAGCAGGCGGGCGAGCGGGTGAGCATGGCCTGGACCCCAACACCAGCCTCCTGCTGGGGCCTGCTCTCCCCGCACCTGGGCCCTCCTGACCATGGGGGTCCAGGTGAGGAAAAATGGGGACATGGTGGGGACAGTGAGGAGACAGCAAGGGCATAAATGGAGACAGTGAGGGGACAGGGTGAGGGCAGTGATTGGACGGAGAGGGAGCAGTGAGGAGACAGTAATGGGAAATGAGGCGACTGTGTGAGGAGACAGTGTGAGGACCGCAAGAGGACAGGGAGGGGAAGCGAGGGGACAACGAGGAGACAGTGGGGGACAGTGTGGGGACATCATGGTGACAGCTATGGGACGACGTGGGGAAGGCCTGGCCCACCTTGAAGAGGGTGACGGTGGCGCTGTAGCACACGCTGAGCAGGAAGAGCATGATGAAGATGGAGATGGTGGTCCACAGCCCGTCCAGCTCCCCGACTTGGGTCTCGACACAGCTCTCGTCCAGGACCACCTCTGGACAGGGAGGGGGTGGTCAGTGCTGTGCCTGCCCGAGGGGGCCTGGCGCAGTGTCGTCGGTGATGCGGGGGGTGATTCCGTCTGGGACAGGGTGGGCGGGGCAGGTGGGAGCCCCCTACTGGGAAGGGCCAGCAGGGCCCTGAGGTCAGTCTCTGGGCACTAGTCTCAGCTCCCCCATTCCTCCAACTGGGACCCCAGGACTCGGCTCACACCGCAGACCCAGATCTCAGCCTGGCCAGTGACAGCCCTCTCCTCTGCGCAGCCCTGCACTGGGGCCCTCTGGGGAGAAGGTGCCCTGACCCCTGCAGGACAGAGGCTCAGGCCCCACCTCCTCTCTCCAGGGGACCAGGCCCAGAGGGCGGAGGGTCAGCAGAGCCTGTCCACAGCAGGGGCCCTGCCCCAGGGAAGGGCCGAGACATGGTTGGGGTGTGTCCCCAGAGAATGAGTGGTGGGAGTGCTGGGGATAAGCGGGGTGTGGGGGGATTTCTGTGTGTCAGGGTGAGGGTGTATGTGCCCTGGGGAAGAGGAGGGCCGGTTGTCAGAGCTGGTCAGTGTGGTCATTGTGAGGACTAAGCCTGAGCAGCCCCTGGGGTGTTGGAGGCTGTGGGGACCCTCTGGTGTCCACGGTGAGGGGTCAGGACACTGGGCTCCATGCTCTGTTGGGAATGTGCAGGCTGCCCTTGTGTGAGCGTGTGTGTGTGTGTGTGTGTGTGCATGCGCTCATGTGTGTGTGTGGAGGTGGTGTGTGCTGGCACTGCTCAGTGAGAGGGGCTTGTGTTCAGTGTGGCTGGGCTCAGTGTACACGTGGGCATCAGGGACCGTCCCTTCTCTGAGCACTTAGGGCCAGCTGCCTCTGTTCCTTTGGGGACCAGGCATGAGTGTCCCCATGAGTGGACAGGCCTCGCCCCACACAGGACAAGGCCAGACATTGCCACTTTGAGTGAGGGAGGGTGGTGGCCTGCTCTTGGAGTGCCTGAGGGCAAAGCAGGGCCTGTCCCAACACCAGGGGCCACGAAAGCATCCCATGTGGGCCAGAGCCAGCAGACAGAGTTCTGGAGTGACCCAGTGGACATGGAGCCCTGGGGACAAGGACCAGCCACTATCCCACAGCTTGGGCTCCTACTGAGGAGAGACAGCCTGTGCGCACCTTTCCCTGAGGGGCTCCCGAAGGGCTTCTCCTGTTCCCTGGCCACACTCCAGCCCTAAGCAGCTGCTGCTGCAGGGAGGCTCAGAGGAGCTGCCACCTCTGGTGCAGCCCCCTCCGTTCCTCGGGCAGCCCATCTAGCCGTCCTGGGTGGCCTCCACAGCCCAGAGCTTTGGGTCTGGCCCAAGTGGGACCCACTCTCTCCCATAATGGTGACAATTGTGGCCTCGGAGCCCGGATCCCTGTTGCCCACGTGCCTGGCCATGCACCTGAAGTATGCCTCAGAAAGAACCATGACAGCGTTGCAGGGTCCCAGGACCATGCTGGGTGCTTTATTTCATGCCAGGGGGCCCGGGAGGTATGTACACAGGGGTAGGGGCTCGGATGTCTTTGTGGGACCCTGAGATCCCGAGGGGATGGAGGGAGGGCTCGCGGGGGTGCTGGGCATGTGGCTCATTTACCCGGAGACTGGGAGATGGATCTCTGCCTATAGTGATTGTGGAGAGCCTCGTGCATCACCCCACACGTGAACACGTCTCCCTGGTGCCACCTGATCGTCTCCACTGAGAGCTTGCTGTACACCAAGTAGGACCCATCGCTGTCCAGCTGGGCTGGGGTGGTGCTGTACTTGCCCTCTGGCTCCGTCAGCCCATTGCTCTGCCACTCGACATTGATGTCAGGTGGGTAGAAGTCTTTGATCAGGCAGGTCACGCTGACCATGTTCCTGGACAGCTCATCCGGGTGTGGAGGCAGGGCGTACACCTCTGGCTCCCGGGCCTGCCCTGTGGGGACAGGGGTCAGTAGAGCTGGTCATTCCCCTGACATCCTCCGGCACCCTCCCTGCACCCATTTGTCCTGCACCCACCTTTGGCCCTGGAGATGGTCCTCTCAATGGGGAACAGGAAGGCTCTGTTGTTGACCTTACACCTGAACTCCCTTCCACTCAGCCAGTCCTGGTGCTGGACGGGCAGGGCGCTGACCACACGGTAGGTGCCATTAAACTGCACCTCCCCTGGCTTCGTCCTGGCTGTGTGCACCTCCATGCCGTCCACGTACCAGGTGAACTGGACATAGGGGTTGTCCTGGCTCACGTCCACCACCACGCAGGTGACCTCGGGTGTTCGGGAGATCGTGAGGGTGTCCTTGGGTTTTGGGGGGAAGATGAAGACCGAAGGCCCTCCCTGGAAACCATGACCTAGGGTGGGAGACACGGGGGGGTGGTCAGCGCCTGGGCAGACTGCCTCTTGGGTACTCATCCCCCCACAGACCATGCCTCTGCTCTGCCAACTCCTGAGGGTGGAGGGCGAGGCCTGGTTGACTCACCAGGACAGTCGGAACACATGGGGCAGTTGGGCACTGGAGGGAAGCTGGGCGTTCTTGGCTCTGCAGAGAGAGAAGACTGGGGGTTACTGGGGCTGGTGGGAGATGGCTTTGGGGTGGGCTTAGATTAGGGCCAGGTTTTGGCATATCAGAGTCCTGCGCCCACCTCTGTGGGCCCAGGGGCTGGATTAGGGGTGTCCAGCCTGCCCCAGCCCAGGCATGGCGGAGCCCCCCAGAGGCCCCCTTCCTGAGCTTGGGAGGCCTCCACTGCTGCCCTGGGGTCAAGACAGGAGGGCTGAGCCCGGGCCAGTCTCTCAGGGAATGCCCCCGTGCAGCCCCTCCTCTCACCGACTTTCTTGTCCACCTTGGTGCTGCTGGCCGGGTGGGCTACGTTGCAGATGAAGGTCTGGCTTGGCCAGCTGCTGGCAGGCACGGTCACCATGCTGCTGAGGGAGTAGAGCCCCGAGGACTGCCGGGCAGACGGGAAGGTGTGCACGCCACTGGTCAGGGCGCCTGAGTTCCAGGACACGGTCACCGGCTCTGGGAAGTAGCCAGAGACCAGGCAGCCCAGGGCCACCGTGGAGTCAGGTGTTGTCCCACAGCTGGGGGCCAGAGGGAAGACTGATGGGGCTGTGGGTGAGGCTGCAAGAGAGGAGGCCGTGTGACCATCAGGACCTCACTCTGAGAGGGTCCTGGCAGGGCGTCAGGTGCCCAGGCCTGGGGCACCGCTGAGCCCACTGCCCACGTGCTTCCAGAGTCTGCAGACTACATGTCCCACGTGGCTCCCCGTCCCGCAGGGCTGGTGCCGTTGCAGGCCACGGGCTCTGGACCAGTCACCAGGTCAGCGCTGGATGACCACTTGGATTAGAGACCTCCAGGGCCTCTGACCCCTGTCCCTGATTAAGCCTCCTGTGGGTGCCCTGCCTGACCAAGCCCTCTGTCTGAGCCCTGACTGGAGACCCCGGCTCCTGGCTGGCTTCTGCTGGTCCCCCAAGCCCTCTGCTTGGGGGGTGGCCCAGCCTGGCCCTGCCTGGGGCGAGTGGGCATCTCTTCGGGTGTGGTGGGCCTTGGCCCTGCACTGCCCATGTCTGCTCCCGGCCCTTCAGCCCAGAGATCTTGTCATGGTCTGTCTCTGCTCCCCAGGCCCAGTGTCTTCTGAGTCAACTCTGCCAAGTCACCATGGACCCATGTACCCAACCTGTGTGGACCCCGTCCCTGCCCTGGACTCATCACTCCCTTGGACCCTCTCCCAGCCCTGGACCCTCTCTTTCCCTGGACCCCATCCCTGTCCTGGACCCTGTCCCTGGGAGTCTCCTTCTCCCCCTCCCCTCTGTCCCTGTGCCCCCCAGCCCGGGCTCCTAAATCTGCCTCTGGGCCCATCTGTCCCTCCTCAGGTCCTCCTGGCATGGCTTCCTGAGCTCACCTCCGGCCCCCCCACCCAGCACCCCCACCCTGCACCATCCCTGCTCTTGGGCCTGTCCAGCTCCTTCCTCACTCCAGAGCCCTCCTCCGGCCAGGGTCCTTCCAGAGCCAGTCTGCCCCTCGCCATGGATGGGAGCCGTGCATGGCCCTTGGCCCTCCTCTCCCCTCGGTGCCAGCATCCACAGGCCCCAGTGTGGGCCGGGGTGCACCCTCTACCCACACACCTGGGCGAGACCTGTCCCCTGTCTCCCTGACTCCTGTCAGCTCAGCCCCAGGGCCCTGCCCAGGCTCTCCCCAGGCTGGCAGCCCAGGGTCAGGCCCCAAATTGTCCCCTCGCTCTTCCTTCACTGGGTCGAATGTCCTGTGCCACCCAATACTGCTTCCACATGTCTACCCCTACTGTCCCACATCCCCACAAGCCCCCAGAATAGGGCCGGTGCCCTGGGACGCAAAACTACCTCCCATCTGGTCGTCTCATGGGTGCCCTTCTGCCCCTTCATCCCCAGAGACCTTCATCCCAGGGTCCCCCTCCCTCCCCACTCACCATCCCACCCGGTCCCTCCACCAGCTCCCTCTCCTCCCCGCACAGGGAGGACCCCTGAGCCCCCTGAGCCCCAGCTGTCCCTGCTCCCTGTACCTGCTCAGCTCCGCCTGTCCTGGGTGCTGTTTATCTAAGGCCCACTGATTCTTGTCCCCTGAGCTCCCTGCCCCTCCTGCCCTTCCATCTGCCCCTGCTCACCTGCCAAGCTCAGCCAGCTCCCCTGGACCTCCTGGGCAGCCCCTGCTACTCCAGCTCTCCCAGGTGCCTGCTCACCCGCTAAGCTGTGCCTGCTCCCCCGGAGCTCCTGGGCAGCCCCCTGCCCCTCGTGCCCTCCCAGCTCCCTGCTCACGTGCTCCTCCAGAGCTCTTGGACAGCTCCCTGCCCCTCCTGCCCTCCCGCCTGCCCCTGCTCACCTGCTAGGCTCTATTTGTTCCCCTGGAGCTCCTGGGCAGCCCCTGCTCCTCATGCCCTTGCAGCTCCCTGCTCACCCGCTGAGCTCCAACTTCTCCCCCAGAGCTCCTGGGCAACCCTCTGCCCCACCAGTCCTCCCATGCCCCTTCTCTCCTATAGCCACTCTGCCTGCCCTTCTGGAGCTCCTGGGGCAGGTTCAGCCCCCTTGTGCGTTCCTACCTGCCCCTTGTCTCCTGTTCTTCTCTGCCCTCTGTCCTTGGAGCACCTAGTCTGCAGCAGCTCCCTACAGCCCCTGCCCTGTGATCCACTCTCCCACATGTCCCTGAGCTCAGCATAGCACTGCTGGGTCTCCCCAGGGCTGCCTCTGCCCCTCCTGCCTGTCCCAGCGCCCTCAATCCAGGTGCCCCTATGCTCCTGGACTCATTCATTTCCCAGCGCTGGACTTTGTCTCCTGGAGCCACCAGGTGCCCACCCTCTCTCTGGTCAGCTCTTCCCTGGCAGAGCCCCTGCCGTGGGTCCCCTCCCGGAGGAGCTCCTGCCCCAGCCAGACCTCACCCTCTCCTCAGCCCTCACCACCCTTGGAAGCCCCATCTGGAAGCCCCCTCTGGACCTTGCTCCCTCCAGGTGCCAGGTCAGCTGCCCTGTGCCCACCAGCTCGCAGCCCCCAGAGCCCCGGCTCCTGCCCCTGACCCTCACTGCCCAGCTCCCGACGCCCCTCCTGTAGCCCACTGAGCTCCTGCTCAGCCCTGTGCTGTCTGAGTTCCGAGCACACGGGAGCCCACGCTGCCCCTGCTCTGCTCCCGGGTGTCCGGCTGCCCTTGACCTTGGCCGTAGCCCAGGACCCAAGGCCACCTCCTCTGACCCTGCCCTGGGGCTTCAGCTGTCTCCATTGGTGGGGACAGTATCCTTAGGCCACCTGGGGGTCCTCTTCCTCCCCTTCACTGAGCCAGCACCCTCCCTGTGTCCTGGGATGAAGCCTATCTATCCATCTTGGCTTTTGTCCTGCAGAAGATCAGATCCAGCCCAACCCTGCACTCAGCACTGACAGCCAATCAAGCTGTCAGATTTCTGGTCTCCCAGCCCACAACATTCCTCAAGGTTGACCTCCTTCGGCCTCTAGTGCATCCAGCTCTGTTGGAGCGGACATGCCCCTACCCATGGCTCCTTGGTGCTGGCTCTGGATCGGCGCTGTGACCTGTGGGCAGCCTGCCTTCTCCCGTGCTGGCTCAGCTGCTCGAGCCCCTCTGATGTCCCTGAGGACCTTGTCTCCCCTCAGCTTCTGCAGCTGGTTCCACTGTCCCCACACCACTCCCTCCCCCTCCTCCTTGGGGACCCCACTCACCGAGGGTGGGAGCCATGAGTATGGCTCCACCTCAGTCCAGCCTTGGTCTCTGAGGAACCCCTGCCCTCTCTGTGCTGTGGCCCCTGGCATATGTCTTCTGCCGGCCCTGCGCTCCGTGCCCACTGCCCCGCTTCCTAGGAATTCATAGCCGATTCCCTGAGGTGTGAATGCCCTCTCAATGACCCTACAAAGACTAAGAACAGGACTGAAACCAGGGGGCACCGCTTGCTTCCTGAAGTTCCCTTTTCTTCTTTGTGGTTTGTGTCTCAGATGGCCTGGGGGGAGTCCAGACGTTGCAGGGGCTGCCTCACATGGGTGTGTGGGAGTGGGGTGAGGTGGGTACCTGGGACCCCGGGGAGAGTGCCGGAAGCCCAGCCTCATGTGCTGTTCTTTGCTCTCTGCCTCCCACATGGATTATACCCGCTTGACCCGCCTAAGTTTGAGGTACCTGGGCCTCTCACCTGAGCCATCTGGTTCCCCCAACCCCAGTGGGCACCTCTCCCTGCCGTGATCAGCTTACAGTGTGGACACAAGCTTTCCTGCTCACAGCCTGCAGCCCAGCCCAGGGTCTCGTCCTGACCACCCACCAGGACAGCCCCCCGAGTAGAAAGCCGTCTTCCTCTGGGTCCCTGCCTCTTCCCTCCTTCCCTCTTGGGCTCCATCCAGGGCCAGATCTCTGACAGAAAGATGGTCCAACACCCAGGGTCAGAGGGAAGCTATTGTCACAGCCACAGCTGTCCTCTGGGGGACAGACTGAAGTCTGAGGTGCAAGGACAGAGTTCACGGTGTCACTAGGGCCCCGAAAGTGCTCCTCCATCTGAGAGACAGCGTGCAGTCCCTGTCCTCTGATCTGTGAGCCGAGACCCAGCTGACCACGTGTGTGTGAGGGACATGGATCCTCAGTGTCTCGTGTCTTGGAGTGCCGCGGCTCACCCCAGGCTCCGTGTGCACCCCTGGGGTGCCCTGTATCTTCCACGTTAGGCTTTGGATCGGGGATCCCTGGGAGGCACTGTGGATGCCACCCCAGAATTGCCAGGGGCTGGGAAGGTGACTGGGGGTTGTCGGGCCTGGCTTCTTTCAAGTGGTCGTTGGTCAGAGGCTTGTGCTGTGGCCCCTTCAGGTGGGCTGGGAGCAGAGTCCAAGGAAGTAGGAAGTGAACCTTCTAGGAGGTGCCCTCAGACATAGGAGGGAAGTTGGCCCACCCACCCACTGGTGTTTACAGCCCCTTTTGACCTCAGGTGTCCCCAGAGCTGCCCACGTCCTCCAACCATGTCCTCAGGGTCCCTTCACATTCCCACCATCAAGTCCTCATGCCACTTGCCACAGTTGGGGGTTTCTCAGAGCAGCACTCATGTCCAGGTCCCAAATCTTGGTCTGGTGGCTCATGGGTGTGCATGGGATGCCGCACAGTGAGAGGCTTGCACAGCTACCCTTCTGATTTTGTTGGGGTGTTGGTGGCCTACAGGCGGTACCGGGCACTGTGGGCAGGGGGCACTCCTCTCTGCTCCACTCACATCAGCAAGGAGCTGGAAGGCTCTGCCTAGAGTCCTGTACCTGGGCTGCATGGGTGCCCGTGGTCCCCTCTGTCTCCATGAGCCTCTCTGTGCGGATTCCCCAGCCCTGTTCTGTCACATAACTGGACTGCTGCTCAGTGCCTGGGCTTGAATCCCAGGAAAAGCTCTGTCTCCTTAGGTCCTGCACTCAGGTATCTAGCAGTGTCCCCTCTGCTGCCCCCTCCCGTCCCCATGGAGGTGGTCTCACAGGCCCCTGGTGTCTGGGGAGGGAAGTGAACCCTGCCTCTGCATGGGGCAGGGCCAGCTGATGGAGGAGTGTGTAGTCCTGGAAATGTTGCTGTGGCCACTTTGCAAAATGCCGTTAGCCACAGCCTTGGTGAACGGAGTGCCCTCTGGTCCCTCCCAGGATGAATTCATGATAAATCCACCACACACTCCCAGCTCCTATGGCCCACCTTCCCCTCCATGGTGCCGACAGGGTTTTGCCCTCTCTCCCACTTAAGGCAGGCCATCCTTGAGTCATAGTAAGGGCAATTGGTCACCAGCTCTGCAAGCTATGAGTGTCACTGTGGTTTCCTAAGAAGCACATTCATCTACATAATTTCTGGTCAGCACAATGTCAATGCAAATAAACCATAATCCATCTATCAATCAAAACTGGAGTGGGGGCCAGCCCCGTGGCTTAGCAGTTAAGTCATGTGCTCTGTTACTGGCGGCCCGGGTTCAGATCCTGGGCATGCACAGATGCACCGCTTGTCGGGCCATGCTGAGGCGGAGTCCCACATACAACAACTAGCAGGATGTGCAACTATAACATACAACTATCTACTGGGTCTTTGTGGAGAAAAAGGGGGGAAAAAAGGAGGAGGACTGGCAATAGATGTTAGCTCAGGGCTGATCTTCCTCACACACACACACACAAAAACTGGAGTGAGTTTATTATATGAGCCAATCCGATGACTATATAGCTCGGGAGAATGACCTTCACCAAAGAAGGAAGAACTGTGAAGAAGTGAGGTATACAGAGTGGTCATATACTGTCTTGGAACAAGGAACATACATCAAATGAGACAGGAATATCCCTTTCACTACAGTCACAAGATGCTTTCCTAGCACTGCAGGTAAATCGTCACAGGATGAGCACAGTAGGTCAGTAACGAATCCTTAGCTTCTGAGAAGAAATGCATATCTACAAAGAAATGCCAATGTGGCGGAGGATATTTTTAAGGGCATCATTCTCGCCTTTGGGACACTGTAGTGTTTACAGTAGCTATACAATGCATGCTCGACAGGCCACATCAGCCCTTTCCAGAAAAACAACATCAGGCTGAATTAGTTTTAAACCAATGACTTCCTTATATGCCTCAGTATTTTAACTTTTCTTATGGCTTTTCATTTATTCATTATTTTCTCCCCCTTTGATCAATAGTCTTTTGATAAAAGCATTGATGATCAAAATATTGTCTGTTTGTGCTAGGGTGATTGCTGCCTGCCTTGGCTCCATCATGTACCTCAATGCTAGGCTTGTGTATCATTGATTTGCCCAGTTTGCACATTGGAGGGAAATACTCAGATACAGGTCGTGAGCATAAAGGAATATATTAACAAGGGAAGCATGTTATAGGTTTTGTAAGTTTTCAATAACTTTACATTGTTGCACAAACATTTTACCTGCACTTTTACATGACTCATCATGCTACATTGTTTACAATTATAGAACAGGTACACTAAAAATGATGATAATTCAAAACTTGAAATGATTAGTTTAAAACTGGATTCTAAGGCATAGTCTTTATCAGAAAAGGAAATTCGTCCAGGGTTGTGAGATCGATTGACCACCTCAATTTGCTGAGCAATCATTGCTCTAGGCTACATGCCAGTCTTACAACACTGAGTAAAAAAATAGTAATTAATTTGAATGTTATGACTGATACAAGAATTCCAAGGAGTAGGAGACATAGGAATTGCAATTTAGATTTCAAAATGACACAAATATCTGAAGGGAGCCAACCAAGCAAATCAAGGCTGGGTGTAGGATCACTTAATGCATTCACCTGCTCTTTTTCATATGCTTTAGCAGAGGTGACACAATGGAAGATTCAGCAGGTATAAAAATACAGCATTCAGTTTGAATGACTGCACATGTACCTCCTTGGGATGCAGATAGAATATTTAAGGCCATTCTACTTTGAAGGACAACCTTTCAACACAGACATTTCAGTATTTCATAAGGCTATTCCTACCTGACTGTCATTAAGGTCTTTTTGAGTAAATTTAGTCAGAGCCTCTGTGTGATTTGACATCTTCTAGCCCCAAGAAAGGAACAAATATAGCCATTAGGTGGTCATACAAGTGGAACACTGAATGAGCCCACTTGGCCTTACCAACAGGAACATTGACAACAGACATTAACTCCGGGCAAATCCTGCCCTGCCTCCAAGTGAAGCCCAGGGTGCAGAGTCCTAGCCATATGGGCAGTAGCCAAGACCAGAGGTTTGTTCCACATAACCATGGAGTTCCATTAGGAGTCACCCAATGAATGCCTGGTCTTGGAGACCAGTTGGTTCCAAACCAATCACTTTCTTTAAGTATGATATTACTCTGACATGACTCAGGGGATATCCATCCCATATGTGTGTCAAACCTCCCATATCTCACTTTAATGTCTGATTTCTTTGGTTTACTTGCAAATTATTGGGACAATTAATAGTCTGAGTAACAGAAAAACAGTAGCCATGCCCTGTATTATTATTAGTATGGGCTATTGGCCATGTTTCAGGATCATAATTAGTAATATTGGACAAACTGTGAACACTGGAACTAGGTCTTTCCATCATAATAATTTGCTTTAAAGCTTTCCAATCCATACCTTGAAAGAGAAAGATCCACCAAGGTAACCCAGACGTAGTAGAAATGGGAAGTTGACCACATATCCAACAACTGGACAAGTTTTTGTGTGTAATGAGGAATGTGCGCATTGTAAAGCATTGCCATCAGAGGTCCATTCAGAGGTGGATTGAAAAAACAAACGTACTATCAGGAAAACTTAAATGGCATTTTTGTAGTTAATTAAAAGCTTTTGTAATTAGGTTCTAATTTGTCTTATAGAGTTGGGGGAAAAGTAAAGTATTGTGGTAGGTAAAAAGGTAAGGCAGCCTAGAAATTGGTTATTGTAGCGATTATATAGCACTAAAGCATTACAAAGGTCTAAACTAGGAGATATAAGATTGAGATTACAGGCCTGGTCCAGAGTCTTGTGACAGCTGTCTAGAACAGATGCGTCTTCTCATCCCGGTTTGGTGATATTTGTCTTGGTCAGTTGAGGTTGATTATCAGAAATAAGAGGTGAAATCCACTCAGGTGGAAGAGACCCCACCCCCCTTTTTTGAGGAAGATCAGCCCTGAGCTAACATCTGTTGCCAATCCTCCTCTTTTTGCTGAGAAAGGTTGGCCCTGGACTGACATCCATGCCCATCTTCCTCTACTTTATGTGTGGGATGCCTGCCACAGCATGGCTTGAGAAGCAGTGCATAGGTCAGCACCCAGGATCCAAGCTCGAGAACCTTGGGCTGCCACAGCAGAGCGTGTGAACACAACCACTACACCACTGGGCTGGTCCTGGAGAAGCCCTTCTGTTATAATGAGAAACGTGAATCCACGAGTGTAGGCCTTTTAACTCTGCAGTGCATGAATTAGTTAACAGTGCCTGTTATGTTCCTTTCCAACTGAGCTGCAAAGGGTCTTTTATCTGGTGTCTTTTCCAATAGAGAAAATCTCCAAGATATAGCCCATGATCCTTAAGTTCTTCATCTCCTGGGAGCTTCATCTCCTGCTGTGAAAAGAATCAGCTACCAACCTTTCATTTCTTTTAAGTGTCTGAATGAGACCTTGACAATAACGCAAGATATCTACCTTGAGCAAAACTGGCTCAAACATTCACTCATCTAATTGCATAGGTCATCCTGTTATTGTTTCAAGAGGAGACAGCCAATGTTTACCAAAGGGTTTAGATCTAATACTGGGAGCAGTAGTGGAAGAACTTTTGGCCGTGAGTGATTAAATGTTTCTGAAAGCTTTGCCAATGGAGTTTGATTGAGCCATTAGTTAAAATGTTGCATTTTTTGGCCAAAGGTCATAAGTAGATTTAATTATTTGTCTAGTCAAATGAGTTCCTCAGTCACTGTGTATCTCAGTAGGAATTCCCCAAACAGGAACTATCCTTTCCAATAATAATTTACCTACTTCAAAAGCCGTTGCTCTTCTGAAAGAAAAAACCTCAATACAATGTGAGAACACACAGATCATTTAAAGATATTTATGTCCTGGAGATGGTGGCATCTGAACAAAGTCCAACTTTCTTACCTCAGAGGGTTGCTTAGGAAGGAGAAAGTGGCTTTGTGACCCATGAAGTGGTTTCCCTGTATTATGCTTTGTGCATATAGCACAACAAGAACAGGCATTATGAGCCGCTGTGAGAGAAAGACAATTCTTTCCAATTTAAAGTCAAATTAAAAATGTCTGCTTGCCAAATTCACTGCAAATTTCTCTTTCTAGTCTCCTGGCCTAGGAAATTCCTCCTGGATTCCTCTTAACTAGGACCTTCCATCTAGGTTCCTCTTTACCAGGACATGTCCCTTAGGTTCCTCTTTCCTAGAATATGTACCAGTACCCCTTAAGACACCTCGTCTTAAGGCTTGAAACAGCTCGTATAAAACTCTGGACAATCAATTGAAAATAAGGAGGTCTGGGTTGTGACAGCGAAACCAGGGTGGGGGAGTCAATGGGCCTATGTTGGTTCAGAACACTGGTTCAGTGTAGATTCCATTTGGTCACTCGTCAGTTTTTCTGAAATTCTGCCAGCACGCCAAGAACTGTCAACACAAATAATCAATAATCAACCTATAAATCAAATTGGGTGAGTTAACGAGCCAATCTGGGGTCTATAGAGCCTGGGATAATGACCTTCACCAAGGAGGGGAGCACTCTGAAGAAGCAGGGTGTACAGTGTGGGTATATATTGTCTTGGAACAAGGACATGCATCACATAAGACGGGAACACCCCTTATACTACAGTCACAGGATGTTTTGCTAGTACAGCAGTTCAGTGGTCACGAGATGAGCCCAGTAGGTCAGTAACAAATCCTTAGTTTCTGGGAGGAAATACTTCTGTACAAAGAGATGCTGATAAGGGGTGAGGCATACATCCCTATCTTTAAGGGCATCATTCTTGGCTGTGGGTCACTGTAAATGTTTATGGGGGTAGATGTATAATGCATGCTCCACAGGTCACGTCAGGCCTTTCTGGAAAGACAAGGTCAGGCTGAATTAGTTTTAAACCCAATGGCTTCCTCATAGACCACAATATGTTAACTTTTCTTATGTTTTTCATTTCTTCGTCATCACCAATGTTGATGAGTTTGGCAAAACCCCTGACAGTGTCCTCGCTAGTGGGTGTTAGGCATGTAGGGCCCACTCTCTACTCTATGCCGAGGGATCTTACAAGACAAGTCGTCACGTTGCACATTGACTTGGGGTACTTGGTGCCCCCCCCGGTCCCCATGTTGTCTGCCATGGTTATGGTGGTGGGGCTGGTGTCGAGGAAGATCAGTCATTCTTGGGATCATGACGGGATGCTCAGGCACCAGGCTGAGCTGTCCCCGGATCCCTGTGGGGCTGGGCCACTGTGGCTGGAGAGGGCGTGACCAGGTGATTTGGGCCTTCAAGCCACTGGGCTTTATCAGAATCCATACACATGTCCCCATCTGGCTCTGAAGGTCCCATTATTTCAGACTAACCCTTTCACATGAGAAAGTCAGTGAGGCTGTTAACTTACCTTGTGCTGAAATTTTGCAAACCATCCTATCGGACTGCAGGTCTGGATTTCAGGAACGTTCACTCTATGATTACGAGAGAAAAGAGATGCTTTGAAGACGTTCATAGAAGCCCTTCCCATGGCCTGGTCCTGAACTGTGATGTGAGAGCCAAGGCTCATGCATTGCTGCAGGCTCTCCAGAGTGGCGGGAAGAGGACAGCCCATCCAAGACCTGGCAATGCTCATTCCCACCCTAACCTAACCTGACCTGTCTCGACAGCACCTGGCCCCAGCCTTGCCTCCATTCACCACCTCATTCCAGGCAACTGCAGAGGCCACCTAAGAGCTGGATGGACCACCATGCGCCTTGGACCACCAGTGCCTCATTCCCACCGTTGCTCGATTGCTGCTGCCCCCATAACCAGCAGGGCAGGTCAGCAATGCCAGTTCCACCTTTGAGGTCTGCTTGCCAGAATATATTTTCACTATTGTTGTGCAAGTCCGGGTTGCATCTAGGAAACAAAACCCCTGCAGGCATTTCAGGCGGGACTGATGCCACACAGACCAAACCATATAAAATCGTGAGGGGATGTGGGGGAGTGTGGCTAGGAGGAACCATCGCTGGCTTCCCAAGTCACCCAGGTTGGGGTCCCGGGGAAACACATGATGTTCTCTGCTGCAGGAGGCTGCTCAAAGCCATCTAACACCACCCCAAGGCCCCCTGGAAGACCACTCTCTTGAAATCTCAAGGAAAATCCCTGATTCTCTTTGTGGCATGGCTCGGGGTGCCCGTCTGTGTTGTCTGAAGACCCAGCTGTGTGACGGGTCCCTGAGGACAAGGAGGCACTGGTGGGGCACCAACAAGGTCTGTCTCCCCAGGGCCAGGGCTGCAGTAGCTGGGAGGGGGCTCCCTGCTCACTTCACTGCCCTGGGTGGTCCTGGGGGCCCTCGGCCATCCCTTCTCAGCTCATTTCCACAGACAACACACCTCCCTGCCCATGACACGCTCTGCCTTATACTGGACTCTTGCCAGCTTCCTCTTTGTCCCTATTGTGTCCAGGTCCCAAGATGTATTTGTGGCTGTTTGTGCCCGTGATTGTGAGCTATTGTCACAAGTCCTCACGTCTCTGTAAACACTGTGGAAATGAAGACCACACAAATGGGAAAAGCAAAGCCTGATTATTCGGAGCTGCTGCGGCCAGGGGGTCAGGGCAGGAGGGAGCATGGGAGCCTTTGTAGTGTTGTTACATGCACATGTGTTAATTGTTACTATGTGCATATAGTATATCCATATACGCGTTTATAACGTGTACATGTAATACATATCCCATAATTTATATGTTGAAATGTTAAAATGTTTTCTATGCATAGAAAGCTTCTTTACAGGAAAAGGAGGGACTCAGGGGCACCTGATGGGGGCTTGGGGAAACGGGGTGTCCCATGATTGCTTGGGGAGCACATTTGGTTTTCTCCCACCAGTCCTAAGCTGGAAGTGGCGACAGACATTAGGGAAGCCGTCAGTTACTGATCAAGGCTCAGAGGTTCAGGCCGACCATACGGGGTGGTTGTTCACTCCCTGGGCTGTGTCTGGAGATAGAGGTCTGACTTCCTGCAGGTCTGAGTGCAGAGAGCAGGCCGCTGCCCTGCCAGTCCCCACAGGGACTATAGTGAGGTGTCTTGGACTGTGGCTACAGGTTGTGGTCAGGGCTCTGTGTTCATGTGCAGTCTGGCTGCTGTCCGTTTGTGTGTTCAGTGTCTCACCACAATCCCTAAGAAGCATTTTCTGAATGTGAATCCTTGAGGATCAGCTGGCAGCATAAATCTCCCGTTAGTCCCGGCCCCTCCTGGAGAGACCCCCCCAGACACTGTGTGCACGTGTGGGGGTGTGGGGTGGTTCATTACTTTTAAAGTGACCCCCAGGTGACATACCCAGTCTGTAGCCAGTGGGACAAGGTAGGCTGTGGCCATGGTCCTTATCAGTACCCAGGAACCGGACCCTGTCCTGGCTGAGAGGGAGTTGAGGGCATTTTGAGTAAGAATGGAAACACAGGCTTATCTTGTGCTAATAAATATGTACAAAAATTAAGGCCCCTCCTGTGTAATTGAGATCTTTGCAGCTTTATGCTGTGACCCCGGGTGTGCTGGGCATGCACGTCCCCCTCCTGAGCCACAGGCTCCCTTTCCAGAAACAGGTACAAAGCGACGTGCTGTGTCCTGACCCAGTTTCTCGGCCTCGCCCGTCATCCTTGGATCTCAGAACAGCCTCTGCCAGGTCCAGCCTCTTGGGCTGAGTGGGTGTGGTCGACACAGGTAGAGGGAATCCTCTGGTCTCCAGCCTGCACAGTCGTCTCGGGGACCTGCCCCACGGGGGCTTCCCTGGGAGAGCCTTGGCCACGTCCTTCTACGTTCACCAGAGTCATCCTTGGAGGTGTGGGGGTGAGCAATACCCTGGGAGTCTTGTCATATGTCACCCCCAAGTCCACCTGGAAGCAATACAGGAATCCTCTGCATCTGACTCCATGGCATCTGCGGTGAGAGAACATTCCACAAACACTGAAGGAGCTCAGGTAAGTGGTGACCTGTCCCCAGTGTCCACCCCCATAGCTGGAGTGGGTTGTCTTCCAGAAGGGGAGGCCTGATGTTGTCTGCTCAGGTGATTGCTCTGGAATTGGCTCCCACAGACCTGGCCCTCAACCTTTGTCCAAGTGGGTGCTTGGGATTCGTCCTTAGGCTGTGGGTGCCCGGGCCCCCTGGCTGTGCCAACATCCTGCACCTGCCCCACCACACTGCCATCAGGCAGACTCTGACCTCCCGGCTCCCTGGCTGCAGGTGGTCTGCTTGTCAGGAGCACCGGCCAGCTGGCCAGCCTGCAGGAGACTAGAGGGAGGTGGTGCCAAGACGGAGACACTCCCTGGCTGTCTCCGTGCAGGGCTGAGGGCCGCCCGGGGCTTGCCACCTCCCCCAGCATATGGTCCATTCCTCTCAAGTGGCCTGGACCTGGCCTCCCCCCAACAGGTCTCAGCCCTGCCTCCTCCTTTCCTCCTCAGTCGGGAGAGGGCTTGCTCTTGTCGGGAGGAGGATGTTTCGCTGCTACCATGTTAGGTTCATTGAGGGGGGCCCTTTAAATTAGACCAACAAAACATAGATTAACAACAAAAAAAAATGGAAGTTTCTGAACGTTTGCATTGCCCCTACACACAGGTGCACTCTGCGGTGAGTGATGGGGGATGGTGCGCAGTTGTGCTAATTTAGTATCCTAACAAAGGGACAATAAGTTTTTAGAGAAATGACAAGACAAAGGAGAAGGACTTGAAACTCTGGAGTACAGACTGTGGGACTGTCAATATGTGGGGATGAGCAGAGGAAGGAGAATTAGCGAGGTTTGCCATGTGAGTCCTCTCCTGCTGTCACTGCTGGTAAGGGTCCACCGTTGTCTCTAGCAGTCAGGAATCAACCTGCTCTTCCTGGCAGCTCAAAAATACTTCTTACCCCAATGTGGCATGTTTTGGGGTGGCATGTCTGGAGGCCCGCGGTGTCCTGGGGTCCCAACGCTCAGCCTGTACCTGTGTCAGAAGGCAGTCCCTCCATACATCCTTCTCAACCAGTCTCATTGGAGGCATCGATCCACAAAGCATAACCAGGAGGCCTGTGGGAGGGCGGCTGCTGGGGGTCCTGCAGATTCTGCTCCCCAACTTCCCAGCTCTGTGAGGCTGTGTCTTTAGAACCAGAAAGCACCCCCATCCCCATCCAAGTAGAGTTTTATGATCGGGGCTCCATCAGGACCAAAGCAGGCCTGCCCCTCCAACCGTGTCATGTGGGGCACAATGGAGCCGGAGTTAGGATGGACTCCTGACTCCCACTGTACCCGTCCTCCCGGGTGGGGGTGATGGGGCACGGCACCTGTGGCAGAGTCCACCTTGGGCTGGGACTTAAACACACCCAAGCAGGCTGCTTGGTGAGTGGGTGGTGGCAGCACAAGGGCGTGGGCTTTGTGTGCTGGAGCAGCTAGAGGTGCTGAGGTCCGTGGCAGCATGAATCGAGTTGTTGGCAAACGTAGGGGAGACTGCACTTACAAAAGGAGGAAACTCAGGATGTTTGTGTTTATCTTGCTTCCCCAGTGAGATAAGCCACTGATGGAGTTGGCCTAACACTGGCGAAGTGATGCTACCTTGTTCTTGCACCCTTGGTTCCCTCGAAATGCAGATATCTCCCCTGATAATGCTGTTATCACAGAAATTGGAGGCAGATTGGCATGGGGAGCCCACAGCTCTCCCCAAGGAAGGTGTGCAGGGTGGGAGGGGTTCCAGAGGAGTTATTGGAGCAATGAAAGGATGAGGTCCTGGGAGGGAGTTTTGGTTAAACTGCTCCTGGGAGCTCACAGACTTCTTGGTACACTGAAGTCTGTTGTCTGGTGACTTTTGCCTGAGGACAGAGTGGGTGATCCCTCTCCTGCTGACTGTGAGAGCCATGTCATGCCCACCTGCTTCAAGGCCATCACTTTGTCTTGGCTCCCGCCCAGCTAACAAGATTGAGTCTGTTAAATGGCTTTTTAACTGGAACTGTTGTTAGAACAGTGGCTCAGTGATACAAAGATCCTTCACCAAGATGCAACAGTAGTGGTAAAAACAGTGATACATACCACGGCTCAGGAAAAATCAGTAGTCATGCGGAGAATACAGGCACCAGTGGAAATCAGGTCTATAAACCTCTCGTTACTGAGACCAATCAGGCAGCGGCAGTCAGGAGCCAGCGAAGAAGTGCGTAAGTGTGACCTATGATGACGAGTGCCTGAAATACATTCCCTGCCCCCCACCCCTGCTTCGTTGAACTTTGTCACATTCATCTTGATGGCGGAACTCACCCTAACAGCCCTGCCTTTGTCAAGCAAAGAGCAACGACCTCAGATAGTGCAATATTCTTTCTTAGTGAAAGTTGATGTTTTTGTCTCTGAAGGGGGAGAAGGGATCATACTGCCATCACTGTGCACTTCTGCATTTCTTGTGGCAGAACCACAAGAAGGACACACTCTTAATGAGAAGCTCACTTGGTTGGGGCCCAGTGAGCAAGCGTGAGCCCACATACCCATTGGCTGGAGGAACTGCTGCATTTTTTGGGCAGGTACATGACATTCGTTGTCCTTCAAATACAGGGTGCTGTTCCTTCCACGCTGTGCTCTTTATTGCTGTTTAGAAAGAAAAATTCTGCCCAGTGAACAGAACGAATGTTTATAACTTAGCATTTTCATGTTGTACGTGTTGAAACATGTCCATTAGATTTAATTAAGCTTTGGTGCTTGGCTATTGAGCTAGCTTTCCAGTATAATTCTTACCTCTCTTCAGGAATGCTGCTAAATGCATTGGACCTGTGCCCCCATCCTCTCTGGAATCAGTTTATTCCTTTGGGTTGGAAGAATATTCCACTGGGTCTCAGGGTGTATTAGTCTGACTTCTCCAGAGAAACAGAATAAATAGGATGCATCTCTATCTGTATCTATATCTATATCATCTATATCTATAAAGAGATTTATTATAATGAATTGGCTCACACGATTATGAAGGTTGGCAAACCCCAGATTGGCAGGGTGGGCCCACAGGCTGGAGATTCAGGAGAGAGCTGATGTTGTAGTTTGAGTCCAATGGTAGTCTGCTTTACGTTGCTGAGAAAGGATGCCTGGAAGGAAATTTTTTGAGATCTTGCACATCTGAGAATTTCTTCATTCTACCCTCACATTTTATCATCAGTTTTGGTGCAGAATTCTAAGTTAGAAATAATTTTTCTCCAGATGATGATTTAGGCCATCTGATTTCACATCCCCCTCAGTGACAGAACATTCTAGAAGCACCAAAGGAGCTCAGGTAAGAGGTCGCCTCTCCCCCCCACCCCCGTAGCTAGAGTGGAGCAAAGACAATTAAACGGAAAAAGTGTAGTCTTTTCAACAAATGATGGTGAAACATCTGGACTCCCACATGCAAAGAAATGAATCTAGGCATAAACCTTACAGCTGTCACAAAAATTGACTCAAAGTGGATCACTGGCCTAAATAGAAAACACAAAACTATGAAACTTCTAGAAAATAGCATAGGGGAAAATCAAAGTGACCTTGGTTTTTACAATGAGTTTTTAGATACAACACCAAAAGCACAATTCGTGAAACAGAAAAATTCATTAGCTGAACTTTATTAAAATGAAAAATGTCTGCTCTGTGAAAGACACTGTTAACAAAATGAAAGATAGGCCATAGACTTGGAGAAAATATTTGCAAAACAAGTATTTAATAAGGGACTTGTATCCAAAATATGCAGAGAACTGTTAAAACTCAACAACAAGGACACAAACAACCTGATTGAAAAATGGGCAAAAGATCTGAACAGACACTTATTGGCAGATGGCCAATAGGCAGATGAAAAGATGCTCCACATCGTGTGTCGTCAGGGAACTGCAAATTCAAACAATGAGATACCACTTCACATTTAACAGAACGGTGAAAATCCAGATACAAAGAACAAAAACCTGACAATGCCAGGTGCCACTGAGGATGCAGGGCAACAGGAGCTCCCACCTGTTGCTGGTGGGAATGCAAAATGGTGCAGCCAGTTTGGAAGACAGTTTGTTGGTTTCTTAAAAATGTAAGCATAATCTTATTATATAATTTAGCAATTGCACTCCTAGATATTTATCCAAATGAGTTGAAAACTTGCGTCCACCCAAAAACCTGCACACAGATGTTTATAGCAGCTTTTTCGTAATTGCCAAAACTTGGAAGAAACCAAGATTCCCCTCAGTAGGTGAGTGGATAAATAGATGCTGGTGTATTCAGACAATGGAATAGTATTTGACAATAAAAAGAAATAAGCTGTCTCTTCCTGAGGAATTGCTCTGTTCATAATCATATAATGTCCTTCTTTGTCTCTAGTGACTATTTTTGACTTAAAGTCTATTTTGTCTAAGTGTACCCATCTTTGCTCTTTTGTTTACCATTTTCATGGGATATTTTTTTCCATCCCATTCACTTTTAGGCTATGTGTGTCATTAAATCTAAAGTGAGTCTCTTGTAGCTAGTGCATAGTTGGATCTTGTCTTTTTTGTTTGTTTGTTTGTTTTATCCATTCAGCCACTCTATATCTTTTGGCTGGATAATTTAATTCATTTATGTTTACAGTAATTATTGGGAGGGAAGGGCCTACTATTGTCATTTTGTTAATAGTTTTATGTCCGTCTTGCAGTTATTTTCTTCCTCTTTTTCTTTCTTACTATCTTCCTTTTTGTTTTGCTGGTGTTCTTAACACATAGACACAGACACAGACACAGACACACATCCTCCAAAACAAGAAAACCCAAAGGCACAAGGAAACTTTTAGAGGTAATGGGTATGCTATTACTTTGATTGTGGTGATGATTTGACAGGTTTATGCATATGTCCAAACACATTGTTTACAATAAATATGTGTAGTTTTTAAATATATCAATTATATCTCAATAAAGCTGTCAAAAATTCATCAAAAAAAAAAAAAAGAGAAACAAGCTATCAAGCCACAAAAAAGAAGTGAAGGAATCTTAAATACATATTGCTAAGTGAAAGAAGCCAATTTGAGAACGCTACATACTGTGTGATTCCAACTATATGATATTCAGATAGGCACATCTATAGGGACAGTAAAAAGATCAGTAGTTGCCAGAAGTTTGGAGGGGAGGGTAAGGAAAAAATAGGTGAAGTACAGGGGATCTTCAGGGCAGTGAAATTATTCTGTATGACACTGAAATGTGGATACATGAAGAGCAGCTTATGTGGTATTCTGACCAAAGCCCCGCCATGGACAGCATGACACCTCTGGGTACAAATGAAATTATACATTTATCAAAACTCATAGGACTGTACAATATAAGGCATGAACCATGATGTTAACTATGGAGTTTAGTTAATAATAATGTTTTAAAGTTGTAACAAATGTACCACACTGATGCAAGATATTAGTAATAGGTGAAACTGTGAGCATATGGGGGGGTACTGGAGTATATGGAAACTCTCTATACTTTCTGCTCAATTTATCTTTAAACCTAAAATTACTCTAAAAGAACAAAATCTCTTTATTTAAAAAGATCATTATGCTGCACAGGAAAGCAGAAGCAGAACTGTGGACAGCAGCTTAAACAGCTTGTTAGACCAGGGAAGCACCATGGACAACAGCCTCGAGGCCTTGGGTACAAATATTGCACAGCTGTTGCTTGATGTGGAAAAGACAGCACCATGGACAGCGGCCTCAAGGCCCTGGACAAAATATGGCACAGCTTGATATAGGTAAGGCAGCACCATGGACAGCAGCATCAAGGCCTTGGGTGCAAATACGGCACAGCCATTGCCTGATGCAGAAAAGGCAGCACCATGGACAGTTAAATATAGCCTTCTACAAAAGAATTTCTAGATTAAGGAAGCATTCTGGACTACAACCCCATGACCTCATGCATCTTAAGGTCATGGACTATGTCCAGTTTTGTAACCCGAGTCCCTGTCACAAGGTCTTGGAGTCATGCATGCATCAACCATGAGCGCCCTACAGAGAAGACTGGATTGATGCCAAGTATGGTAGGTGGAATTCTAAAATGGGCCCTTATTTTGATATGAAATTTGTGTACATATTAACCATTTTCTTTTGTTTGCCCTCCCATTCCTCTATCATCAAACATAAGATGCATTAGTGGTGATTTACTGTATCTCAGTATTTAAGTTGCAGGATATCTGAGGTCGAGCATTATTCACCAAGAAGAGAAATGAACACCACCCAAGGATATTTAAAGTGATATACCAGTGCTTGTCTCCTCTTTTGTGAGGAGGGTTGGCAGGTTTTAAGTTGTGTGTGGGATAATGCACTATATTAGGTGGAAGACAATTTTGCTATTGTTTTTTATTTGGCAGCTAAAAATGGCCCAGAGAGGCACGTTTGATTGACAAGGAGTGGATTGTGGTGGTTTTTGTCTATGTCAACTTAGCTAATTTCTAACTAAATTTCTCAGAATTCTTTTCCCTGTGTTGCTGCAGATTAGGATTGGTCATAAGAGAAATTTATACAATTTTTGGAAAGCAAAAATGAAGCAGCAGTCCTTATGTTTGGAAGGCTGGTGCAGAGCCCCAGGTGCTGCAAAAGCTCATGGGTATTGTCATTGGCCTGCAAACTCACTTTGTGAGTTTGGAGTAGCTGCTCTTCTAGCTCCCACCATGCTTCCTTCAGGTCATCTAAGTCCTGGCCAGGCAGGTGTGCAGCTCCTTCCTGAAGGTCACTAGTTTCTTCTACAGGTGAGAGAGACACAGGTTGCAGGTTTTCCTGAAGAGTTTCAGTTTTCTTTATGGGTTATGATTTTCTCTTGCTTTCTCCTGTTTAAAAAGTATTTTTTGGGCCGGCCCCGTGGCTTAGCGGTTGGGTGCGCGCGCTCCGCTACTGGCAGCCCGGGTTCGGATCCTGGGTGCGCACTGACGCACCGCTTCTCCGGCCATGCTGAGGCCGCGTCCCACATTACAGCAACTAGAAGGATGTGCAACTATGACATACAACTATCTGCTGGGGCTTTGGGGGGGAACAAATAAAGGAAGAAGATTGGCAATAGATGTTAGCTCAGAGCCGGTCTACCTCAGCAAAAAGAGGAGGATTAGCATGGATGTTAGCTCAGGGCTGATCTTCCTAAAAAAAAAAAATGTATTTTTTGGGCCAGCCCCATGGCTTAGCGGTTAAGTGCGCGCGCTCTGCCACTGGCGGCCCAGGTTGGGATCCGGGTGTGCACCGAGGCACCGCTTCTCCAGCCATGCTAAGGCCATGTCCCACATACAGCAACTAGAAGGACGTGCAACTATGACATACAACTATCTACGGGGGCTTTGGGGTCGGGGGGAAGGAGGAGGATTGGCAATAGATGTTAGCTCAGAGCTGGTCTTCCTCAGCAAAAAAAGAGGAGGATTAGCATGGATGTTAGCTCAGGGCTGATCTTCCTCAAAAAAAAAATGTATTTTTTGTATTATGGTA
The DNA here is from genome assembly GCA_014189135.1 of Dicerorhinus sumatrensis harrissoni. Classification (NCBI taxonomy): domain Eukaryota; kingdom Metazoa; phylum Chordata; class Mammalia; order Perissodactyla; family Rhinocerotidae; genus Dicerorhinus; species Dicerorhinus sumatrensis. The sequence continues at coordinate 47,283,443 of JABWHU010000168.1, forward strand.
AGATACACATAAAATTTACCATCTTAAACATTTTTAAGTGTACAGTTCAGTAGCATTAAATATATTCATAATGTTGGGCAACCATCACCACCATCCATCTCCATAACTCTTTTAATCTTGTAAAACTGAAACTCTATAGCCATTAAACATTAATCTCCCATTCCTGCTTTCCCCTACCCCATGCCTGGCACCCAGTGTTCTGCTTTCTGGCTCTGTGAATTAGACTACTCTAAGTACCTCATATAAGTGGAATCGTATGGTATTTATCTTTTTGTGACCAGCTCAGCATAACGCTTAGCATAACATCTTCAAAGTTTGTCCATGTTGTAATATATGTCAGAATTTCCTTTCTTTTTAAGGTGGAATAATATTCCATTGTATGTACATACCACATTTTGCTTATCCATTCATCAATCTATGGACATTTAGATTACTTCCACATTTTAGCTATTGTGAGTAATGTTGCTGTGAACATGGGTGTACAAGTATCTCTTAAAGACTCTGCTTTCAATTCTTTTGGGTATATACCCAGAAGTGGAATTTTTGGATCATATGGTAATTCTAGTTTTAAATTTTTGAGGAAATTCCATACTGTCTTCCACAATGGCTATTTCATTTTACATTCCCACCAACAATGTACAAGGGTTGCAATTTCTCCACAACCTCACCAACAATTGTTATTTTTTGATAGTGCCAACCTAATATGTGTGAGATGGTATCTCATTGTAGTTTTGATTTACATTTTCCCAATTATTAGTGATGTTAAGCACCTTTCCATGTTCTAATTGGCCATTTGTATATGTTCTTTGGAGAAATGTCTATTCAAATCCTTTGCCTGTTTTTTGCATCAGGTTGATTTTTTGTTGTTGTTGAGCTATAGGAGTTTTCTATATATTCTGGATATCAACTCCTTATCAGGAATTTGCAAATATTTTTCTCCCATTCTGCTGGGTGCCTTTTTACTCTGTTGATAGTATCCTTTGATGCACAACAGTTTTAAATTTTCATGAAGTGCAATTCTTTTTCTTTTGTTGCCTGTGCTTTTGGTGTCACACACAAGAAATCACTGCTAATACTAATGTTGTGAAGCTTTTGCCCTATGTTTTCTTCTGAGTTTTATAGTTTTAGGTCTTACATTTAAGTCTTTGATCCATTTTCAGGTAGTTTTTGTATATAGTATTAGAAAAGAGTTCAGCTTCATTCTTTTACATGTGGATATCCAGTTTTCCTAGCACCATTTGTTGAAAAGACTGTCCTTTCCCCATTGAATCCTCTTGGCACTCTTGTTAAAAACCATCTGGCCATATATGTGAGGGTTCATTTCTGGGCTCTGTATTCTCTTCCATTGGTCTATATGTCTGTTCTTTATGCCAGTATCACATTGCTTTGATTACTGTAGCTTTGTAGTAAGTTTTGAAATCAGAAAGTGTGAGTTCTCCAGCTTTGTTTTTCTTTTTCAAGACAGTTTGAGCTATTTGGGGTCCATTGAGATTCCATATAAATGTTAGGATGGGTTTTTCTATTTCTGCAAAAAATGTCATTGGGATTTTGATAGGGATTGCAGTGAATACGTAGATTGCTCAGAGGAGTATTGACATTTTAATAATATTAAGTCCTCCAATCCATGAACATGGGATGTGTTTCCACTTATTTATGTCCTTTTTAATTTCTTTATCAGTGTTTTATAGTTTTCATTGTACGAGTCTTCCATCTCTGGTTAATTCAATTTCTAAGTATCTTATTCTATTTGATGCTATTGTAAATGGAATTGCTTTTGTAATTTCCTTTTCAGATTGTTCATTGTTAGTGTGTAGAAATGCAACTGATTTCTCTGTGTTGCCTTCATATAGTGCTACTTTTCTAAATTAACGTATTAGTTCTAACTTTTTTTGGAGGAATCTTTAGGGTTTTCTACATATAAGATCATATCATCTGCAAACAGAGATAATTTTACTTCTTCCTTTCCAATTTGGTTGCCTTTTATTTCTCTTTCTTGCCTAATTGCTCTGGCTGGATCTTCTGGTAATATGTTGAATAGAAGTAGTGAGAGTGGGCATTCTTCCCTTCTTCCTGATCTTAGAAGACAAGCTTTCAGTCTTTCACCATTGAATGTGATGTTTGCTGTGGGTTTTCACATACAACTTTTGTTATGTTGAGGTAGTTTCCCTCTTTTCCTGGTTTGTTGAGTTTTTTAAAATCATAAAACTGTTGGATTTTTTCAAATGCTTTTTCTGCATCAATTGAGATGATCATGGGTTTTTTCCCTTCATTATGTTAATCTGGCCTATTACATTGATCAATATTTGTAGGTTGAAACATCCTTGCATTCCAGGAATAAATCCCACTTGGTCATAGTGTATAATTCTTTTAATATGCTGCGAATTCAGTTTGTTAGTATTTTGTTGAGGATTTTTGCATCAATGTTCGTAAGGGATATTGGTCTGTAATTTTCTTTTCTTGTAGTATCTTTTCTGACTTTGGTATCAGGGTGATGCTGGCTCATAGAATGAGTTAGGAAGTGCTTCCTCCTGTTCAATATTTCAGAAGAGTTTGAGGATTCCCATTAGTTCTTCTTTAAATGTTTGATAGAGTTCACCAGTGAAACCATTAGGATATTATTTGTCAGGATATTTTTGATTACTGATTCAATCTCCTTACTAGTTGTAGCTCTACCTAGATTTTCTATTTCCTCATGATTTAGTCTTGGTAGGTTTTGTATTTCTAGGAATTTGCTATTTCATCTAGATTATCCAATATATTGATGTTTTGCTGTTCACAGTAGTCTCTTACAATCCTTTTCATTTCTGTAGAATTGGTAGTAATGTCCCCACTTTCATTTCTTATTTTAGTAATTTGAGTCTTCTCTCCTTTTTTCTTAGTATATCCAGCTAAAGATTTGTTGTATTTTTTGATCTTTTCAAAGAGCCAACTTCTGGTATTGCTGATTTTCTCTGTTGTCTATTTTCTATTTTGTTTATCTCTACTCTAATCTTTATTATTTTCTTCCTTCTGCTAATTTTAGGTTTAGTTATTCTTCTTTTTCTAGTTCCTTAAGTTGTAAAGTTAGGTTGTTGATTTCAGATCTTTCTTGTTTTTTAATATAAGCATTTACGGCTATAAATTTCTCCCTTAGCACTGCTTTGGCTGCATGCCATAAGTTTTGGTGTGTTGTGTTTTCACTTTCATTCATCTGTAAATATTTTCTTACTTCCTTTGTGATTTCTTCTTTGATCCATTGATTGTTTAGAAGTGTGTTGTTTAAATTCCAAAAATTTGTGTATTTTTCAGCTCTATTCTTGTTATTGATTTCTAACTTCATCCTATTGTGGTCAGAGAAGATACTTTGTATGAAATACACCTTTTAAAATCTATTGAAATTTAATTTGTGGCCTAATATATGGTCTATCCAAGAAAATGTCCCATATGCACTTGAGAAGAATGTGTATGCTGTTGTTGGGTAGAGTGTGATGTATATATCTGTTACACCTAGTTGGTTTATTGTGTTAAGTCCTCTATTTCCTTACTTCTGTCTGGTTATTCTATCCATTATTGAGAGTAGGGTATTAAAGTCTCCAACTACTATTGTAGAACTGTCTATTTCTCAGTTTTTCCTTCATATATTTTGATTATCTGTCATTAGGTGTGTAAATGTCTATAATTGTATCTTCTTGCTCTATTGTATCTTTTATTAATATATAAAATCCTTCTTTGTCTCTTGTAAGCTTTTTTGATTTAACGTTTATTTTATCTGATATAAGTATAGCTACCCCTGTTCTCTTTTGGTTATTATTTGCATAGAATATCTTTTCTCATACTTTCACTTTTAATATATTTGTGTCTTTGGTTCTGAAGTGAGTCACTGGTTAAAAAACAAGCATATAGTTTGGTCATGTGTTTTTATACATTCTGTCAATCTCTGTCCTTTCATTGGATGGTTTAATTCATTTGCATTTAAAATAGATACTAGTAAGGAGGGACTTACTTCTGTCACATTGCTATTTGCTTCCTTTATGCCTTACTGTTTTTTCCCCCTCATTTTCTGCATTACTGTCTTCTTTTGTGTTTGTTTTTTGTAGTTAAATATTTAACTTCCTTTCTCATTTACTTTTGTGCATGTTCTATAGCTATTTTCTTTGTGGTTACCAGGGGGATTACATTTAACATCCTAAAGTCATAACACTCTAATTTGAATTTATACCAGCTTAACTTTAATAACGTGCAAAAACTCTCTCACCTCTATCAGTTGTTGATGTCACAAAATTACATCTTTATACAATGTGTCACCCCAAAACATAATCTAATAATTCTTTTAAATGTATTAGTCTATCTTTTCCTGTTTTATTGAGATATAATTGACATGTAACTTGTTAGTTTAGGTGTCATTAGCCTCTTAAATCATGTAGAAAACAACATGTGGGGTTACAAACCAAAGTTACAAAATACTAACTTTTATAATTTCCTATATATTTATCTTTATTAAGATCTTTATTTCTCTGTACGGCTTTGAGTTCCTTCTTGTGTCTTTTCACTTCACCCTGAAAGACTCCCTTGAGCATTTCTTGCCCGGCAGGTCTAGTGGTCCCAAACTCCCTCAGTTTTTGTATATCCGAGAATGTCTTAATTTCTCCCTCACTTTTGAAGGACAGTTTTGCCAGATATAGGATTCTTGGTTGACTGTTTTTTTTCTTTGAGTACTTTTGAATATATCAGCTGACTGCCTTCTGGCTCCAAAGTTTTTGATAAGAAATCTGCTTCTGATATTATTGAAAACCCCTTGTATGTGATGAGTCACTTCTCTCTTGCTGCTTTCAAGATTCTCTGTTTATCTTCAGCTTTCAAAATTTGATTGAGTGTGTCTCAGTGTGAGTTTCTTTGAGTTCATCTTACTTGGAGTTCATTGAGCTTCTTGGATTTTATATACATGTCTTTCGTCAAATTTCAGGAGTTTTCAGCCCTTATTTCTTCAAATATTCTCTCTGCTTCTTCTGAGACTCCCACAATGTGTATGTTGTCTGCTTGACGGTGTCCCATAGTTCCCTTAGGCTCTATTCACTTTTCTTCAATCTTTTTTATTTCTGCCCCTCAGACTTGATAATTTCCACTGTTCTATGTTCTAGCTCACTGATTATTTTTTCTCAAAGAATCATTGCTCAAATCTGCTTTGAATCTCTCTAGTGAATTTTTTCATTTCAGTAATTGTAACTTTTATCTCCAGAATTCCTTTTGGTTTGTTTCTTTTTATGTTTTCTACCTGTTCATTGATATTTCCACTTTGTTTTTACATCATTTTCTTCACATCTTCCTTTAGTTCTTTGAGCATTTTTAAGATGTTGTTTTAAAGTCTTTCTCTAGTAGATCTGCCATCAGGTCTTTTTCAGAAACAGTTCTGTTGATTTATTTTTTTTCCCTTAAGTGGACCATGCTTTCCTATTTCTTTGTATGCCTTGTGATTTTTGTTGAAAACTGGACATTTGAATCTAATAATGTGGTAACTCTGGAAATCAGATTCTTCCCCTGCCCCCAGGGTTTTTTGATTTGTTTTTATTTATTTATTATTATTATAGACTGTCTCTGTGCCAAAAGTCAGCATGAGGTGTAAACTTAAGGTCCTGTCAGGTCTTTTCTGAGCCTGTGCCTTTCCCCTGTTCATGCACAGCCACTTTCTAATTTTCTCTGTGTATGCAGTTGTTTTTAAATGTCTTAGTCTTTGATGTCTGGTTCCCCACAAGAGGGAAAAGAGAAAAATAAAGAGAGAGGGGAAAGAGGATGCTAGCCTGTTAAATCTCCTGAAAGTTACTTCAGTCAGAGGGGACAAGGCTTGCAACAGTGGAGGGAGGTGCCACAACAATGGCTGCCCTGCTCTTTGGCTGCATTTCTGTGATCAGAAGTAGTAACCAGTGATCAGAGCACAGATACCTGATATTTAGAGGATAGTTTTGCCCACCCTGACTCCTGCAAGCTGTGTGCAAGGTGGTCCAGGAACATGTGCACAGCTGCCTGCCACGGGGCTGGGGCTAGGAGCTGGGTAGCTGCCACTATCCTAAGCACTGAAATTGACCAAAATTAACCACAATTTACCATCCAAGGCTTCCCCTGAAAGTTGCAGGCCTTTGGTAGATTCTGAAGTTCCAGATGGTTATATCTGACAGATTCTGCTAGTGCAATTGTTGTCTAGGTGAGGAGACAAATCATCTTTCTAGAATCCTCTATTTCCCCTGCTTTTTATCCAGCTTTTATTCCCAACTGTATGCCCTGATGAACTGTAGCACCTTTAGACCCTCCACCAGATGTAGAGGCAAGAGCCTTCCATAGACCTCATTAGTGACTCCCCTTCAGAGTTTCTGGTCAATGACATTTTTCTGATTCTACAGTGGAGCCCTTCAGATCTTTACTTTCCCAGCTTTTCCCACAGTTGTGCAAAGTCTAATCCCTAACATCCTTTATTCCACATCACTCATAGTGGTCCTTCACTCCTGATAGAACCCTAACTGATCCAACTGATACATTATATGTATTTTCGTTGTATACATACAAGGGATCCTCTCCAGCAAATACCTAGGAGTGAAATTGCTTGGTGATAGAGTGTGGAAATATACAACATTTGATGAACTCTCTTCCAAAGTGACTTTTTCAATTTGACTTTCTAGCAGCAACACATGAAAGACTCTGAGGATCCACATCCTAACACTTGGTATGGTCAGACTTCTTAATTTTTGCCAATATCATTTCGGTAAGATGATATCTTATTCTACTCTTCATTTGATTTTTTTCAGATTGTTAATCAAGTTGACATCATTTTACATGATTATTGGATTTAGGTATTTTTCTTCTCTGGAATGTCTATTTGTGTGTCTTGGCCATTGCTTCACTTGGAATGTTTGTCCTTTTTGTCATGATTTGTAGCAATTGCTTACATATTATTGATAACATTTCTTTGTCAGTTATAGATGTTGCAAATATATTTTCCCAGTTTGTAACTTGTTTTTTCATTTTCTTTAAGGTATCTTTTGATGGACAGCATTTCTTAACTTTAATATAGTTAAATTTATCAATAATTTATTTTATGGTTTGGGTCTTGTATAAAACATCTCAAGATTTGGGCTTGGGGTAGTGACAGTTCTCCTGTTACCTGACCTGGCTCACAGCACTATCTCTTGTGGTTCTCTTATGTCCCACCTACACTGTAAATAGTCCCTTTGTAAATAACCCCTCCTGAATGATCATAATGGGACATGGGTAGAAAGGAGGGGGTGCATTTTTTGCAGGATCTCTAGCCTTTGAGAGACATGGGAGTGGTTATTATAAGGCTAGTGAATACCATGCTAATGATGGAATAGTGGAATAGCTTGGCTGGTGTTAAGTGAAACTGAAGCATTAAAAAAATAAAGTGACAGGCTCAGGTCAGCCCTTCCTTTCCTATCAACTCAGGGAATAATGTGAAAACCAGAAATCCTCTATTATAGCATTTAAGGAGGCCCCATCTCCTGGATCCATTGGGTGAATGGGGCACTGAAAATTGTGCCCAGGACCTGATTGTAAGAGCACTAGAATTACAAAGGTCGAATTCAAAAGACCAGAGACCTCTTCCACTAAGGAAAGGGCTTAATAGTGAAGGAATGGGACCCCCAAACCCGGAATGAGTACACTTGGCTGGGGTCTGAGATCACGCAGAAAATGGAGGCTTGACATAGAGCACAGTCCAGCAGGAGTTCTGGCCAAGGTTGAGGGAAACAGAAAAAGGACATGATGAAAATCAATTATGGCTTAATTGCACCATTGTCATACACCATAACTAAACAGTTTTAGTCTTTGGAAATGTAGTCAATCTTTCTTTATGGCCACAATATAGTACAATGTGTGTATGTTTCACAAGACTCAGAATGAGTGTGCCTTCTGTAGCTGCTCTTTCCAAGGTCTGCATATGCCCAACAGGTCAAATTTATTGCTTATATTGTTCAAATTAAGTACATCTTTACTAATATTTTGTCTGATTGTTCTACAAGTTGCTGAGAAGTGAATGTTAACATCTCCCACTGTAATTGTGAATTTATATAGTTCTTCCTGTATTTCTGTCAATTTTTTTGTTGTATATTTTGAAAGCTATGTTTTAGGTGCCTATGTGTTTAGAATTGCATTCTCCCTCTTTAACTCCAGTAATGCTTTTTGCCTTAAGCGTATTTTATCTCAGATTAATGTAGCCACACCAGCTTTCCTTCACTTAATATTTGCCTAGTGTGTGTTTTATCATCCTTTACTTACAACCTTTCTGTGGCCTCATGTTTTATATTTCTCTTTTGTAAACATCAAGTTAGCTTAATCAGCTTAATATTTTATATAAAAATTTAAAAACATTATATATATGCATATATACATGTGTATATAATATGTATATATATATCCCACTGAAACCTGTGCCATTTAACTAGAGCATTTAGTCCATTTATATTTGAGTTATATTTGAATTTGTCCTATTGGATTTCATGGAGCTTCTTGGCTATGCAGATTCATGTATTTCACCAAATTTGGGAAGTTTTTGATCATTACTTAATCTATTATGTATTTATATATATGTCTCTATATGTTGAAAACCATGAACTCAAACTGATGCATACGATCCAATCCCAAATCGCAGGCTCCAATCTAGTTTTCTCCCTTTTGGTATTTGCAACTCCCTTCTATCTTGTCCTTACTTCTCAATATATTTACCTATTTGATCAATCCCCTTGTATGCAGCCGGCCTCCCTCCTCTGCCACCATTCCCTACCCACATTGCTGTTTCCTCTCTCATCTCAGGTTCTGAGATTCTAGTCATTCTAGTCCAAACCCTGAACTCTCCTCCCATTTCCAATCTTACTCCCCACATCAGGCCACCCACCCCTACCCCCACCGTGCGTGGGTGCTCTAAGCTCTGACTGCCTGTGCATCCTACTCTGAGACTCTGCTTCTCTCCACCACCCACCATGCAATGTCCACCCTGATCTACCTGCCTAACAGCTTCAGGTCCAAACTCCTCAGGAAAGGAAAGTATACTAGGTTGAATAGTGTCCCTTCAAAATTCATGTCCACCTGGAACCTGTGTATGTGACCATATTTGGAAATGGGGTCTTTGCAGATGAAATCAAGTTACAATGAGGCCATACTTGAGGGGGTGGGCCCTAAATCCAATATGACTAGTATCCTTATAAGAAGAGGGAAATTGAGACACAGAGACATAGGGAGAACACCACGTGGAGATGGAGGCAGAGATTGGAGACAAGCCAAGGGATGGCAAGTATTGTTGGCAACCACCAGAAGATAGAGGAGCCAAGGAAAGATCCTCACTTAGAACCTTGGGAGGGAGCACGGTCCTGCTGACACCTTGATTTCAGACTTCTAGCTCCCAGAACTGTGAGAAAATGGTTTTAAGCCATCTAGTTCGTGGTATTTTTTTTTACAGCAGCCCTAGGAAACTAGTACCACGAAGAAAGTCAAAAGAAGAGCCCTCTTTATTTTTGAAGGGTAGTTTCTCTGGCTTATCGATGATTTCTTTCAGCACTTTGAAGACAGCACTGCATTCTCCTCTTGCTTCTGTTGTGTTTTACCTCTCTTCTTTAAGCCTCATGCTTTTTTTTTTCTCTCTATTCTTCATTCTAGATATTTTCTTCTGATCCAGCTTCTGGTTCACTAATTCTTCCGCTGTGTTAACTCTGCTTCTAACCTGTCTATTGAGTCCTTAACTTCTGTAATTGTAACACTTCAGTTCTAGAATTCCAGATAAGAGAATCTGCTGTGTTGTATTTTATAGTTTTGCATTTCTGGCGAGGTTTTCAGTTTGTCTTTTATCTTCTGGAGCATAGCAGCATAGTTATTTTTAAAGTTTGCACTGATAATTCCAAGAGCTGGACTCTGGAGCCCCCACTGGCCTTCTGTTTCTCTCAGTTCTTCCTCATGGGGTTTTGTCTTCTTGTGTGTCTGGTTCTGTGTGAGTGGGTGTCAGATACTGTATTCAAAAGTATGGGGTTTAGCATTTGAACCTAATGTGATATTATAACTTTCCTGTGCTTCTGGCGGGTTTCTGGTGGCATTTGTCATATGCAGTCAGCATCCCAATGGCAGAGATTGAGTTCTTCTGGGGGCCCAGATGACCTGCAGGTGGGCTTCCGTCCATGTGAGGGGTGGCTTACCTCATCTTTACTCCGGCAGTGGAAGTCTGTGTGTTTCTAGTCCAAAGTGCAGGGACTTTACCAGAGCCTTTCTCTGGGTGGGTCCTGGCCTCCAAGTTTTTTCTCCTTATTCCCATAAGATTGTCAAAATTGCTGCTCAACTTTTCAGCTAATTATTCCAGAATGGTGAAAAAGTGGCTGCAAATGCCAGGCTTAAGTCTCTGAATTTCTGTATCCTTTGGGATCTTGGTCCTGTAATTAATCACCACTTTGTTAACTCTCCATTACCTTCAAGAAGATTTTTTAAACGTTTCTTCCAGATTTTATAGTACTCCTCAGGATGAGCGTTGGTCCATGTTACCTGTACACCTGTGACAGAAGGACACATCTGGCATCTTTACAAAACAGATATTTTCGGGCCGGCCCTGTGGCTTAGCAGTTGGGTGCGTGCGCTCTGCTGCTGGCTGCCCGGGTTCGGATCCTGGGCGTGCACCGATGCACATCTTCTCCAGCCATACTGAGGCCGCATCCCACATAGAGCAACTGGAAGGATGTGCAGCTATGACATACAACTATCTACTGGGGCTTTGGGGGGAAAAAATAAAAACAAAACAGATATTTTCTGGTTGCTGCTGGTCTATAGCAACAAACCTGATTTCTGTATATTGATATTGCAGCCACATTCCTATTACTTTTAATAATAATAATTTTTGTATATTCCTCTGGATTTTTTCCTACTTAGGAAACTTATGCTTTAATATTTTTTGGGTCTTACTGTACACACCAGTAACTCCAGTGCAATGTTGCTTCCAACACCTTCCCATTAAGAAAAAATGTTATTGATAGATCAACTTTATCAAGTCAAAAAAATTCACTTGTATTTTTAGTTTGAAAAAAGTTTTATAACATAAAAGAGTGTTAAATTCTTTCATTTTTCTCTGAACCTTGAGATGATCTTAAGATTTCTCTCCTTTAATATGTTAATGCTTTAAACGACACTTACAGATTTTCCAATGTTAAACTATCCTTATATTTTGGGTAAACCTAACTTGGACATGGAGAATTATCTGCTTTTTTACAAGCTACAAAATTATTTGCTAATATTTCTCTGGAATATTTGTATCTATTTCATGAATGAGGTTGTCCCATACTCTTTTTTTCCCATGCTCTCCTTGTCTAGGTCCTGAACAAGGTTATAGTGGCTTTGTAGAATGAAGTGGGCATTATTCCCACTTCTTCACTTTTTGAAAGAGTTTGTATAAAATTTGAATCATATGTTTCTTGAAAACTTGATGAAACTTGGCCTTGGTATTTTCGTTCAAAAGATTTTAACCTATTGCTTCAATGTATTTGATAAACATGGTACTATTGAGACTTTTCTCTTCTTGAGTCATTGTTGATAAGATACTTTTCTAGGATTTTTTCAGTTTATCTAAATATTACTGGACTACATTTATTTATCATTTCCTCTTATTAACTTTTCATCAATAAGTAATTATCTCTCTCTTCTTATTTCATGTCTACCTATCATCTCTCTCTCTCTCTCTACCTACCTACCTACCTATCATCCATCTATCTATCTATCTATCTATCTATCTATCTATCTATCTATCTATCTATCTATCTATCTATCTATATCTTTCTACATACCTATCTATCACCTGTTGCCATCTCTCTTTTTTTCTTGACCAGTCTCTTCAGAGATTTGTCCTTTTAAAGAAACAATTTTGGATTTACTGTGCCTCTCTATTTCTTCTTTTCTTATATTTCATTGATTTTTTTCTGCTTATATGATTATTATCTCCTTCCTTCTTTCTTTGGGTTTATTTTGTTGTCCTTTTTCCAACTTTTAAATTTGGGCTTTGCATTAACTCAGTGTTTTCTCCTTTCCAAACATTTAAGCCACAGATTTCTCTTCTGATTTGACCCATGAGATGTGTATGGGAGTTCACTTATGTTTTTGTTGTAGACTTCTATCTTATTTGCAATGCAGTCAGAGAGCTTGGTAGGTAGGACTTAAGTATTTTGAAATTGATTGAGTCGTGATCGATGGCCCAGCAGGTGGTTGATTTTTACCAGTTTGCCATATGTTTGACTAGAGTATATGCTTCTTGATTTTGGGGACAGAATCCTGTGAGTGCTGCTGGACATGCTTGTGGATTCTGCTCTCTGGTCTGCTGCGCCTTCACTCATGTTTGTCTGCATACCCTTCCCTAGTCCTCCTTGAGCCCACTCTGGTCAGGTCTAGACCCTCCCCCTTGCCATTGAGTCTGCTCTTGGGAAGTCACCATGACCTCTGCTTTGCCAGACCCAGGGGTCATTCTTCAGCCTGAAGACCAGCCTGCCAGGAGCACTGGACACGCCTGGGACACTTTCTTTTATTGGATCTGTCACGACACCTTCCTCTCTGCCTCGTCCCTCTCTACTCCTGCTTTCTGGCCTCAGCGGCTGAATCCTCCCTTCCCCTTGACCTCTGGCGTTCCCTGCCTTGGTCTTCTCTTCTTTCCACACTCCCTCATTGGTAATCCCAGCCAGTCCTGCGAGAATAAACACCAAGCATGTGCTGAGGGCTCTGATTTGACTACCCATCTCTGACTTCTTCCTGACACCACTGCCATATGTCTAACTGCAGCATCCCATCCCGGTATCACTTCTTGGACATCTAATTGGCAGCTCACCATACTGAAAGGAGAATTCTTGACTCCCTGAGCTCGGTGAAGGGCAACTCCATTCACGCTGTCACTCAGTAGGTCATGTGGGTGCAATTCCATCCTCTGCAAACCCGTCAGCTCTACCTTCCAGGAACCTGCATGATCTGCACACTTCTCTCTGCTGCCACTGCCCGACCTGTCCACCTCTGCCTTCTCTCCCACTGGGAATTCTGCACAGACCCCAGGCCCTCTGCTTCCACTCTGGCTGCAGCACAGCTCACTTTCACACAACCCCTGCCCAGATGCCCCGGGGGCTTCCCATCACCTCGGGATAAAGCTCAAACCCACTCGGGGGCTGATGTGGCTCCATGAGGTTAGGCCCCCATTCTATATGCCTGACCTCCCCTTCCCACATTCCTACTTGCTCATGTGACCCCACTGGTCTTTCAGCTGCTCCTTGAACTTGCAAAAAAGCACATTTCTGCCCCAGCACCTTTTTGCCTTCTGCTCTTTCTGCCTGGAATGCATCTTCCCTGACCCCTGTCCTACAGATTTTGGACTCACAGTCATGTGATCCAATTCCTTAAAATAAATCTCTCTCTATATATGTATATACATAAACACACACACACATACATCTATCTCTGTCATCTCTTTATTGTTTATCTTCTGTTTGTCTTCTATCTATCTATCATCTCCCTGTCCCTCCCCCCTCCCTCCCTCTCATTTATCTTCTAATCTCTGAAGAACCTTGACAATACAGACTCTTTTTGACATTAGATGTTTTGGCCACTCTTTCTTGTAACATTTTACTTTGTTTATAGTGACTTTATCCTTATAGGTTTCTAAATTTTTTTTCTGCAGGTGAATCTGTCATTCTTATTTTTTAAAGTTCCTGGATGTGGTTCATTCTGAGAAAGCACCTATTCACCCCAAGAGAACGTAAACTGTTTTCCATAATTCCCTCTGGCCTGATTAGTGATTGGCATCAGTGCTGGCCCTGACAGTGACAGCAGGCAGCCTATCTGTTTGCTTTTCTGGTGTCCCAGAAAGTTCCAGTGCTCTGTTGTGGTCCTGTCCCGGCCACTATGTCCTCCAGAATAAACTCAGCAAATAGAAGCCTAGCGGTGGGTCAGCAATGAACATCGTGGCCTTGGCTGGAGAACACAACCTGGTTTCTGCCCTGGCTTGAGAGGGGCCAGTTGGGCCCCATGTCCGTGGCTGGCTGGTGAAACCCACACTATGGGACCAGGCTTGTCAAGTCTTGATTTAGGAGTGAGATGGCGTGTGTGTCCTGTTTATTACCCTGAGGGACACAGATGTTTCTGCCCTGATAGGGTGGCATGAAGGCAGGCGAGTCTGCGGTGACACAGGTGAGCTGCAGACCGTGCAGGGGAAACAGTCCTTGGCCGTGTGTCACCAGGCTGAGTTAAGACCTGTGGCTGCTGGGGAAGCTGAAAAACAGCTCCGGGAAGGGAAGCGGCCAAGCCAGGGGCCCTCTGGGCTGTCACATGCCTCCGGCAGAGAGATTTCTGTAGTTGGGCAAACGTCAACTGATGTTTGTGTAAGAAGAAAGAGGAAGTCATGTTGGGAGGCAGCCTCTGGACTTTTCTGTTGAAGAAATGGGTGAAAGGGCATGAAACGGACCCGACGAGGCCATGAGGTGCTGGATTTCCTGGCGTGTTAGGCAAAGGCGGTACACGGAGCTTGGACACTGGAAGGTGTGCAGGCACATGTTAGTCCATGACGATGCACTTCACATCATATGTTTTAGGGCATTTTATGAACATGTTTCCTGGACAAAAAGAAGCTCAAATACAGATGCCCTGGGCCCAATCAGGCACCCATCATGCTCAGAGAAAGTGCAGGTCACAGGCTTTGGTGCCCAACATCCCTCCCAGGCTCACAGGGCCTTTGGATGGGGCTCCATGGTACAAATTCAAGGGCAGAGGGAAAAGCCAGGAGCTGCTTCCTTGGGGATAGCTGGGTGACACTGTGATCACCGGGAGGGCTTCTCCTGTGATGCCGGGCTGGAGGACATGGCTTAGGTCAGAAGGCCAAGTGTGCACCCTCCTTTGAGGTTCTGAGACCTCTCATTCCCCCAGCCAGACCATTCATTCATTCATTCATTCATCCATGCATTCTTTCCTTCAGTGGTGGATGTGGTGTGAACACTCTGCTCTCATGGGCTTCAAGTCCAGACTGGGAAGTAGGCAGAACCAAGGGAACAGACAGACAGTGACACACTGGAAAAGTGAGAGGAATCTGGGTGGCCACGTGGAGGGCCGTGTCGGTGGGTCTGGGGCTCCAGACCCAGCCGGTCAGAGGGTTAAGCGTGAGAGATTTGATTTCATTTTTGGTGTAACGGGAACCTATCGGAGGGTTTGAGCCAGGGTTACCAGGACAGATTTAGGTTTTCAAAAGACCACACTGGCTGCGGGTTGGAGAGGGGGCGGTCTTGGAGGTTGGCGGGAGCTCAGTGTGGGAGGAGACATGGTGTGGATTGTGCTGTGGTCAGTGGTGACGAGGCGTGGGTGGGAGGACGGACAGGCTGTGGAGGGGGGATTGAGGGGTGTTGGGCTGTGATGACTTTGAGGTGTCTTTCTGGGGCCACTTGGCAGCTGGTCATTTACTGATAGGGCAGAGAGGGGGTGAGGGGTAGATTTCAGAAGGGAAATTACTTTGGGAAGACTAAACTTGGTAGGTCTGTGACACGTTGGGGTGAAAATGCTGGGGAGGCAGATGGGATCCTGTGACTTAGAGTCTGTGTTGGAGGCATGGCTGCTACCCGTTCACCAGAGTACCCACCACAAGCGGGGCTCACCCTATGTGCTGGAACGTGGGGAACTACAGGAACCCTGTGCTCTGGGAGCTACCTTTCTAGGTGAGAAGAAAGAAATAACCAACCAATATAATGAATGAGTCAGAATGTGCCAGAAGGGGCAGAGAAGAGAACTCAGCAGGGGAGGGGCAGAGGGCAGGGGGTGTGTTGCGATTTCATTTAGGGCAGTTGGGGTGAGCTTCATGCAAAGACTTGAAGGGGGTGAAGGAGGGCCCTCGAGAGTCTTGGAAGAGGCCGCAGGACGGGACAGCCCAGGCAGTGGCTCTGCTCAGAGGAGGGAGCGGTGGGTGTGGAGGGTCAGGAGAATAGGGTGGGGCGGGGCTGGACTGGCCAGGGGATGGATGGCCTTAGGGGTGACTCGCCTCACTCCTGCCCCTGGCCCCGGGTGGGGAGGGGCAGTGGTGGGGAAGACCCCCCATGACAGATGTCCACCACGCTCACCTCCCCACTGCGTGACCATCTCCTCACCTGGCGGAGTGAGGAGACTGTGTAGCTGACCAGGGCTGAGTCCAGACTCTGGCCTGCTGCTGGGGGACCCTGAGCCACAGCAGGAGGCTGCTAGTCACCGAGCTGACAGTGCCAGGTCTTCTCTGAGTCCCTTCAGGCATCATCACCTCATTTACTCCCCACCCCACTCCATGTGAGGGGTGCGCTTTCCCCCAAAGGAGGGAATGGACACACAGGAAAGTTTAGGGTCTTTCCCAGGTTGTGCAGAGAGTAAGAGGTGAAACCAGACACATACAGGAGCTCTGTGTGCAGAGATGTTCCAATCCCCACCCCTGAGGGCCATCTTCTAACGTGTGTGTGTCTGGGTGCATGAGCACATGTGCACTTACTTGTCTGTGCACTTAGTTGTCTGTGTGCACATGTGCGAGTCCTGTAGCCCAGCACATGCGTACCCATGTGCATGTTTGCACATGCCGGTGCACTTGCATGTGTTTGCATGCATGTGTGTGTACTCTGTGGTTGCAGGGGTGCGGCTGCATATGTGTGTTGCACGTACATGTACATGCTTGCATGTGTGTGCACACATGTGTGTGCACAAGTGAGCTGTGTATGCATGTGCATATATGCCTGTGTGCACACGTGTGCTTGCATGCGTGAGTGTACTTGTGTGTGTCTGCTGTGGGGAGCA
This sequence comes from Dicerorhinus sumatrensis harrissoni, assembly GCA_014189135.1. Classification (NCBI taxonomy): domain Eukaryota; kingdom Metazoa; phylum Chordata; class Mammalia; order Perissodactyla; family Rhinocerotidae; genus Dicerorhinus; species Dicerorhinus sumatrensis. The sequence goes on from JABWHU010000168.1 coordinate 47,300,213, forward strand.
GGGCCTCTCAGTCCTTTCTCTTCAGTGCAGAAAGGCTCCGTCAGCTTTTCTCACTGTGGCAGCTCCCTGCTGCCTGCCCAGCCACTGCCAGAATCCCCACCTTGTGTGTGTGAGCTCTCTGGGACATTCGCCCTCAGCCCCCTGGGTCCTCTGACCCGAGGCAGATCCAGATGGCTGGGACAGAGAGACAGGAGGCAGGTGAAATGAGCCAAAGCGTGTTTATGGGGCTGGGCAGTGGGGCAGGAAGGCCAGGGGGCTGCAGTCAGGACCACTGGCTCTGGGGGAAGTGCAGGCCCAGGCTGGGGAGAGACCTGCTTCCCTGCTGCTTGGCGCCTTCTCTCCCGGCAGGATGCTAGGCTCTGCAGTGGACAGAGATGAGCTGGGGGCTGGGCAGAGATGGGGCTGGAGTGCCTCCCCACACAGGGTGGAGTCTGGGGGCAGTCTGTCCTCTGGCAGCGCTGGACGGCACGGAGGACGAGCGTCCCTTCTCTGCGGTGCAGGATGTCCACTCTCCGGGGGCTACTTCACCTACAGCAAGAGCCCAGGGGTCAGGAAGGGGCTTGTAGCCAGAGGGGTCAGCAGAGGGGGAGTGAGGACCAGGGCCCCAGGGGAACACGACATGGCCGGGGGTGGGGCCTCACTTCTGCTCTTGGAGGACAGGGCCAGGCTCCAGTGTGCGGGTCCCATCTGACTAGCTGAGCCAGGGACTCGACTCTCCCCATCTCCTGTGAAGGGGTGTGAAGCGCCTGTTCTCCAGGAGGGCTGTGGGTGGAGGGCAGGGGTGCAGTCCTACATCTAAGGGTGGAGAGGCCCCGGGTGGCTCCCTCAGGCCGCCGTCCCTGGACCACCGACGGCCCCGCACACTCCTCCCAGCTCCCCTCTCAATCCCTGGGTGACTCCAGTATCCCCAGAGGGGCGTCTTGTCCTCCCAGCCCTGGACACAGGGGCGCTGGCTGCCCCGCCCCTCACCTTGATGAGGGTGACAAAGCCACTGTACAGCAGGGTGGCAATGAAGAGGGCCATGAATGTAAGCCACAGGCTGCCGGTGTCCTCCAGGTCTGCATAGTCATCGCTGTTCTCATCCTTGCTCTGGGGGGTTGTGGCCCGACCTGGGGAGGACGGGGGCTGAGTGAGAAGAGCCAGCCCTGCCCCCCATGCACAGCACACCTGAAGGCCAGGCAACTCTCATCTGTCCCCGTCAAGCGTCCACCCTCTCACTGTCGCCCGACAGGCATCTGCAAACTGCCTTCTCCCGGCCAGGCCTGCGCCAGGCGCTGGGGCTCAGCAGAGCGGACAGGTCACAGCATGAGTGGGGCAGACGGACGAGAACCAAACACCCCCGCCTGTCAGTCAACACACCAGCCTGACAAGATCCAAGGGAGGTGGGGGCATTTAAGCAGATGGAGGCACACAGGGACTGGCCCAGGCAGGCTGGCCAGGGGCGGCCTCTCTCGGAAGTGGCTGCTGTGATGAGGTGTGGAAGATGAGACGGTGCCAAGCAGGCAAAGAGAGGAGGGAACAGCATTCGAAGAAGAAGGAACAGCAGGCACGAAGGCCCCGTCTGGGGAGAGAGCCTGACCGCAGGAGGGCAGGGGGGCCAGTGTGGCTGGAGTGGAGAGCGCAGGGTGTGTGGTGAGGGAGGAGGCTGAAGCTGGGGAGGGTCCAGGCCCTGCTGGCGATTTTACCCTAAGAGCAATGGGGGCCAGGGAAGGGCTTTCAGCAAGGGCGTGTCATGACCAAATTTGTGTATCAGAAAAGTCTTTCCCGCTGGAGGTTGGAGTAGGGGACCAAGGCAAGGTGGGCAGGAGCCGTGAGTGTCCAGGCCCAGGAAAGACACTTCTGGGGAACGCCTGTGGGCAGGTAGAAGGTCTTCAGGTTCTGGGACGTGTCACGTGTCACAGAGTTTCCCAGTTGTTCATTTGGCAAGCATTCACTGAGGCTCTAAGTGCGCCTGACCAGAGCTACTGACACGGGCCTGTGGAGGGTGCTGGCCCAGGAACCACCAGTCACGGGGCACAGGAAGAAAGAGCAGACACCGTGGGAGCACTGGACACGGGTACAGCCATCTGCTGAATCTAATAATAAAAAATCGGGACATCTTTTTTCTATCCATTTCATTTTTCTAACAATCAAATTCCACTGTATTCTACAAAGGTATTGGTCCATGATGAACTGGAAATGAAAAAAAAAAGCAACAGTCCTTTGCCACAGAGAATTTGAGAAAGCCTGTTCTAGACGCTTGGAATGCGGAGGTGAACTGTCCGGGGGGTCAGTCTGACCGCTAAACAGGACGACGGTTCTGCCTGGACAGTGCTCCAGCCAGTGCTCCCTCCGTTAGGTGTACCGGCTCCTGGTGACCCGGCCCTGGGGGTCAAAGATGTCTTCTCAGACACACGCGAGAGTCTGTGGAGATGTGAGTGACAGAGTTGGCTGGACGAGGAGATGGGAAGTCCCCGGGCAGCAGGAGCAGCCTTGAGAAGAACCTCAGCAGAGAGGGGTTGTGCCTTGTTTGCATCCTCACTTGAGCCTGGCAGGACAGGTCAGTGGGCAGTCCATCAGGCACAACTGGGAACCCTGCGACAGGACCTGGAATGCTTCCTTAGGGCAAAAGGAAGCCATGAACAGAATTTAAGCTGGCGGAGACATGATGGGGATTGTTCTTAATTCCAACATCAGGATCACTTGTGGGTCTAATTCTATTTGATATTTTTTATCTCAATTATGGATGAAAGTTTTCACTTTGCGTATCTCACAATTTTTTATTGCATGCTGGACATGGTGAACAAACAAACAGGAGAGCTTGAAGTAGGATGTACATGCATGTTCTGCAGAGTGGGCACACCCTGTCCTCTGCCGGGCGGGGAGGGCGAGGGGCTGATCTTGTCGTTCTAAGCAGGAGTTGAGCTGGGCTGGGTGGCAGGACAGTTGGCTTCAGGCTCTAAATGTTTGGGCGGGGTCAGGTCCCAGCCTCCAGTGGGGGTTCCCAATGGCGGCGTCATGCACGGCTGGCGGTCTTCCACTGCTGTCCAGCTCTCTTCCTGCTGCTGCTTGCCCGGCGGGGTCCTGTGTGGGGGGACTCGGTGGGCAGAGGGGACTTGTGTGGGGCTCCTCCGTGCTCCCCTCCCTCGTGCCGCCCCGTGCAGACACGGAAATCTTGACCGAGCCCCTTACGTCCCTCTCCTCGTGGGTGCCCATGCCTCTGTCCCCCTGTGCCCAGGGTGGAGACAAAGCAGCCAACAGTCTCTTCTCACCTAGGACTTTAGGGCAGCTGGACTTCTCCGAGTCCTCAGCTCTCCAGTGGCTTTAAATAAACATGATTTTAAAAGTTAATTTCGTGTTGTCCTTGTGTGGTGGTCTTACCCATGCGTGGCGGTCTTTCACTACTGTCTACCTCCTAACTGCGAGCAGAACCCCGATGGGCATTTACAAGATCCCCTTGGCCACTGAGGAAGGATGGGCTGGAGGGGACAAAACTGGCAGCGAGGCCATTGTGACCACTGGGGGAAGGAGAGGGGTGGGTCAGAGGAAGAAGCAGGAAGCTTCCAGGTATTCTGGAGTTGGAGGTTACTGGCCGTGAGGGTGACAGGAGGGGTGAGGTCCCCTGGCTCCTGTTTGTGGGACCAGGCAGACGCAACCCTCTTGTGAGATGGGCAGCATGGGGTGGGGAGTGGTAGCGAGGAGGCAGAGCTGGGGTCGAAGAGAAAGACCCGGCCAGGAGGGAAGGGGGCCAGTGTGGGCAGCCTTCCAGGTGTTGTGATAGTAATGACATGCACAGGGGCATGCCAGCTGCTGTGGGCGGCCCACCTGCTGGGCCTGTGCTGAGCATGTTGCAAGCGTTACCTTCTTTGGTAAGAGTGGTGTGAGAGGGAAGGAAAGGCCCATAGAGGCAGAAGGACCCACAGAGAGGCAGGGGAACCTGTGGGTCCTTTGAGGAACGCATCCAGGACCCTGGCGGAGGCAAAGGCACAACTGCAGAGGACAGAGGCTGGGGAAGAGAAAGGCTGTGATCTAGCTAGTGGGGAGGTGGTGGAGGATGGGCTCACTCCAGGGGGCCTAAACCAGGGAGCAGGTCCAGGTGCACTCCACCTGGCAGGAGGGGGTGTCCAGGCAGGGAAGCCCCAGTTGGCTTCCTGAGCATGTCCCCATGGCTCAGCCCCGGGCAGGGGGTGGTGGTGAGGGGTGTGGCCTCCTGGAGGAGTGCTTTCTCCCCACTCACTCCCAGGGGGCACCTGGGGGCCAGGCCAGGCCAGGCCTCCTGCAGCCTGTGCCACCTGCCCGTCTCCAGAGTGCACGGTTCTGGCAGGTGGACAAACCTCTGGCCTGTGCCGGGAGGTGTGGTAGATTTGCACCAAGGCTCTGGAGGCCTTAAGTCCATGCCAGGGACAGGACCCACCTCCTGAAAGCTGTGGTTACCACACAGCTTCAGGCACAGGGCGAGGGCAGCGCTGGGTTCTGGGGAGGTGCGGCCGACCTGCTCGTTCGTGCACCTGCTGCACACCCCTGCCCCACTCCACACACGCTCACACGCACGGGCTCCGGGAGAGGCCTGGCTGAGCACCTCCCAGCCCAGACTCGCTACACCCACAGCGACGGCAGGTGCAAGTGCAGGCGCCACAGCCCAGTGCAGGGTGAGTGTGTGGACCCAGGCAGCCACACCCCAGCCTGCGCCCCGACCACTGGGCTCCCCTGGTCTCTCCACGTGCCGGGCACATGCCAGTGCTCGGGTGTCCCAGGGGTGCACACCCCGTAGTCCGGAACTTGGGGCTCTGTGCATGCTGGCAGATCAGCTTACAGCCTTAGCCGGGTCTGGCCAGGGGTCTGGTCCAGCCTCACCTGTGACATCAGACCACCCGGTCTGTGCCTGAGGGTGGCCCATCCACTGGGTGGGGGGAGGAGGCAGGGAGGAGGGTCAGCGGGGACCTGACCCTCAAGAAGCTCTGGAGGGAGTGTCCTTCCCACTGTCCCCAGGGGAGGAAAGACAGACAAGGTCAGGAGGCCACTTCAATGACCAGAGAATGGACAGGCCCAGAAGTATGAGCCATGACAGTTGGCCTGGTACAGATGGCGGCCGGATGGGGAGGGGGCAATGCTATGAAAACGGGCTGTGGATAAGTGGTCCCAGCCCCAGGTGGGCAGCCAGGGGCTAGGGCTGGGTCTTTAGGAGAGACCTGCTGAGGCAGAGGCGGGCGGGCTGGGGGCTGAGGAGTGGCTGCCTCTCCAGCGGAGCCCTGCGGGGACAGTGGGGCTGCTGCCCACCAGGATGCCACCACTGCTGGCCCTTCTGTGCGAGGCAGTGGGGTCAGCGCTTTTGTCTGGACGTCTCTTCCACTCCCGAGGGAAGCCCATGGTGGGGGTCCGCAAGGTCTCCAAGCCAGCAGCCCTGGCCCAGTAGAGACTGGCACAGCCTTCACCCCTGCCCTGCCCCTTGCTGACTTGGGCCCCACTGGGCATCTCCCTCTGCCGGCTCCAAAGGGCAGCCTGGGGGTCCCGGGCTCACACTGGACTGCACCTCCTGCTGCCACCCCATGCCTGAATGGGGGCAGGACAGCGTCTTGCTGTCTGCCTGGGCCAGCGTGTCCACCACCATCCCATCACGGCTGTGCTGGGCAGGGAGGGGGCACTGGTCTGGGTGCTGCTCCCCTACAAGGAAGCAAGAGGGGCCTGGCCAGAGGCCTTAGAGGGGAGGGTGAGCCCTGGACCCCCATTGGGAGCTCCCGCTCCGGTGGGTCTCTGTTGCCCTGCCCAGGCAGTGAGCAGTCAGGCCTCCACTTCTGTGCGTGTCTGGCCTCCAAGGTGCTGACTGTGCTGTTGGACGGGTGGATGTCTTGGGGCCTGGGGAGGCTCAGACATCCCTGGGATGGCAGCAGTCGTGGGTGACCACCCCCATGTCCACCCCAGGGGAGGCCCCTGCTCTGCACCCAGCAAGAGTGGGCACATCTTGGTGGGAAATAGCTGCTCTTTGGGGCCTGGCAGGGGCGACACCCTCCCCCACCGCCTCCTGGGCCAGTGCATGGTCTGAGGACATGAGGTTGTGGGTCGACGGGGACAGGCATGGGCCATCCAAAGCCCAGTGCTCCAGACACTGAGCAGGCTGGGGGGCCACCCAGATGGGTGGCACAGACCCTCTGCCATAGTGCCAGCTGCCCAGCTTCTCTGGAGGGCTGTCCCTCCATCCCAGCTCTGTCTAGGGGCAGCTGGGACCAAAACCCCTGTGCCTGCGTGTGACTCACCGCCAGTGTCCAGGCTCCAGGTGCGGCTGAGCAGCTTCCGGGAGGCCTCATGCCCAACCACACACGTGTAGGTGACCGTCCGAGGTTCCGGGGTGGTCGGGACACGCAGGACGCTCCAGGTCTGGAACGTGGTGTTTCCAGGCTGGGCCATGGGGCGTGTGGTGGCAAACCAAGAAGGGTCCACCTCCTGCTGGCCCTCCAGCCAGGTGAGGAGGATGTCTGGGGGTGAGAAGCCGGACACCTTGCACTGGAGCCAGGAGGCAGGGGCGTGCAGGCCCGGTGTGGTCAGGGCGTGGATGATGAGGCTGCTGGGTGCTGATGCGGCTGCGGGGAGAAGCTGGGTCATGCTTTGGCCACTGGAGGCAGAGGTCTCTGCCCCCTTGATGTCTCCTTGAAGGCAGTGGCCAGGCGAGCGGCTGGGCTGGGGGACAGGGTGCGAGGGGCCGAGGGCACGCTGTCTCCCCCCCACCTCCGGGAGCCGGCCTCACCGTGTTCTCTCAGCAACACTGCCGCCATGCTGGACTTCAGGTCGGGGTGGCTCAGAATGCAGCTGATGGAGTTCCCTGCAGCCCATGAGGACCTGGGCAGGGCCAGGCGGCTGCTCCGGCTCTGGGAGCCATTGGCGAGGTGCTCCAGCGGCCCGTCCTCCACGCCCCTGCTGGGGGGCACCCCAGCCACCTCCCAGGACAAGTGGGCCTCCTGCAGGTCATCCCCCACCGCCAGGCAGGTGAAGGCGGCCTAGCCCTGGAGCCACAGGCCCCTCAGGGGAGGGGGCAGCAGGAAGACACTGGGAGGGTTGGTGGGGTTCCGACACTCTGTGAGGGGAGAGGGAGAGACGGGCAGGATGAGAGGTCCTCCCTGTGCCAGGGGCGGGGGTGCATCATAGGGTTGGGCAAGCCATGCTCACGGCATCCTGCTCACGGGTGGTACTATGGGCAGTGCTGCTGTGTTCTCAGTTGCAGCCTGACCCCCAGGCCTGCCCTTTCTCCCCAGAGCAGACCTGGCCTTTGCTGCTTAGAAGTGCTGTGCATGGGTGGCCTCCTGTCACCAGCTAGGGACTCGTTGGAGGCCAGGCTTTCCCCGGTGCCCCCTGAGCTGTTCTCCTCTCACTCTGTGCCCCAAGGACAGACCTTTGATGGCGGCTTCCACTGGGCTTCCCGGCTTCTGGGCTTCTGGTTGGGTGTGGCGGGTGGAGGGCACTGTGGAGGGAGGTGAGCGTGAGGCAGGGTCTCCTCCTGGCTCCACAGCGGGTCGGGGCTGTGGCCGCCCCCTCCCCCTCAGCCCCTGCCACCCTCTGGGGGTCCTGAGCCCCGCCCACACCACTGTGGTCCCTTGGGCAGTGCTCCATGATTGTGCCCTCGGGTTATGGCAGGACTCTGACTGTGCACGTGGTGGTCGGGAGTGGGGTGGTCTGTGCTAAGTGCTCAAGGACCATCACTTCTGTAGTTCAGAGCATGAGTGGCCAGTAAGGTATTGGCCCACGGATTTGCAATAGGCAAGGGGTCAGCAAACTTGTTCTATAAAGGGCCAGACAGTAGATATTTTAGGCTTTGCCCCCATAGGGTCTCCGTTTCTTCTTCCTCCTCCTCGCTCTCTGTCTAAAACTGGAAAAACCATGCCTGGGTCACAGAAAGCAAGCTCCAGCCTGCGTCTGGCCTGCAGGCCGGCGAGAGCTGTGCAGCATCGGGGTCAGTGGGGCCCTCCCAGGTGGAGTGGCGCAGGCCTGTTTGGAGGGCTCGGCTCCCGGGGTCAGCACACCTCAGACGTGCCCCACGGAAGGTCATCTTGCGCTGGAGGTCCGTGCAGCCCCAGAGCAGGAGGCCCAGCCTGGCTGCAGTGTCATCTTGGAGCTCCGCCCAGGCGAAGCCTCCACCAGCCAGCAAGGCTGCTGGCCATGGGATTTGGCGGCAGGTGTCGTGGTCGGGGCCGAGCGCGGACGCCCTCAGGATGGGGAGCGACCTGTGCGTACCCCTGCTTTCAGCGCTGGTCCCATTCCACATCCTCACCGGAGGACTGACCTCTCTGTAGATTCGCCCATACGCTGTGCGTCTACCAGCCTATGTGGAGCCCGGAGGCTGGGAGTGTTTGGAGACAGGGAGTGCCGCCTTTCTGGACGTGCACAGCGGGAGCAGATTCTGGCCTGGGGTGTGGGCATCTTGACCAACAACCTGGATGGGGCCCCTTGCAAGGGTTCATACCAGGCCACGGCTGCTGGCCCATTGTTTGAGCTCCACCAGCACTGCTGGGGCTGGTGCAGTGTTGTCCAGCACGCCTCCACTAGCTGTGCCTGCTAACGTGGCTGCTGCCCTCTCAGGGGGATGAGAACCCTCTTCCTGAGGCAGCAGACAGAGGGGGCATGACCCTGGGCTGGTCCAGCCAGGCTCCCATCACTTGGAGGGGCTGCAGCCAGGTGCAGGCAGAGGTGAGGGCAGCTCACAAAGGGCTCCCATCGTGGTGAGCCTCTGGGTCTGGCCATCACGGCTCCCCGGCCCTCCCGGGGGCACTCTATGTTTCTGTAACGTCGCAGGGCTCAGTCCTGCACTCCTGGCTGCTCCAGTAATGTGTGCTCGTATGACTCCCTGTGATGAGCTCACGTCTCATGTGCCCTGGGCCAGGTGAGCCCTGGTGCTGGACCATGGGCCCTGCCCTGCCACTGTGCTCCTTGTGGTTTGACCAGGGCAGGTCCCTCGTTCACAGGGCCCGGCATGGGGTTGGTGCGAGGTAGATGTCACTTCAGTGCCCTGCCCTTCCTTACACAGGGTGTGTCTTGAAGGTTCACACATGAAGTCGTGGAGAGCTGCCTGAAGGGGGCAGCCTGAGGGAAGGGTGGGCAGGTGGGGTATGCTGGGATGGGGGCCCCTCACCTGGGTTCCTGAGAGTGGAGGGGGTGTTGGTGGAGTCCACTTGTGGTACAGGTAATGTTGATGGCTTCTGAGCTGCCCAAGATGCTGAAATCAGAGGAACAGTGGGCAACTGTGGGTCAGGAAGCCCTGTGGATGGAGGTGGGGAGACTGCGGGGGTGAGCAGGAGTGGGGACCGGACACTGTAGGGGGGAGGGCATCATGGGGGGGACAGGGCAGCACAGAGTGGGCGGGGCAGCACCAAGGCCCCACTGTCAGCTGCTGCCTCTTCTGAGCCCGCTGCTGCCTTGCACCCTGGGGATAGGTTCTGTAAGGAAAGGCTGTGAATGTTGGATTGATGGAGCAGCTGAGAGAAGGCGGGACCGAGGGGCGGGGAGGCGCTCTGAGGGACTTGTTGGGTGCCCTGTGGTCCGGGTCCCTGCTTCGGTCCATGGGGCCAGGCCCTGGGTAGAAGGTGCTGGGGAGATGGGGAGGGCCCACCTTGGTGGTCTTGGGGCCACCCACCTGGCTCCTGGAAGGTCTTCTTCACGTCAGTCTTGGTGGCCTTGTTGTGGACGCTGCAGCTGTGCTGGCCAGGCTTCCAGTGGGTCTTCAGGAAGGAGACCTTGTTGTAGCTTTGTTCTTGCTTCAAGGACTGGAAGGTCCATGTGGTCTGATCCTGCATCTTCGAGGGCCAAGTGACCTGCACCGGCTCTGGGGAGTACCCTACTACCAAGCAGGCCAGGACCACAGGTTCATTTTCCTTTAGGGCTTTGCATCCTGGGAGTATGGGGAACACCTTCAGAGGTTGGGAGTTGCCTGGAAGACAGACACAGCATAGGCTGTGAGGCTAGGGGCTCCTGAGGGTGCAGGGGGAGGGGGAGTGGGAGTCAGGCCTGGAGTGAGTGTGGCAGGACCAGGGGGGCTGGGCCGAGTGGCTGGTGCCCGCTGGTGCCAGGCCTGTCCCATGAATTGACTAACTGGTGTCCCACTGCAGGGCCTGTGGCTGAGTCAGCACTGGGGCCAGTGTTGCCCAGAACCCCTGAGGCGAGTACGGAGCACCCCAGTTCAGGGGATGCTCGTAGTGGTGGGCCTGGGGCTGTGTGCCCCCCATATCCAGGCCTCCAGCCCCGGTCCTCAGCTGCCCCACAGAGGAGACACGGGCCCCATTTGCTGGTGGAGGAACCACGTGGTGAGACTTTTGTGTGGTTCCCTGAGGAGTGGGTGGGATTGGACCCTCCTTTTCCAGATGCCTCCTCCCAGTGGCTCTGCTGCTCGGGGCCAGCCTGTGAGCACGTTGTCCTCATAGGAGGCCTTCGGCTGGGTCTCGGGCTGTGCTGAATCGCTCCATCAGTCAGTGTTGAACAGGTCGCACCCTGCAGTGCTCTGGGTCTGGCCCCTGGATGCTGGGTCCCGGGCGCTGGCAGGTGGCAGAGTGGGTGGCCCCCTAATGGGCTGTCTCCCAGACTCCTCTTCCTCTCCCTGGGGACCTGAGCGGCCCAAGGCAGCCAAGCGGGCATGGGGTCCCTGCCCCGGTCCCCTACCACACTGCTCCATCTCAGTCTCACGGGCACTTTTCCTCCTGGACCCTCAGCTCCTCCCATTTCTCTCCAGCCACTGTACTGCCTGCCACTGCCTGGACAGGGCCAGGCATGCCTGCTCTTCAGCCTGGCCCCCTCTCTGCTGGTCCCCCAGGGGCAGAACCCACCTCCCCACTCTCCTGAGCATCTGGAGACCTTGCCCCTATCTTTTCTCAGGTTTTCTCAGCGGTGCTATCTCTCCTCCAGATCCTAGGGGGCTGTCTTGGCCCAGCTCAGAAGCCCCCATCTGCACAGACATGTCCCGACTCCTTCTCTGTCACCCCTGGGGCCATGAGCTCAGCACTGCTCTGGGCATCAGCCCTGCCAGGCCCCCCTCCAGGGCACTGTTGGAAAGATCCTGGGAATGGGTGGTGTTATGGGTTGAATTGTGTCCCTCCAAACTCATACGATGAAGTCCTAACCCCCAGTACCTCAGAAGTGACCTTATTTGGAGATAGGGTTGTAGTGGATGTAATTAGTAAGTTAAGATGATGTCATACTGGAGTAGGGTGGGCTCCAAACTGCAGAAGACTGTGTTCTTCTAAAAGAGGGATTTGGACACAGAGACGCACAGGGAGAGCCATGTGAAGATGGAGGCAGAGATTGGAGAGATGCTTCTACGAGCCACCGAATGCCAAGATTGCCAGCAGCCACCAGAAGCTGGGGCTGGGGAGGCCTGGACTGGGTCACCCCTCATGACCTCAGAGGGAACCAGCCCTGCAACATCCTGACCTCGGACTTCTGGCCTCCAGAACTGACAAGACATCTCTGCTGTTTAAGCTGCCCAGGCTGTGGGACTTTGTTACAGCTGCTCATAGGAAACTAATACAGATCTTGGTACCATGAGGGGGTGTGATGTAAAGAATACCTAGAAATGTGGAGGTGATTTTAGAACTGGGCGATGGGTAGAGGCTGGAAGCCTTTTGAGACGCATGTTAGAAAAAGCCGAATTGTCTTGACGACTGTTGGTAGAAATATGAACGTTAGAGGCAGGTCCAATGAGGGCTCAGACGGGAAATGAAGAACATGTCATTGGAACCTGGAGGGGAGGTGATGCTTTTTACAGAGCCGCTTCAGACTTGGCTGAATTGTGTCCTAATGTTTTGTGCAAAGTGGGACTTGTGAGCCAAGTGTTGAAGGTGCGGCCTCGCTTCTCCTTGCTGCTCATAGCCGACTAGGGAGGAGAGCAAGAAATTGAAGGAGGAATTATGCTGCAAGCAAAGAGGAAGCAGAACCTGAAGATCAGAAAAATTCTCAGTCTATCGAGATAACAGGGCTGTGGGGGTGCTGGACCCCCTTTTGCTAAAGGGACTAGTTGTGTGACCACGGATGCAGTCAACCACGTCATCAGGGGCCAGGAATAGCAATGTGCTTATCCAGCAAGATCTGGAGGATCGTCTTGCCTGTTGGCTTGGACCTCCGTGGATTGCATGGGTGGACGAGAGGGTTTTTGAGAATTTTACACGAACAGGAACACACCTCCCTGGACTGAAAGGGGCACATGGATTGGAGTGGAGGAAGACTGACTTTGAGGGTGGAGCCCTGGATGCAGAGGCCAGTGGGGCGGCCACTGCCACCGCGGGCTCAGAGGAATTGGGCCTCAGGGACGTGGCTGCCACCCTGCTGGTCTCGGAGTGTGGGGCTGCCATGCCAGGCCCCAAGGACAGAGCATCGAGCAAAAGAGGATTCTTCTCGAACCTTAAAATAGAGTGGGGTTTGCCCTGTTGGCTTTGGCGTTGCTTGGAACCCATGACCCCTTTCTCCCCTCCAACTTCTCCCTCTCGGAATGGGAACGGTCTACTCTGTGTCTGTCCCACCATCACGTTTTGGAGGCAGATAACTTGTCCGGTTTTACAAGTGGACAGCTGGAGAAGATTTAGTCCCAGAATCAGTTCTATTCAAGTCTCACCTCTACCCGACTTAAGTGAATTTACAAGAGATTTTGGACTTTGAGTTGATGCTGGCGTGGGTTAAGACTTTTGGGGGAGTTGGGATGGGGTATTTTGCATGTGAGAAGGACATGAATTTTTAGGGACAAGAGGGTGGACTGTTATGGCTTGAATTGTGTCCTCCCAATCTATATGTTGAAGTCCTAACCCTCAGAACCACAGACTGTGACTTTATTTGGAAATAGGATAATTGAGGATGTAATTAGTGAGTCAAGATAAGGTCATAGTGGATTAGGTTGGGCCTCAAATCCAACATGACTGATACAAAGGGGAATGTGGAGACAGACACACACACAGGGAACCACCACGTGAAGACAGAGGCAGAGATCAGGGTGACGCTTCTACAAGCCAAGGAATACCAAAGGTTGCCGGCAACCCCCAGAAGCTCAGAAAGAAGCATGGAACACATTCTCCCCCACAGCCTCAGAAGGAACCAGCCCCTGCCAACACCTTGGCCTGACTTCCAGCCTCCAGAACTGTGAGACAATAAGTTTGTTGTTGAAGCTGCCCGTCTGTGGTTCTCTGTTGTGACAACCCCAGGACAACAACAAAGATGTTGTCCTGAGCTGTCAGCCCCATGGCCTGCATGAGAGTCCCCCACCCTGCTGGACATGCCTTATGCTGCATGGGGCCCCCATAAGGTCTCCCCCAGCCTACGAAGCTGAGCCTGCCACAGGATCCATTTAAACAAAATGGAGCTGGAGCCTGAAGCAGCCTACTCAGATCCCAGGCTAGGGGACGATATCCCCTGGGACACATGTCTACTTCCAAATCTCTCTTGGACATTCACACCTTCAGGGCCAGGCCGGTGCTCAGACCCAAGACACCCCCACTACAGCCTGCCCTGCGAACTCCAGACTGCTCTGCAGTACCCTGAAATTGCCTCCTCCTGGGATCCTGGCTCCCAGGACCCGCCCTCACTGGGTGCCATCTTGGATTTCTCCTTCTGGGGTCTTTGGGGTTTACTGGACTCTCTCTGCCATCTCCTACTGCCACCTCCACCCAGACCTTTGCTGCCACAGCTGACCTGGACTTCTCCATGGCCTGTGGGCCACCCCTGGCTGTCCACACCATGGTCAAGTGAGCCCCGGACATGTGGCCCCACTTCCCCTTTGCACAGCTCCTGTCTCCGAGAGCTAATTCCCAGCCCCATGGCTGGGCTCCCGCCTCCCCAGTCTCACTCCTTGCCATTGCTCCCGGGCCTGGCTGCTGCCTGCCTCTTTTGGTACAAGGGATGGATGGACAGACGGACGGAGCCTTTCCCCCCCCAGCTTCCACCTCTCCCATCATGCACACTCCTAACCGGTTCACCCGAAATTTCTGCTCCCACTTCCACACTCCCGTCACTGTCCGGCCCCAGGCTGAGGGGTGAGGTCCCTGGGCTCCTGCAGGCTGCCATCACAGCGTGCACAGCCACCCAGAGCTCCCCCTGAACCCCACCGGCATGCAGGCTATGCAGGTTGGCACAAGAACTCGAAGTGGCTGGGCTCACTAGGAATGGCAACAAGGTGACTACGGGCCCTCCAGTACTCGCTGGCAGAGGCTCCTGCTGACCGCACACAGGGGCCCCGGAGGCCCTAGTGTGGTTCCCAGTTCAGGTTGTGTTTGGGAGACCAGGCCCGGAATTCTCTCCAGCTCAGCTGTCGGCCTTCATCTGGCTGGACAAGCCCGGAGAGCTGGGTCCTGCGTGTGGGGCCCCTTTCTGGGCACATCCCCCAGCAGGCCTGCGTGGAGATGGGCCTCCCTTTGCCCCGCGTCCTTTGGAACTAGAATCACCCCTTGAGATGCTCATGCAACACTCAAGAAGTGCAGTTTGGGCAAAAAACCTTCACAAGCAAGCAGTTTCACAAGAACCAATATATACATTTATTCGAGGTGACAAGTGCGTACATTGCGAAGCAATAAGTTTGGGCAGAGCCCACGGCTGCAGCTCCACACACGGCCCCGGCCTCTGGCCTGTTGAGAGAAGCCTGTTTCTCAGAGCTGGAAGCTGGAGGGCAACATGGGGAGATTTAAGGACAAGTCGACAGGCCACACAGGCTGGGGACCCCAGGCCCGCAGGCGGCAGCCCTTTCGGGTCCGTCTCTGGTCTCCCATGCTCTTCGTTGGTGGGTCATTTCACCTGCGGGCCACAGAGACAGCGTGAGTGGCTTTCCCGCCACTGGGAATGAAGGTGGGTCACGCGCAGCCCCGGGGTCACTGCCTCCCTCCGTCTCCCTTCCTGCCCCGCCCACCGGTCTACCTTGAACAGGGTGACGGTGGTGCTGTAGAAGAGGCTCAGGAGGAACAGGACGATGAAAGTGGAGGCCATGGCCGACAGATTCTCGAAGCCCTCCTCCTCGGCACTCACCTCCCCCTCTGCAGAGGACACAGCACAGAGGGGTCAGGCTCCCGCTGCCTACCAACAAAGCCCACCCCTGGGGCCGCCCGTCACCCAAGCCCACCTGTGGCCCCTTGGCTGTGCTGCCCACGAGTCGGGCCGGGAGCGGTAGGGGCAGCGGAAGCGCGGGGCGGGGTGTGAAGAGCGGCGTCCAGGGCATGTGCATGGCCTTCCCCACCCTGCAGTCTCCTGAGCACCCACCTTGTGGAGCCCAGGGGGCTCCTGGGCTTGGTCAGGAGGGTCTCAGCCGGACGGGAGCTGGGCCCCTGACAGCCTGAAGAGGGGCCAGGGGTGGGCTTGGGCTGGGGAGGCAGGGTGTGGCCAAGGCTGAGCAGCGCAGTGACCCTGAGCACCTTGTCCTAGGGCCTTGGGGCGGCAGCGAGCATGGAGAAACAGCACACAGACACACAGCAGTGGGGTGCGGCCTGGGCTGGGATCGGAGGTGGGGACCCCAGTGTGTCCTGGACTCTCCTGAGGAGGCGGTGGCACAGCCAGTGCCCCTGGGGCTGAGAGGCGGGGAGTGGGTCTCCTGACAACTGTGGTTTGGGGTGCGCAGCCCCCTGGCCAGTGAGGGGTGGCAGTGGGAGGCAGGCAGATGTCTGGGCCCAGGGGGCCCCTCCTAGCTTCCTCAGTGGGAGCCTTGCTCTCTCCCTTCTTAGAGAGGATGGCACATGTGGGGAGCCGTGTGGGCCCCTGGCTGGCTTGTCTGCCCCACTAGGACTCCTGGCTCTGGGACTGAGGGATCAGACAGATGCCTGAGGCCCCAGGAAGGGTGGTGTTGGGATGGACAGGCTGAAGACACGCGGTGGGGTCTGCAGCTCCACACAGATAGGCCCTTGGGGGCAAGTGGAGCTCAGGCCCCCCGGGGGCAAAGAGATGGGGAGGGAGCAGGAGGCAGCCTGAGGGGGACAGTGCCGTCTACTGGGAGTGGGGGCCCCACCCCGGCCCCTGCTCCCCTCCCTGCTGCCGGGCTCCCTGCTCTAGGGCAGTCTCATTTCCCACCATTTCCAGGGCTGGGTATTTGCAGGGACAGACCTTGCTCAGGTCGGGCTCCCTACAGCCTCCGACGGCAAGGAGGAGCCTCCAGGGATGGCCTGGCTGCCTCTGGGGCTGATGTCGGGCACTGCCTGCTCCATCAGGACATGCCCCGACTCTGTCTGCTCACAAGTGGAGGCCCGGGGCCTGCTGCCTTCACCAAGAGCCTGGACTGGGTGGGGCACCCCTCCTAGACACAGGCCAGGGCTTCCCTGAGGAGCTGTAGCTGGCCAGGCCCAGTGTGGCCCTCTGAGACCTTTGTGCCGGACCTGGGGGTGGTGGCCCTGGTCAGAGTCCGGGTGGGCTGGCCCATGGACGCACCTCCAAGCTGAGGCGGAAGGACAAGCAGAGCCTTGGGCAGGAAGCCCTGCAGCCAGCATGGTGCAGAGAGAGAGTGACTGCCGGAGAGGGGGGGGATGTGTGCTGAGAGGTGGAGTGACCACAGCTGCGCAAGGGTTGGCATCCATGTGAGCATATGTGTTTGTGTGCATGTGTGTGCCCCCATGTCTGTGTGCGTGTGTATATGCCTGTGTCCATATGTCTGTGCGTCCATCAGTGTGTGTCTATGTGTGCTCCTGTCTTGCCCACGTGTGTGTCCATGTGTATGCATGAGTTCATGTGCATATGTGAGCTGTGTGTGCATGTGTGTATGAGTGGGCGTGTGTATGTATTGTTCGTGTGTGAGTGTGCATGTGTCCATGTGTATGTCCATGTGGGTGTGTGTCCGTATGCCCATGTGCATGTGTGTCCATGTCTGAGGACGCGCGTGTCCACATGCATGTGTGTCTCTGTGACCATGTGCGTGTGTGTGTCTCTGTGCGTGCATGTCTGTGCAAGTGTCTGTGTGTGTGCATGTCCATATGTCCATGTGCATGTGCGTCTCTGTGTCCGTGTGCATGTGTGTGTGTCCATGTGCATGTATGTCTCTGTGTGCATGCGTGCGTTTCCATGTGCATGTGTGTCTGTGTCCACGTGCATCTGTGTCTCTGTGTGTACATGTGTCCATGTCTGTACATGTGTGTCTCTGTGTATGCATGTGTTCTTGTGCATGCGTGTCTGTCTACTTGCACCTGTATCTTTGTGTGTACGTGTCTGTGCAAGTGTCTGTGTGTGTGCATGTGTGTGTTGCACACCCCGTGCCTATGTGGCTGTGGAAGCAGCTAGAGAAGGGTTAACATGGGCTCAGTCTACAAAGAGCTCAGGGGCTTCCAGAGGCCGGAGGGAGGTGGGTGGGGGAAGTAGGGCTGCTGTGGAGGGTGGTCTGTGGGGGGTGGGCAGCACAGCCGTGGTGCCGGCAGGCGGGAGCATTGCTCACTCAGGACCAGCATCTTTTGAATGGATCTTTTTATTTCTAGTTTTTAAAAATGCAACCCCTCACCCCATCGACACGGTTGGTTTGCACGCATGCACACACACAGCGCCGGCTCCCCGAGGCTCCGGGTGCCCCTGTGCAGGGCGGCCCGCTCAGTAGCAGGTGCTGGCTGTGTCAGACAAGACCAGGGACACGTTGTACAGGGTGGGTTTACCAGTGGACTTGTCCACGGTCTTCTCGGTCACCACGTGGGGCAGGGCCTCGTGGCCCACGACGCAGGTGTACGCCTCCCCGGCGCTCCAGTCCTCCTCTCTCACGGTCAGGACACTGTGGACGAAGTACAAGCCCGGGGTCTGGGGCTCGGGCGTTGGGGGGCTGGTCACATACTTGTCAGAGGACAAGGGCTCCCCCCTATGCATCCACTGCACAAACACATCTGGGGGTGAGAAGCCCTTCACCAGGCAGGTGACCGAGGCCCATTCCCGAAGGCTCAGCTCTTCCCGGGCTGGTGGCAGCACGTACACGGAGGGCTGTTGCTTGTTGACCTCTGTGGGAGGAGAGATAGTGGTGAGCTCAGGTTGGGGGCCAGCGGGATTCATGTCCCAACAGTGGAGGAGTAGAGGGGTGCCCCCTGGCCCTGCCCGTGGCGTCTCCACACCCCCGGATGCCGTGGGAGAGTCCTGGGGGCAGAGGGAAGGTGTAGTGAGCCTACTCTTGAGCCTGGAGATGGTCTGCTTCAATGGAGAGGGCAGATCCGTGTGGGTCACTGTGCACGTGAAGTCGTCCCCTGACTCCCAGTCCTCCACGCAGACGGTGGCCTCGCCCAGGGCACTGAAGGTGTCATTGGGGTGCCTCTCAGAGATGTTGGTGTGGGTTTTCAGAACTTCACCATTCCGGTGGGTCCAGGAGATGCTGAGGCTGTCATAGGTGGCCAGGTTTGTGACCTGGCAGGACAGCTTGGCTGACTTGGTGAGGAAGATGCCGACAAAGGAGGGGGGGATGGCGAAGATTCTGATAGGGGTGGGTGGACCTGGAGTGAGAGAGAGGGGGTTGAATGACTGGTTGGATGTGAAATCAGGCGAAGGTGTGTTTCTTCCCCAAAGAGCCCAAAGAGTGGGGGCCGACTACGCTGAGCACTCCTGAGCCCTGGGGTCCTGCTGGAGGAGGACGCTGGGCCCCCATCTGACAGGTGGCCCCTCTCTGCCCTGCATGGGCCCCTCCCTGCCCTTGGCCGCTCCAGGAAGCCAAGGCTCGGGGAGCAGCTGGCCATGACTGGGCAGCATCCGCAGACCTGAGTGGACACTTGTGTGTGTGGGTTCCTCACTCTGGAGGGGCTACACTTGGGGGCAGGACCACTCACTGATGCCACACACGGAGGACACGTTCTTCTCGACAGACTTCGCTTTGTGTTCCACATAGCAAGTGAACACACTCTGGCTGAGCCAGTCGCTCTCCGTGATGGTCAGCCTGCTGATGACACTGAAGGTCGTGGGCCCGGACCCTTTGGGCTGGGCCTGCACCTGGTCCGTGGTGAAGCCAGACTCCAGCAGCTTTCCCTCACGCAGCCAGGACAGGGAGATCTGCTGGGGTCTGAAGTCTGTGGCCTGGCAGAGGAGCTGGGATGTGCGCTTGCTGGTTTTGGAGAAGGCATCGCGGGGAGGGAGGAAGATGCTCACATTTGGGGGCTCTAAAGAGAGCTCTGGAGACAGAGGACAAGGTGTCAGTCTGGCCCAGCCCCTCCGCCATGCCCCCCGTCCAGCCCCAGGGAGGAGGCCGACTCTCACCTCTGGCTACCACTTCCACCTTCTTGTTGCCATTGGAGTGTTTGACATTGCACACCAGGAGTGCCTCAGACATCTGGAGGACATCCGCAGAGGGCAGGAGCACCTGGGAAGTGGCCACGTACTTGCCCTCTCTCAGGACCGTGGGGAAGGTCTTGATATCCTGGGCTCTGACCTCGGTGTTGTTCTTGTAGGTCCAGGAAAAGCTGATGGACCTGGGCAGGAAGTCCCGGGCCAGGCAGCCCATGGCCACCAGGCTTTCATCGTGGGGGGAGCTCTCACAGGAGACCAGGGGGAAGAGATTTGGGGAGGACTGACTCTCTGAAGACCCAAGAGAGGACAAAAGAGAAGGGGGGGTGAGAAGGTGTCTTCCCATGTTCTGCCAGCTGGGGGCCTGACTGACTCCGTGGGCTCTCTACTGCCATAGCACCGCTGCTGCCCCTCCAGGGCCGAGCCCGCTGCAGGCCTCTAGGCCTGGCCAGACACGGCCAACATGAGGTGCGTGGCTGAGGCGAGGCCCAGGGTCCTGGTATGGGCTGCTGGGGGTGTGGGGAGGCCGCCATGGCCCCCCACACCCTGCAGCAGGAGCCCAGCTCCGAGCTTGTGGGAGGACGAGGGGTGCTCCCTGTTGGAGCAAGTGGGTCTGGCCCCCCTCCTGCAGCACTGCTGTCCCTGCACTCAGGATGGCTCAGACCCAGGCCAGCTCTCTCTTCCTTCTGAGGCACTGGAGTTGTGGCTGGCATGCTCAGTCCCAAGCACAGTGAGCCACCAGTGAGGCAGACTTCCAGGGTAGAGAGGAGCCCCCTGCCAGTCCAACCCTCACTGCCCCCCACCAGCTACCCTAGAGCCCAGCAGTTTGTGTCTGGGGTTGGAAGAAGGATGTGTATGCGATGGTGGGACTGATGCAGACACAGCCTGACCTGTCCTTAGCACAACCAGGTCACTGATGTCAGCACAGTGTTGGCGAGGATAGTCCTGCACAGCCAGCTCGGCACAACGAGACCCACGCGGCCCAGCCAAGGTCATCGAGCACAGAGTAGCTCTTCAAACTCATTCCAGTTAAGTCAGCTCAGCTAGTCCATTTCTGCTGGACCCAGTTCAGCCTAGGCTTGTTAACACAGCTCAACCCACCAAGCCCAGTTCAGCCCAACTTATCTTAGCTCGTCACAGCCCAGCCCAGTTAGCCCAGCTCAGCTCAGCCCAGCCCAGTTTATCCCCATTCAGCCCAGCTCAGCCATGTTCAGCCCTGTTCAGTCCAGCTCAGCCCAGCTCAGCACAGCACAGCTCAGTTTATCCCCATTCAGTTTAGCTCAGCCCAGCTCAGCTCAACCAGGTCAGCTCAGCTTAGCCCAGCTCAGCCCAGCCCAGCCCAGCCCAACTCAGTCTGGTTTATCTCCATTCAGTCCAGCTCAGCCCAGCTCAGCTCAGCCAGGTCAGCTCAGCACGGTTCAGCCTAGCTCAGCCCAGTTCAGCCCAGCTCAGCCCAGTTCAGACCAGCTGAGCCCAAGTCAGCCTAGCTCAGCTCAGCCCAGCTCACTCCAGTTCACCCCAGCTCAGCCTGGTTCAGCCCAGCTCAGCTCAGCCTAGCTCAGCCCAGCTCAGCCTGGTTCAGCCCAGCTCAGCCCAGCTCAGCCTGGTTCAGCCCAGCTCAGCTCAGCGCACTCCCGCTCACCTCAGCTCAGCCCGGTTCAGCCTGGTTCAGCTTAGCTCAGCCCAGCTCAGCTCAGCCCTGCTCAGCCTGGTTTAACCTAGCTCAGC
>JABWHU010000168.1:47330680-47344681 GCA_014189135.1 Dicerorhinus sumatrensis harrissoni
AAATGCCTCGGGGTCTCTGACATCAAGACCCCGACACCCAGATCTCCCCAAGTATAGTCAGAGTGGGGAGGGGTGGAGGACTCACCTGAGGAGACGGTGACCAGGATGCCCTTGCCCCAGTTATCCAACTCATTGTCACATTGTGACAACTGTGCCGGGACGCCAGGCAAGAACTGGCGCCCAGCTAAGGCCTTGGGACCACCTCAAATCTCACCCAGTGAGGGCCGAGAGGACCATGGGACCCCAGAGGCCAAGGTGGCCGAGACCCCCAGAGAAGCCTCTCCTCCTCCGTGAGAGCTGTGGCCCCTTCTCGTCCCCTTCCTGGGCCCCCCAGTCTGTCCCTAGTCCTTCTAGACCTAGACCCAGACATCCTCATTTTCCCCCAAAATGCAGCAAAAATCCTTTAGAGAGACAGAGAGGAGAGGGGTTGTGGGGACTCACCTGAGGAGACGGTGACCAGGGTGCCCTGGCCCCAGTTAGCAAAGCTATTGTCACATTGTGACAACTGTGCCGGGACCCCGGGCAAGAACTGGCGCCCGGCTGAGGCTTTGGGGCCACCTCAAATCGCGCCCAGTGAGGGCCGAGAGGACCATGAGACCCCAGAGACCAAGGTGGCCGAGACCCCCAGAGAAGCCTCTCCTCCTCCGTGAGAGCTGTGGCCCCTTCTCGTCCCCTTCCTGGGCCCCCCAGGCTGCCCACAGTCCTTCTAGACCTAGACCCAGACATTCTCATTTTCCCCCGAAAAGCAGCAAAAATCCCTCAGAGGGCGAGAGAGGAGAGGGGTTGTGGGGACTCACCTGAGCAGAAGATGGTCATGTGGCCCTGGCCACAGGAGCAAAATCATCACATTGCCACAGGCCCCGTTAGGGGGTGTACAAAAACCCTAGCCCCCCGCCCAGCTGCCTGGCTGTGACAGAAGCCGCATCTCCTTAGGTGTCTGTGTCCCAGCCCAGGAGCCCACTCGGCCTGGAAGGCAGAGGCAGAGACCCCTATCCCTGCAGAAAGGCCGTGTCCAGAACGGAGAACAAAACAGCCTCCAAACAGACCAAGGGCCCAAAACAGACCAAAGAATCTCCAGAAATTTCTTCCCCAGCCCCAGGACAGAGGGCAGAGAGAAAGCCCTCTCACCTGAGGAGACGGTGACCAGGGTGCCCTGTCCCCAGTGATCGAAATACTCATAAGCCCACTGGTGCGTCTGCCCGGCCCCCAGCACACAAACCTCCTGGCCCAGCCACACAGCTCTGCCCACAACTTCTCCTTCCCAGCTCTCGGCTGCTCACCACCCAGGGGTCTGTCAGCCCTGAGGGCCAGTCCCTCATGGGGCCGGAACCCAGCAGGGTCCCTGCCTGGCCTCCAGGGCCCCAGTTTCATCCCAGGCCAAGAGACTCAGCCCACACAGACCGGCCTCAGGCCCGGGGACCTGGTCCGATGCACACCAGAGTGGCTGATGGGGATTCACCTGAGGAGACGAGACGGTGACCAGGGTGCCCTGGCACCGGTGCTCTAAGTAAGCATAGGCACAGTGAGCTGGCCCCGTGGCGGGGGCCACAGAAACCCCTGCAGTCAGGGTCCCCGGGAGCCCCAGGGTCCCCAGGGGCTGGAAAGTCTGTTCTCTGCTTGAAGAGACAGCCCACTCCGTGCCGCTGCAAGCTCCCTCCTGCCTTCAGTGCCCAGGTCTGGGCTGGGGCGTCCTTCCTGACACCTGGCTTGCTTTGGTCCCATGAGGTCACGTTTCCCTGCTCAACCTTCCGATGCCCCTCGCTGCGCCCCATGCCCAGGCTGCTGACACGCCACCCCTCCCCCAGGGCCTCCGTGACCCAGCTCCACGTCTCCGCTCGTGTCCACCTGGAAAGTCCCCTCACCTTCCGAGATGGCCCAAGAGCCGCTTCTCTTCCAGCTTTTTTGGGCTCCCTGCCTGACTCCCTCGTGCATCTGACAGTGGGCCTTGGAGGGCGTGGGCCCTGGAGCGCGTGGGCCCAGCTGCCCTGGGTCCCTCTGGCCCCGGGGTTTTTGTAAAGTTGTCAGCCACTGTGGTCCCAGTTAGCACTGTGGTTCCCAGCTTAGCCAAAAACCTGAAGGCTGGTGGGTGGGTAAGGTGGCGCAGGGGCAGGGGGCTGAGCTGGCTGCTGAAGGAGGCCCAGGAGCCCTAACCCAACCGTTGTTCTTTTTCTTTCTGAAATAATAGCAGAGTCAAGGCTGTGCCTCCAGGCTGTCTCATCCCCTGTGTACCAGTCATGCTCTCAGCTGGAGAAAGGCCAGCAGTGGTGGCAGGTGGGCTAGGGCAGTGCACCGTGCTTGGAGGGTCCGTGGACCCCACGAGGTTCATGGCTGACCTGCAGCAGCCCCTTGTTAATTCCATCTGTTCACTCTTCTCCAAGGGACCTGGCTCCTGAGGGGCGAGTCCTGGGCACTGTGTGCTCACAGCAGCCAGGTCCCTGGCTTGGTCCAGGTCCTCAGGGAGGGGTCTCAGCTGCTGATGCCCTGGCCAGAGTGTGGGTGCAGGGGGAGGGGCAAGGTGGTCTATGGGAGAGGGTCCCCCCAGAACTGCACAGGCTGTTCTCCCCCAACTCTGGGGGGCTCTGGGGGAGGGGGAGGGGAGTCTGCACCCACCACCTGTCAGACCTGGGGCTCGGCACTGGGGCCCACAGGTGTACCAGGTGCGGGGCCTAGGGGAGATGGAAACGGCACAGGCTCTGAGAGCCAGGTGTTAGCATGGCAGGTGCGCTCAAGCACAGCCCACTGCTGGGGGAGACAGAGGGGCACGGACACAGCTGGTGCCCGGGATGGAGTGATGACACCCTGAAGGCCAGCTGGGGGAGGGGTGAGTGAGCAGCATGTTGAGAAGTCGTGTGTGTGTGTGTGTGTGTGTGTGTGTGATTGTGCTTGTGCTTGTGTGTGTGTGTGTATAATTCCAGGCAGGGGAACAGCCAGGGCTGAGCCCCAGAGGCTGGGCCATGTGTCTGGAGGGGAAGGGCAGGTGGTTTGATGTAGCTGGATTTAAATGTGGCCTGTGCTCCCAGCAAAGAGGCTGAAGGATGTGGGGGGGCTTGTTGAGAGTTTCACTCTAGAAGGTTCTGTCTGATACAGCAAGGAGGATGGATTTGGGCTGGGCTGGGGACCTTGGGGGAGGGAGCCTGGGTGCTGAGAGAGGGTTGGGGTGGCCAGGGGGAGATGAGTGGGGTCATAGGGCCTCCACGAGGGAGGTGGGCAGAGGGCAGGTGGAGTGGTGGTGTTTCTGAGGCAGTTCTCCCAGGATTCAGGACAAAGGGTGGGGTTCCAGGTCTTGACCCTGGGTCTTGGAGAGATGGAGAGATGCCACTGTGGGGGCACAGGCACAGCGAGGGGCGCACTTGGCAATGTCAGCTTCTGGCAGGCCAATTCGAGGTGCCTGGGAGACCCTACATTGACGTGGGGGCACTGGGGCCTCTCCAGACCGATTGGACAGTCACCAGCATGGGGACAGTCTCTGGGTCTAGGGTGTTGACAGAAGACCATGGGGTGGAGCCGTCAGGGGCCAAACTGGGTACAGGCAGATGGGATGCGTGGCCCCAAGGCACCTGCCGTGGAGGCCAGAGGAGGAGGAGGCCAGACAGGGAGGGGGTGAAGAGAGACTGATGGGTGTTCCCATGCTGTGAGGAGGTGAACTGGCTGGCCCTGCAGGGAGCAGGTCCAAGGTGGGTTATGTCCTCCTGGCCTCTCCTCCCCGCTGCCTGGGGCTCCAGAGCCCCCTCCGGGAGGGTGATGGGGGAAGGTCCAGCATGCCCTCTCCTTGTGGGCTGGGGTCCTGCCCTCCAGGACTTGTTGGGGGGCTCACAGCTCATGGGCAGGCCTTCCTCAGGCCCTGAGCCCCTTTCTGGAGGCTCTTCCTGCTGCAGTCTCAGCTCTGGGGCCTCCAGTCTTCCTTTCAGGGACCGAGGGGTGGGGGCTGCCTCAGACCATTCAGGAAGCACCTGCTCTGGCTCTCCAGCGTGTCTGGTTCCTGACGGGGGGAGGGAAGGTGTCGACCAGGCCCTGCTCAGCGCCTTCCCAGCGCCTTCCCTCCAGGCTCCAGTCCCCATCCTGCCTCTTCACCCCGGGCAGAGGACCAGCCAGGCTGCATGCATCGTCTGGCCTGGGGAGGACCCAGTCCAGCTCCTGCTGACCAGTGTGTCCTGTTGGGTCCACATGTGACAGGACCTGGCCTTTGCAGAGCTCTCCTAACCTTCCAGAGAAAGTTCTGGCGTGGACCCCCTGTCTCTTCCTGGCAGTGCTGTGCAGGGCTCAGGTCAAGGCAGCTGTGGTGGGCACAGAGCCTGCCCACTATGAGGCTGGCTGTGCTGATGCCCGGGCCGGGCTCCTGCAGCATCTCTTGGCCAGGTCTGGGAGCCCACCCCTGTCCCCACCCCACAAGCACAGGCCGGGGGGAGGGCATGGGTGTTATAGGTGTGGGCCCCATGTGTGCCAGGCATGGCACTTGGATTGGTGCACTGGGGTGGCCAGAACTGGGCCCACTGGCCATGCTGAGTTGGTCTTCCAGCCTCTGCCACAGCTCTGGTTTCATGGGGGGCCCTACTCTACTCCAGACAGGCAACTGGGAAGGTGTCTCCTGGCTTGGCTGCCCTGATCAGGACTTGGAACCGAGCTAAGGGCTGAACCCCTGAGGGCAGGTGGAGAGGGTGCCCTGGTCACTAGCTCCCTTGTTAGTCAGGATAGGTCAGTGCAATTGCTTCTGAAAACAGCCAGTGATCTAGGAGTGGCTCTCGGCTGGCTCGGCGGCCTTGATGTCCAAGCCAGAGGGTAAGGCCGTCAGGTCAGCAATGATGGAAGATCATGGGAGCAGCATTGGCCCTGCTCGTTGATCTTCCGGATCACGATGTCCAGCAGATGGAACAATCAGAGACTACGCCTGGCCTCTGCTGGGGTGACTGGAAGTAGTGGTGGATGGGCCTCGCTGAGGGACAGAACACTGCTGGTGGGCCCAGGGCTTTCCCCAGCCTTCCAGGCCCACGGCACCGTGGTGAGCTGGTCACACTCAGGTGGGGTTTTGCAGGATGTGGTAGACCAGATGGCCAGAGTGCAAGTGCGCTTTGGAGAGCAACGCAAGCATCCCTCACGTTCATGGAACATCCGACTTCTGGTGGCCTCTGCCATCGGGGGGTGGTCTCTGAGTGCTTTTCTCCAGAATGAAGGTCCTTGTGGGCAAAAACACAGAGAAAATGTCTTGCCACTTCATTTCAAGGGTCAGAAGCGACTCCAGGGCACGTAGCTGTGGCAGCCAATGAATCAACAGGTGTAAGAAGTTACCCAGGGAAATACAAAGAAATAAGTGGAAAGAAACAGAATTTCCCTCCTTTAATACTCGGTGACATGAGCAAAAAAGAATCCAAACTAGAAAAAAAAGTTAACAACTTACAAACAAATAAGAAAAAAATGAGGGGGGCCCCACAAACTCATGCTGTAAATTTCAAAAGGCTATAGTCAAAGAAAGAGCAAGATTCTGGGGCCTCCTCGCACGTACCCCACCCGTCCCTATGGTTGGAGAGGCAGGGGGGTTGACAAAGTCCTGAGAGGTCTCATAAGCTCCCCTACGTGCCCGAGAGAAGGGGACTGGCTGGGAGGGTCATCATTCTCTGCGGAGGGAACACCGTCAGCTACAAGTGGCAGAGGGCCTGGTCAGTGCCGGGACAGGCTTTGTCTTCTCATGGAATGAGGAGACGGGATGGGAACTTGCTCAGCTGCTGAGGGTCTGGTGGGGGGATGTGGTGTCTCTGTGAATGTCTTTTCCTTGGAGACTGGAGAGGGGCTGCTGTGGCCGGAGGCGTTAAGGGGCTCATGGGCACCTGAAGCAGGAAGGAGGGATAGGAGCAAGGGCATTCTCATCACCAATCTGGCTTTTTATACAGGAACGGAGGCCCCAGCTTCTTCTACATCTGCTTGTCCAGAATGATGCCTCGTGTCCATCCTTGGCTTCCCCTATCTGTGAGGACATGCTGTTCTACGAACACCTCTTGTTTACCTCTCTCTGCGCGGCACAGACTGGCTGCGCAGGGACGGGATGGCGCAACCCTGGGGGATCTTCAGTTTTGGGAGAGGGAGCCCTGGGTTCAGGTCCAGAGGGCAGCACCCCTCTGCCTGTCCCTTCCGTGCACTGACCTGGACATTCGACAAGGTCTCAGAGATGACGAGCCCCTTCATCCCTTCTTTGCCCAAAGGTTGGAGTAAATTGGGCCAAGCCCAATGATCAGCCAACAGTACCCAGAGGGGGACCCACAGCCCTAGGAGGGGCCGAGGGAGATGGGCACTCACCCTCACATCCCAGGGCAGGAAGGGGGCTGCACTCATGCTCCTTGTCATCATTGGCATTTTTGAGGCGGTGTCCAGCTTTTCTCCTGTGGGTCTGGACTTAGCATTTGAGGTTCTTCCTTGACTGCTACTCCTTCCTCATGTTCCCACAGATTTCCACCCTCGCAAACTTCCAGCCTGTGGTGAGAGGGAAGCGGAGGAGCCTCGTGGCCTCAGAGTTCTGGGAAGGCTCCCAGTGACCATTGGCTGAGGCTGAGCACCCAACTGTATTAGAGAAAGCAGTGTCTGTGGACTGAGTCTCGGATGGGACAGAATCGGGAAATACGGCTCCCTCAGCTTCTGGAATGTGAATTCCACTTTGGAGTCTTGAAGACGTGCTGGCCTTCCCATCCAGACGTGTGACCAGCATGGTTACTGACCCCTCACAATTGTCCCAAGCGTGCTGAGCTGCTTTTCCGCTGATGGTGCTGCGTCTGCACTGAGCCAGGCCAGCTCCCTGTGGTCTTGCAGTGGGCAGATCGACCTACCTTGGAGCAGGGGCTTCGGTGTCAGTAGGGCCACAGGTAGGTCCTGCTCCACCTTACTGCGCTATCACCATGCAGAATTCATGTAAATGCTCCGAACTTCAAGTCCCTTCATCTGTAAAAGGCGGCACAAATTTACTCAAGTTTTCCAACTTCTCTCCTGGTGTGTGTAATACTCAGGTGCTGTGAGAGTTGAGTTTTGTATTGTGACCCGATTTGAAAGTCTCTCCCTTTGATAGGCCTGTTGAGATCGCTCCCATCTGTTGACTGGACAGGTGTGTCTGGTCTCCATTCTGTGTTACCATTTTATGTTATGTTTTCTTTTTTTTAATTTAATTTAATTTTTAAAAATTTTTCCCCCCAAAACCCCAGTAGACAGTTGTATGTCATAGCTGCACATCCTTCCAGTTGCTGCATGTGGGACCTGGCCTCAGCCTGGCCAGAGAAGCGGTGCATCAGTGCGCGCCCGGGATCAGAACCCGGGCCGACAGCAGCTGAGTGCACGCACTTAACCGCCAAGCCACTGGGCTGGCCCAATGTTATTTTTTCTATTTTTAAACTTCCAAAGGGAGTTTCCATTTCAAGTTACCTTTTCTCTGCTGTTGTGTGTGAGGTGGTTATCCTTCTAGTGGTAACTTTCCAACACGTCCTCTGGGCTGAGCTTCCTTCGACAACATGCACCAGTTCTCTGCACATCGGTGGTCTCCTCTTCCTTCCGTCCCTCCCATCACACGATCCTAGTCGGTCATGTTATGTTCCAGTACTTCTTTGCACGTCTACTCTGCTTATGCTTCTATTCCTTGGTTCAACTCAGTGGATGTCCTTTGATGCCAGCTCTTACGAGCGAGGCCACAGTTCACAGTCTACCTCCCGTGTTGGGTTCCCTTGGACCAGATTCTGCTGGTTCCAAAGTTTGTGCTTTGTCAGGACAGACGCCGTTCTCTTCCTGCTCAGGCTCCAGTCTCGGTCTCAGTCTCACAGTTAACTACGCGGAGTATTTACTGTTGGTTCTTTGGCCCTGGCTTCTCCAAGCATCTTTTGGTGGTTGATGTTTTCCCACTGGTAGTTTGGCCATATGGGGTTATGGAAATCTATTTCCTGGATTCTTGGATGTTCAAAACTGCTTTTCAGTAAGCTTTATTCTTTTTTTTTTTAATGAAGTACTTTATTTCTTAGATTGAGATATAGTTGACATGTGACATTGTGGAAGTGTAAGGTGCACACATGTTGATTTGATGCATTTATAGATTGCAACATGATGGTCATTGTTGTGTTAGCTAACACCTCCATCACGTCATGTAATTATTATTTCTTTTTTGTGGTGGGAATAATTAAGACATAGTCTCTTAGCAACTTTGAAGTTTGTAGCACAGTATTGTTGACTATAATCACTATGCTGTGCATCAGAGCTCCAGAACTTATTTATCTACTAGTTGTAGGTTTGTTTCCTTTAACAATGTCTCCCCTACCCCCAGGCCCATGTAACCACCACTATAGTCTCTGTTTATACGAGCTCAGCTTTTTTAGATTCCACATATACAGTATTTGTCTTTCCCTATCTCACTTATCTCACTTAGCACAATGCCCCCGTGATCCATCCATGTTGTCTAATATGGCTGGATGTCCTTCTTTCTCAAGGCTGAATAGTATTCCATAGTGTATACGCCACATCTTCTTTATGTATTCATCCGTAATGGGCACTTGGGTTGTTTCCATGTCTTCAGTGGCCTTTAGTCTTGAAGGACAGATAGCTGTACATAAACTCCTAGATTCCCATCTTTTTTCCCTCAAGGAGCCTGTAGGTACTGTTCAGCATTCACTGGTGCCAAATGTGGCTGGTAAGAAATCTAAGACCAGCCTGTTTTCCCCCTTATCAGTGATTTGACATTTTTGAATGCTGCTAAAATTCTTTCCAAAACTAACTACCAAAAGTAACAGAACAGAAAAAAATATTTTAAAATGGAATTCAAAAACTCCATCCTGAAGTAAGATAACACTCCACATATTGACAGGAAACACTGTGAGCCAGAGAAGACTGACCCACAATGGCGACTCCTGAGATGTGTGCTAGCAGATGTCCTGGCCCCCATTCTCTCCAGGGACTCTGAGTGTGTGTCCTGTCTCCCACGTCCATCATGTCTCCTTAAGGCCTCAATTTTACTCTCTGCTCTACGCTCTTCCCATTCACTTCTGTCCTCATGCTCCTGTCTGTGGGTCTATTTTTCTTTGTGCTCATTCAACTTGTCTTCACAAAGGTTCATTTTTAAAAAGATTTCTTTTGTTACTTTGGCCAGACTGTACTCCATCTTCTCTTGTTAACTTCCGTTCTCTTCTCTAAGCACTTGTCTTCAGGAGTTATGATTTTCCTTCATAAATTCAATGGCTTTGTTAAATGTTTTTATTCATGAAGGGCTATTTGGCTGAAATTTTCATCTTATCCTTTGGCAGTATTTTTTTGGTGAATATTCTTCATCTATTGGTACATTTTGCTGCCTTTTTAAAAAAAAATCAGTACCATTTCTGTTCAACTTTATTACAGGTTGCTTCGTGAATTCAACTTCTCTGGACCTGGTGTTTGTAGACGTTTCCTCTGGGTGAGAGAAGGGGCCACCGGGAACTTTGTAGCCTTAGGCTTTCTCCTTCTCTGCCTCCACGATGACAAACCACGCCCAGCAGCAGCAGCGTGTTGGTGGGATTCTTCTCCTGGCCTGGTGCAGTCTGCCCCTTTGAACCACACTGAACACAGAAGGGCTTCACTCCACTTCCCGTGCTGGCTGTTGCACATAAGGTGAAACGTTTTAACTCTAAGGAAATGTTCTCATTTTCACTAGCATGTTTTGCTGCCACTGGGAATCCTCACCACTGCTTCCATGTAGTCTCTCTTCCTCCTGTGGCCTCTGCCAGATGTCCACTGCTTTTGGCACCTTTATTTATCTTTTGGATTTTGTGGCTTACATCTGTTTTCCTAGTTTCATTAAAAGTGGAAGTTTCCATTAAAAAACATTCTTCACATTGCTTTTGCCCAAATTGTGGGAAGATAAGGGGAAACTGCTGTGTGGGGAGGTTTGCCTGGAGGAGGAGTATCAGCTATATACACCAGAAGTTCCTACCACGCTCAGTCCACCTCCTCAACTTCTCTGGCCTGCTCTGCACCCCGGAGGGACCTGTACGGGCTGCTCATCCCTGGGGACAGTCTGCATCCAATGACTGGTCGTGTGAGGACCCTGAGGCCAGGGCCAGCTCTGCGGGGTGGTTCCAGCTCCTGCAGTCCTGGTCCAACCTGCCGACCTCACTCCCTCTGGGGTGTTGCCCAGGGAGTGCCCACAATGAGCCTTCTGGAGCTCATCTTTGTCTTGTTTCCAGAGAATCCCACCCAGGACTCCTGCTGTCCCTTGAGGCTCAGACAGCATGGTCCCGGGACGGCCTGGCCGGGTCCCCTGAGCTCTGTCCTTCTGTTGCCCACAGTCCTTTATCAAACTCTCCAACATTCGCTCCTCTATTCATCCTTTCATCCTGCTTTGGGTTAATTAAATAGTTTTTTTAGTGTTTCACTGGCGCTCCTCTGTTGGCGACTCAGCCATGCTCCCTCTGCATCTGCGTTAGCGTTTGCTCTGCAGATGGCAGCATGCCTCCTCACCCCGACAGTCGCCTGGTGAAGCCTCGTGCTTCGTGGGCGTCGAGGGCCTGTGCTGCAGCGGCTCTCTCTCCCATGGTGCAGCGCCAAGTTCTGCTCTAAATAGTCATGACTTTTGCGTCAGACTCTTTCCATTTTCATCTGAGTTGGATAAAGTGTTTCTTTACTGAAATAAATAATTTTATTTTCAATAGTAATTATTATACATATTGATGTTGAATATGTATGCGTATATACATATTCGTATATGCACATCTTCAATGTGTATAATTAGACTTTGATTTTTGGGGAAGATTTGCCCTGTGCTAACATCTGTTGCCAATCTTCCTCTTTTTTTCTTTTATCCTCCCCAAAACCTCTGCACATGGTTGTGTATCGTAGTTGTATAGTTGTAGCTCTTCTGTGTGGGATGCTGCCTCAGCATGGCTTGATGAGCGGTGAGTAGGTCTGCGCCCAGGACCCGACTGGCGAGCCCCTTGCCGCTGAAGCAGAGCACATGAACTTAACCGCTACAACACCAGGCTGCCCCTAATTAGACTTTTGAAAATAAAATTATTTATTTGAATAAAGACAAACTTTATACAATAGTCTTTATTATGCATATTAAATATTGAATATATATACACATATATATTAAATATTCCTATACGTATATATTCAATATCAATATGTATAATACAGACTATTGAAAATAAATTTTATTTTATCATAATTAAATATTTATACATTATATAAATATAAATTTACTTGGTAAGAAGAACTCAAGGGGACAATCCCCCAAGTTCGTTCATGTGGAAAATATATTTGAATGCCAGCTTTCTTGGACATAAAATTCTTGGATCATATTTTCTTTCCAACAAGTTTTTATAGGCATTGGTAAACTTTTTTTTTTTTGATAAATCAGGCTAGATTGTTTCCTCTTATAAATGATCTGACCTTCTTGCTTAGATGATCATTTTGCTTATTCTGAAGTTGTTATCGACTGCTCTGATAATTTTTTCCTGGATTTCTGGCTGCCTCTCCCTGTGACTGGCCAGTGGTGTGCCTGAAGCGAAGGTCCCCTGTCCCCTTAGATGGCATTCCAGCTGCTGTCACCATGAGCAGGGGGCCAACCAGGGGCTCTGGTGTGGGGGAGGCACACACCCTTGCTGAGTGCAGCCCCTGAGACTTTGGGCCCTGTGACCCCACAGTAACCTTGACTCTGGGGAGGTAGGGAAGGAGCCCTGCCAAGGCCTGGAGGTGAGCCCCACGTGGCCTGGGGAGTATGCGCGGGACACGCATGGGCCTTAGGAGGGACTGTGGGATTTTCTCTGAGAAAGGCGGGGCTGTAGGAGGGTTGCCAGCAGGGACACAGCGAGAGTCCAAGGTGGGGTTTTTGAAGGCCTGCTGTGCTGCTGTGGGGGCGGGACACGCAGGGAGGCAGGGGCCCGACTGGGCCATGTGCTGTGGATGTGCAGTGCTGTGACTGTGTGGGGCTTCCAGGTGGAGCCTGCGGGGTTTGGACAGATTGGGCATGGGGGGTGAGAGCAGAGGGGTTTCAAGGACAGCATAGAAGTGTGTGGCCTGAGCAGCTGTAAGCATGGTGAACTTAATGGGATGAGTATACGGGATGCACAGCCCCCGGGAGCGGGAAAGGCAAGCTCTGGCCCTGCTGCCCTACATTGGGAGTTGTCAGTGCACAGGTGGGTGTGTGACTGTCCACTCCATCTGGGTTCTGGGCCAGAGCATTCTCTGTGGGCCTCAGCAGCGTGTAAACTGGTGTTTGAGCTGGAGGACCGGATGAGATTGTGCAGGGTCACATGTGGCGGAAGAGGGCAAGTGCCATCCTGGGGTCCAGTCAGCAGTGGGGAGGGGAGAGGGAGCAGAGGGGACAGAGGGATGGCCAGGGCAGAGGGCCAGAGAAAAGATGCCTCAGAGGCCAGGAATGTGCCGGAAGGAGCCAGGGCACTTGTCTGCAGCTTGTGGACTTGGACAGGCCGGAATCATTTACCAGACTTACAGCTAATTTGGAATCCAGCTTTGATTTCACAGATTCAAATGACCTCTGTGCTTTCAAACCATTTATTCCGAGGCCTGAGGCCTGTGGGGGATCACAATTTGTTACCCCAAAATGTCTGTTTGATTTGATTATTATTTTTATTTAAAAAATTATTTTTGCTGACGAAGATTCACCCTGAGCTAACATCTGTGCCAATCCTCCTCTATTTTGTATGTGGGGCCTTGCCACAGTGTGGCTGACAAATGCTGTATGCCCATGCCTGGGATCTGAACCCTCAAACCCAGGCTGCTGAAGCGGAGCATGCTGAACTTAACTACTAGGCCATGGTGCCAGCCTCAGCTTAATTATCTTTAAGAACAAAAGGCTCTGAAAGAAACTTTGACTTTCCCCTTAACTGCCTAAAAGAATTTAAGATAGAAGGCCTCTTCCAGGCCAGGTCATCACCATAGATAACTCTGGGTATCGGTAGACTGGGAGGGTCCTTGCTAAGCCCACTCTTATCGAAGTTCTGTCTCTTGGGTCACATTGTCTATAGACGGCCCGGCAAACACTTGTTTATCACACATTTGCTTTTCCCTCTCCATGTGAATTGCCTTCTACCCCTTTGAAGCCCCAAACCATTACCCCCAACATCCTCCTTTGTCTTTAGCTGAAGATGGTATTTAATGTGGTGGCTTTGGTCATTTTGGTGAGTTACTCGGGTTTTTTTTGGGTTTCTCCCATTTATACATGTTACTAAACCTAGTTTGACTTTCTCCTGTTATTCTGTTTCACGTCAATGTAATTCTTAGGCCTGCCAGAAGGACCTAGAGGGTAGAGGAACAGTTCTTCCTCCCCTACAGGCCTTACCCCTGCAGATGAGAGAGGAAGGATGTCCTCCAGGCTGCTGGCAGCTCAGAAATATTATTGGAAAAGGAAACAGAGAGAGTAAAAATATCTACTGCCTCATGGGGCAGAGAGACGTGTCCTTGTGGTTTTTGTTAATGTGGTGACATCTGCCGAAATAGCTCTATTGTGTTTACATTCTCCTTTTACAAAGTCTTGCATTTATGTATCTTGAGAACATACAATACTATAGCCTACAAAATGTAAATAAAGCTGTAGAGAGTTAAAAAGGAGTTACAATAAATTGCTATGTCAGAGGACAGATGAGACGTTACAAAAACACTGTGAAGTATTTTTGCACATACCACTTGTTTAATTAGTCCTGCTATTAATTACTACTAATTGCTACTAGTGCTATTGTTTTGACTAAGTAATAACATTCATGTAACAAAAAGGAAAATAATACTACATGATCTATAAGTTCAAATAAACACCCACTCTTGTTTTCATGTTACAGTAACAACAGGCATGTGTGTATCACATACTATCTCTTACCCTAAGTCAACCTATACAAATCAGAGACCAGTTCAAAAGGCAAAGCAGAGGAGTGACGTCAGCATCATGGTGGAGTGAGCTTTCCCAAGAACTCTTCCCCCGACAAGATACAACAAAAGGAGCAACCACAGACCAACAACAGAATCCCAGACAGTGAAAAGCTAGAGCGGAAAGATCCACAC
>JABWHU010000168.1:47352771-47373045 GCA_014189135.1 Dicerorhinus sumatrensis harrissoni
GGAGCACAGACTCAGGTAGAAACCCAGTAGTGTCCCAGTGAGAGGAGAGGAGCTCAGGGTTTTTACAGGAGAAAGGAAGAAGACGAGGTGAGGTGTTTTTAGGAGGAGTTCATCGGTGCTGACCAGCTCAGCCTCCTTGGCTCCACATGGCTGGTCACTGATTCTGTCTTCAGAAAGTCCGCAGTCGTCAGTCTTGTGATCAAGATGGCTGTTCTCCTGCTGACTTAAACAATTTCTTGTAAAACAGTTGCCAGTTTGGCGCCATCCAAAGTTTCAAGGAACAAGACAAGCAAGTCTGTTCCTTGGGAATGGCTGACCGGCTCTATTTTAAATGGCTGCACATATGTCCTTTTTTCACAATTCTCACATCACCTTTTGTGTGGCCTGGCTGTGTCCTTGTTGGTTGCCTGCAAGGGTGGCATCCCCAAGAACCCACACATGTAAGCAAGTTGGTGGACATGGTGCTAGGATGATGGGGAATCCTTTTCTATCATTTTGGTCAAATTAGAAGAGGACCTCAGCTGAGTGGCAGGCAGGGAGCCACCAGAGATTGGGGGATTGGGCAGGATGTGAAGTGCAATCATGGGGGCTGGGAAGCTCCTCAGTGGGATTCGATCAGGGTGGGTGTAATGGAAACCGTACTACACCGTTTAGCCAAATAGAGGTTATTCCTCTCATGTGACAACAGAGGACTCACAAAACACCACCAGTAACCAAGTTTCTGTCTATATTTTCGGTCTGCTGTCCTTAGTAGGTGGGCAAAGGGGCTGCTCGTCTCCAGGCATTGCATCTGCATCCCAGGATGCTCAGACAGCTAACAGCAAACCATACTCCGGAAGCCCCACCCACTGACCCCACTTATGTCTTACTGTCTGGACGTGTGTCATGTGGCCACCTATAGCTGCAAAAGAGTCTGGGCTATGTTGGAAAGGATGATGGGAAAGTGTATATGGTGTGGGCACTAACATAGTCTGCCCCAGTGATGGAGTAGGAGCTGTAAGAGTCGAGTTGGGCCGTCCACAGCCCACTCATTGCATTGTGTGGCCACCAATTCCAAATGGCACCAGATGCATTGGCCTTCCTGATGCCCTGAGCGGCCTGGCCTGGGTGTGGAGAGTTGGGTGGACCTTATTGGGCAAGGAGATACAAGGACCAGCTGTGGGGAGGGGAGAGGGAGTGGAGGGAGATGCAGGGAGAGAAGTGAGGATGTGAGGGGAATGGAGGGTAAATGTGCAGGGTCCAGGGTCATGGGTGCCTTAGGGAGTGAGCTGGAAAGAGAGGAGAGGGTGGGCCCAGGTCTGATGCTGCAAACTTTGGAGGCAGAGCGGTGGGTGCTGAGGGTCCAGGTTTGGCCAGGGAGTGGTGGCTGGGGGGAGAGAAGGACGGTCTTGTGAGAGAGGCCATGACCACGAGTGTCCCTGATTGTGACAGAACAGAGAGGAGTAGAGCAACAACCTTCTGAGGATGGGGCGGGGTGGGAGGAGGGAGGGTGACAGCCTATGAGTGCTGTGGTCACACCCAGGGCTGCTCAGGTGCTCTGGGATGATGAATGAGTGAGTGAGGGAGTGAATGAATGAAGCACTGTGGCCTTGGGAGTGAGTGAAGAAATACATGTTTGCCTGGAAAAAACAAATGGCAGAGAAATGCACACAGAGTGGTCCCAGCTTTAAAGGACTTGAAAACCTCCAGGTCTGTGTGCAATGGGAGGGGCTGGAGGAGAGGGAGGGCAGGGGTGGGCCGGGCAGGAAGGGAGGCAGGAAGGGGGCTCTGCGAGTTTGGAGGCCCTGAGCTGGCCGGAGCTTATCTGCTTCCTGTGTGCAGGGCCTTCAGGATGGGGCACCCTGCAGTGCCCTGAACGCTGCGGGAGAACAGGCCTCCTGGGGGGCTCGGCTGTGCTTCAGGCCCACTGCCCCACCTGTGAGCGGCGCTGGCCTGTCGGGAGGAAGGGCCCCGGTGAGTGCCGCCCTGAGCGACCCCCCAGCATGGGGGCTCCTGACCCTTCTGGAGACAGGCCCTAGCGATGGGCAGGCGCGTGCAGGTGACCACAGGCTGGGGACACTGTGGGAGGAGGAGTTCCCGGATGATCCGAGGACAGTGCCTGGCCTGGAGCTGGGCTCTGCTCTCTGACCTCCAGCTGGGGCTGGGCCCCCGGAGGCCATGGGGACAGTTTTAGCCACAGCCTCTCTCACGGTGGTGGTCCCAGCTGGACCCACCATGACACGGGGCTGCTCAAAATCTTCCAGTCCTGTCCTGGCCTCGGGGCCTATGCGGTGAGGGGTGGGCTGCTGGGCGGGGTCTCCTGCCTGGGGAGCTGGATCAGCGGCTTGGCCTTCGTGGCAGGTGGGATGAGTGGCCTGAGGCACTGTGAGTTCCAGTCCGAGTAACACCCACACCCTTTCAGGCTGCACACATCCCATCAAGGACCCTGGGTGGTGTGGGGGTCCCGCTTGGCTGCGTCTTGAGCAGCCCGTCTCCTGGCCCAGGACCCCTCCTCAGGCTGTTGCTGTTTCCCCGAGAATGCAGGGCGAGGGCATGGGGGCGTCTGCTGGCTGGAGGGCCGGGACTACACCTCACATCTGGAGTGCAGGCTCCCCTGCTGGTGGGCAGACTTGGGGCAGGGTTTCTGACCTAGACGGTGTCACTGTGGTACCAGCTGCTACCGTAGTAGCACAGTGACACACCCAGGGTCAGAAACCTCCTGGCCTGGCGGGGCTCAGCACCCCCT
Source organism: Dicerorhinus sumatrensis harrissoni (assembly GCA_014189135.1). Taxonomy (NCBI): domain Eukaryota; kingdom Metazoa; phylum Chordata; class Mammalia; order Perissodactyla; family Rhinocerotidae; genus Dicerorhinus; species Dicerorhinus sumatrensis. Next base: position 47,355,497 of record JABWHU010000168.1, read on the forward strand.
TGGTCTTGTCTGGCTCTGATGGAGGGGTGGGGTCCCTCCATGCTGGACTCTTCTTCTGAGCTCTGGAGGCCCCCAGTGTGTGGCTTCTGTGGGCTCTTTCAGTGGGGTCCAGTGTCCGGACAAGCCTCATGGGTAGGTGGGCTCTGAGGCAAGGCCAGCTGTCCCCAGGCCACTTGCAGCCAGAGAGGGTCCTGCTTCCCAGGCGTGGGGCACAGGCATCCCAGCTCTGAGCCGCAGTCTCAGCCCAGGTCTGGTGGCCTGGCGTCCTGCTCAGCCGTGTCCTGCTTGGCCGGTCGTGGGCTGCAGGAGGGGGGTCCTTGAGGGCAGAGTTGCCTCTTGTTTGGTCTGAGCCACGGTGGGGGTTGTTCCACCGTGAGAGGGTCCCATGCGAAATCTCTGCTGATCTTCCGAGGGGCGGGGGCCCCCTCAGTGGAACTCCCCCTCCACTCCCCTCCCCATGCAGTGGCCCCAGCAACACCATCTACACCTGGTCTGCTGCAGGCTGTGTACTGGGCCAGGGAGATGGGACTTGGGAGACAGGACAGCACCGTGGGGTTGGCGGGGAGGTAGGTTGGGTTCATAGAGCTCTTTGGGGGTCGTCTGGGCTCTAGAGCAGGTTTGGGGCCTGAGCCGCCCCCACCCTGTCTCGGGCTCCCTGTGAGGTGCCGGCTGGTATTTGCTTGGCTGCCAGCCACAGTGGTAACCAGCACCATAGTTTCTCACCGCGACACCGCCCCATACCAAATCCTCTGCGCAGCGCCCCCGCTGTCCCCGTCCCCCAGCTCAGGAGTCCTGGCGGGTCCATATCTGCGTGGAGGAAAAGAGGAGGAGCAGCTGGACTGGGGGCCCTGGGGACAGGTGCTCGAGGTGGGGATCTGGAGAGGATGAGCCAGCTGACTGTGCTCCACATCTGCGCCCCCAGGCCTGTCTTCCCGGCCTCTGGACAGGCGGTGGGCTGCCCTCCTGGGGCAGGCGTGAGGAGAGGACTGGCTCTGGGCAGATTGGGTGGACCGCTGGAGTGTTGGAGGCTCAGTCAGTGCTGTGCACACTCTTTCCTGGATATCAGCAAGGAGCTGGGGAGCCTCTCAGTCGGCAGCGTCCCTGGGTCTGCCTGGTGCTCTGGACAAGAGCCTTCTGTGAGGTCCCAGCCTCCTAGATGGTCAGCAGGATGGCATTAGTGAGTGGGGGCAGCGGGTTTTGAGCATGGGCCGTGTCACTCTGGGAACTACTACTCCAGTACCCACGGTGACAGAGGCCCGGACAATATGTCCTGTCCCCAGAGCCCAGGGGAGAACAGGGCCCACAGCTGCCCACTCAGTGAGGCTTAATCGCGGGGCCTGTCCTGATGGGGTGGGGCTCACCTGTGGGTTTGCAGCGAGGAGTCAAGTGTCTTACTGAGTGGTCCCTGTGGCCTGGGTGGGCGGGTACTGGGGTAAGCTCAGGGCTTTGGGCTGCCTGCTGGGGCTCCCAGCCTCCTAGGCGGTTGGCAGGATGGCATGAGTGAGCGAGGGCATCGCGTTTTGAGCACGGGCCGCGTCACTGTGGTAGCTACTATCTTAGTTCCCACTGTGACAGAGACCCGGACAATATGTCATGTCCCCAGAGCCCAGGGGAGGACACAGACCACAGCTGCCCTCCCCGTTCAGCCAGGCCCATGGCCCCTCCAGCCTGCCTCAGTGAGGCTTGATTGAGGGGCCTGCCCTAGCAGGGTGGGGCTCACCTGTGTGTTCACAGTGAGAAGTTGGGTGTCTCCCTGAGTGGTCCCTGTGGCCTGGGCAGGTGGGTACTCAGGTAAGCTCAGGGGTCTGGGCTGTCCACCGGGGCTCCCAAACCCCTTCCTTCACTGGCTGGGCTGGCTGCTCCATGCCTCAGTTTCCCCACTGTGGAGGGGTTGCTGATGGAGCCTCTATGGGGAGGGCTGACAGGAGGACGAGGAGCCTGGCCCGGGAGCTTCTGTGCCCCCTGTCCCTGGGGATGCAGGGGGCCGCTAGGCCTGGGCTCCGGCCCCGATCAGGCACTGGCTCCACACTTCCAGCCCCTCAGCCTTTGCCTGTGGGTGCCCAGGCCTGTGCCCTTCTTGTTTCCTCTGACCTTGGCCCCAGCACTGCCCCTCTGGCCATGCTGGACACTGCCTGTCCCCAACAGCCTGTGATTTTAGTATGGTCACTTAAGCCAGCTGGTCCTGGGGTCTCCTCTGGAGCACAGACTCCCAGCTCTAGGGGGCCCATCCCTTCAGGGCAGAGGCCAGAGGCCAGTGGACTTGAGGGCCCCAGACTCGAATGTGTGAGCTGCCAGGCCTGGGGTCAGAGGGCCCAAGGGTGCGGTTGTGCTGGGGGCTGCCGAGTGGCCCCTGGCTGCTGCTCTGGGCGGCATCAGCTGTGGAATCATCTAGACCACTTCCTGATGCCCTGAAGATGACCTGGGCCTGGCACCTGGAGGTGGGGCCAACGAGAGCACCTCCTCAGGACAGGGAGCATCAGCTGGCCGGCAGGATGCACCAGGGGCCGTCAGGACTACAGAAGAGACAGGGAGCTGCCCTGGGACCGGGACACCTGCCCAGTTGCTGGGGGAGCATTGGAGGCTGGCCTTGGAGATTCAGAGGGGGCCACAGTCTGCAGTCCCCTGGGGTGGGCTGCGAGGGGAGAGGAGGTGCTCAGGGTGCCTGGGATTGACCCCAGGTGGACACTGTGTCTGTGCACTCCTCGTCCGTGGACGCTGGGATGGGGTGCGGCTGGGAGGAGGTTGGGCATGCTGGACGCCCAGCGGGGAGGCTGTGAATGCAGGAGCGGGGGTTGGTGACACTGTGGGACAGGTCTGCTGTGCTGGCTGAGCTCAGGACTGCTGCTCCAGGTGGATGGCAGCATCAGAGGCCATGAGCTGGCCAGTGAAAACCCGGCTGCCTGCGGGAGACTGAGGTGGGCAGGCAGGAGCCTTGGGCAGGGCCAGGGGCCAGAGTGAGTGTCTAGTCTGTGCTCTGATGCCCTGAGGGCGGGGTCTGAGGGGCATTGGATGGGGTGGGCAGCCCCCGAGGGACCCTCTGCTGGCTACAGCCTGGCTGGGCTGCCCTGAGGGATCTCTGGGGACCACAACTGACTGGGAGGGGTTTGGGAAGTGTTTCTGTCTGGATCAGAGGAGCAGGGCTCCCGGAGGGAGGCCTGGGGGAGGGACAGTTCCCGATGCCCCTGCTCTTTCCCACTCCAGCCAGGGGTGGCAGGCTGGGCTTTCCCGAGCCGGTGCTGTGGCCTGATCCCAGCCACCCCTCTGGAAGGTTTGGGCTCCAGCTTTGCTGCCAGTTCTGTAAGTCAGGCAGTGGACATGCTGACACACCCCCAGTCAAAATCCCTGCCTTCTGGGTCCTGCAGCTGCCCTCCTAGGAAGTTTCCCCCGGTGGGGCAGACTGGAGGCCTCAGGCTGGGAACCCAGTTCCTGGGAACCATAGCCTGGATGTGGGCAGGGGCAGAGCATATGGGCCAGGGACCCCGAGATGAGAAGCAGAGGGCCAGAGGCGGGGGCAGCCCCACGGCTGAGGGCAGGGATGAGGCCCTGAACAACATCCTCTGCCAAGAACCTGGCAGGTATGGAGGTCAGCCCAGCTCAGAGTGCCCTGGCAGGGCCTAGGTGGGGCAGGTGGGCACCCACGATGCTGGGTTGGGAAGGAGGTGTAGGTGGGCTGGCTCCTCTGAGGGGCTTTCCCTGGAGAGAAAGTCACTGTGGGCGGATATCTAGCATGATGCACGTCCTGGCAATGACCTCAGCGAGACACCCCTTGACCAGGAGCCCGCTCGGGCCAGGCCAGGAAGGGGACCCACCTGTCCTGGGATCGGCAGCAGACTGGGAGGTGCTCCCAGCACCCCCATGGACTCTGCCCCCCTCTCTCATCGGGCGAGCTCCTATGCAGTTGAGCACAGGCCCAGCTCCAGCGTCTGCTTCTGTCAGCCTCCCCAAGGCCCTCTGGGGTCCTGTCGGGAGCTTCACTTCTGACGTTTGCCCAGTGCGGCCTCTGTCCTTCCTAATTCCTTTGGCCGGTGGTGTTGAGAGCCAGGGAGGTTTCTGCCAACTTGCCAGGCTCTGGGCATGTGACTGTGGGGTCAGCGTGGTCACCTCAGCCCTTTGAAGCTCCAGCGCCAGGTGAATGCTGTGCCTGGACACGAGCCCATGGGTTGGGAGCGGCCCTGGAGGCTGAGGGTCTCGGTTCTGAGCCTGGGGATCAGTCCCTCCTGCCTTGAGGCCTCACGGACCCCAGCAGGCTTTTGCTGCCGGGTCTGTCACTGTGGTTGTAGTACCTGTAGTTACACAGTAGGAATGTCCTTGACAAAAAGCCCTGCGTGTGGCAGGATGGCCCCCTCTCTGCTGGAGGCCCCTGGTTGAGGCGTCCGGGGGGCTCATCCCACAAGTGTCCGGTGCATCTGTCTCCTCCACGGTCGTGAGCAGTTGGAGTGGTGAGGCCACCACCCCACCCCTGTCTCCCCAAGAAGGGCATGGGTGACCTCCCACTGAAGGGGTGGGCAGAAGCAAGCCTCCATGGGAGTGGGCCCAGGGGCCATGTGGGGCATCCCCAGTCCTTTGATGGTCCAGGCAGAGCTAGGCTGAGGGGCTACCACAGAGGGTGGCCCCATCACTCGCTGGTGGTCTCACTCAGGCTTGAGGTCCGTGTCTGGATCCGGCTGAGGACTGGCCTGGGGGAGGGTGTCCCTTCCTGGAAGCACCTCGTGTCCGCGTGTGTAGTGAGGGTCCTCCGTGGGCCCCCTGGGAAGTTGGGTTTGGGTCAGGCTGAGAGGGCCACTGGGCTCTGGTGTGGATGGTCCAGCCAGGCGGGTGTCAGGGACGTGGCCAGTGGGTCCGCTCCTCCTCCTGGTTTCCAAAATCAAATTGAATCAGTCGCCCCTGAAGGGGAGCCCGGCCCACCTTCCTGGTACCGAGGGCAGGGTCCCAACCTGCTTGCGGCAGCACATGGGGAACGGGTGGTGTGGGATGTAGGGTATATGGGGTGTGGGCCGTGTGGGGCTCATAGTGATGTGGGGTACAGGTGGTGTGTCCAGATGGCCCAATGGCCACAGGACAGGGGCAGTGTCAGCTCATAGGGGCCAGCCCCACCTTCATGTTGACCCTGCCCAGCAAGGGGGGCTCACAGGGTCCTGGCAGAGTGGGCTCTCTGTCCCTTCCAGCGGTGTTCCCCATGTGTCTTGAGCAAGAGAGCTTCTCGAGCTGCTGGCCAGATGCCACCAGATGGTGGCATTGTGACCCTCCTGTTCTGAGTGGTCCAGCAGGGGTTCCCATTGGAAGGGAGGTCAGGCTGAGATTTGGGCGTCTTGGGCTCGTTGGTTTCATGGTCCATGGCCTTGGACAGGGGCCTGGTGGCGTTGACTGCCGCCGAGTCGGGGACGCGTTGGGGGTTGTGGGCTGTGCCTGTGCCTGTCGCTCCAGAGGGTTTGGGTTCTGGCTGCACCACTGTGTGTCACCACACCTCTGGGATGTGGCCCTGTTCAGAATCCTGGGGAGGGTGTCACTGCCTCACAAGGACAGGGCTGTTGCTTGGGCTGTGGGACGGGGTTTTTGATGGGTGCTGTGATGCTGTGGGCATAATAACACAACGACCCAGTACAGTAATAGCACAGTGACACAGACCCAACATCTAATCCCTCCAAGGGGCGGGGTGTGTGGGAACCAGGGAGGTAGAGACAGACCTGTGGATAGAGCCAGAGCTCCAGGGAGGCTGTGGGGCTGGGTCAGCATGCAAGTATGCTGCTGGGAGCCCGGGGAGACCTCTCCTGGCAGGTGGACGGCAACCAGGCCCAACCCTGTCCTTAGGCCCACGGCCACGTTGGGCTGGTGTCTGTGCCCATTTTGGAGCACAAACCCACTGTGATGGCTTCTGGGTTGATAAATTGTCCCCAGACTGTGGATGGGTCACCGTGGAGCCTGCAGGTGACTCCCACCCAGGAGGCCAGAGGTGGCAGCAGGCAGGAGCCATTATTCTTGCTGCTGCTGACCTGGCACTCTGCCTCCAAATTGTGCTCCTGGTCCTGTGAGGGCCACTGAGTGAATGGCACCAGGCTTTGCCCCACTTGGACATGGGCCTCTGGTTCTGCCTCAGGCTGAGCACGGCCTCACTGGCCATCTCCTCTCGCTGTCCCCCTGTGGCTCTGTTCTGTCTAACGCCTGCCTGGAATTCAGTGCCATGGTGACGGGAGACCTCAGTGATTCTCCAGGAGGCCTGCTCTTCCCTGGATTCAGCTTCAGGCCTGTCCGCTTCCCATGGCCCAGGTGTCTCTCCTGCCCGACCCCATATCCCCTCGGCTCCGCCTGCGTGGGGGTCCCTGCTAGAGCACCCAGAGCCCTGTGAGGGGGACGGTTGTTGGGCCTGCACAGGGCCCTGCCTTCCTGAGCACACAAGTCTCTCCTGAGCCTGGAGAACGGCTGAGTCTGAGCACCTTTAGGCTCCTCTGTGGCCTCTGGGCCTTGACTCCATGGTGAATGTGGGTGACTGTCCATTGTCGGGCCCGCCAGCTCTGGTTTGTTCAGGGGCGTCTTCCCTCTGGAGCTGGGATGCTGATCCATATTGAGTTCCCCGTCAGAACCACCCAGAGCTTCCAGAGTGCCGGCATCTGTGGGGGATGCCCAGGTCAGTGTTGGTGTTTGTTTTTCTCAGGTTCCCAGGAGATCCTGGAGCCAGAGGGCTGGCTCTTTGCTGGGACCCTGCCTGTCTGCCCATGTCTCCGAGGGTCTTCAGGCCTGGGGAGCGAGTCTTTCCCAGGATTCTGCTTCCTCTGCACCTGGTGTCCCTGCCCAGGACTGTGCTGTGTCTTTGCTCTACAGTCTAAGTGGGCAGCCCTGCCCCTGGGACCCTGGCCCACATTCCCTGGGTGGCTGTGTTGAGTCCCGGCCCCAACCCACAGCGTGTGGCAGCATCAGGTCCAGGACCTTGTGCCCTTCCCAGCACCACCAAGCAGTAAATTTTAAAGGTACAATTATATCATATTTTTAAAAAATATCATTGCAAACATGTTTGTGCAAGTGGTGACAATTTGAGGAGACAAAGCACAGGGGAGGCTGCTTCCTTCCCTCTCCTCATGCCCTGTGCCCCCAGGACTCCACCAGAGATCTCAGGCCCCCTCATGGTCTTAGATGTCCCGCCTGGACTCCCGGTTCAAAGTCCCTTACCCTCTGCCTGCTGTCCCACCTCCTCTATGGGGCCGGCTGGAGATCCCCCTTTGCTTCTCTGGAGGCTCCTTTTCTCTTATAGTCAGTGAGCTGCCCTCTGACCCTGGGGGAGAGATTTCTGGTCAGGAACTGGGCATGTTTTGCTCAGGGATGGACACGGTGGCCCCAGGAGTCTGTGTTGGGTGGAGCTTTTGGACGGGACTGTGTCACTGTGGGAGTAGCAAGTACCGGAACTACAGTACTGTCACAGTGACACAGGCCCCCACAAAATCCTCCTTCCTGGCCCTGTGCCCTCTCCACCACTGCTGGCTTAGAAGGACTCTGTGGAGACACCCTGTTTCCAGTGGTTTCTGCTCTGACACTTGGGGTGAGTGAGGGCTGACCTGCCGAGCCTCCACTGGTCCAGAGGTGGCTCTGCACAGGGCCTCCTGTGTTCACTGGCTCGCGAGCCCTGGGGGCACGGCCCTCATGTAGGGCGGTGGGTGGTGGACAAGGAACACCCGGCTCTCTGGTACAGACGGCCCTGGATTCACCCTGGCCCATGTGGTGGCTAGTTTTCCTGGCTCGGGGCTTCTGGCTATTTCTGTTCTTCCCTCTGGACCCTTCTCAGAAACTGTCCCGGGCGTGGCCAGCGAGGGTCTGCTTCCCCCACCCCGGTCTCATCTCTGCCGGAATTTGATGATGGGGCTAGTGTTCCAACCCGTGAGGTTTCCCAGTGACAGGGGCCTGGGCATGACCGACTTCATCCTGAGAGGCCGGCTCCCAGCGGTGGGCAGGGGAGACTCCCCACCTCTTCCCTCTGTGCCCGTCTCGGGGGGGCCCCTACCTGCATGGTACAGGTGTCTCCCTGGTCTGGGTGTCCCTGAGATCAACCTTCCTGGACAATTTCATTCCCTGCTCCAGGTGAGCATGGACTTCCTCCCCAGAGAATCTCCTCGGGCCTCACCCCAACCTCAGGGCACCTCCCGCCAGGGGCATCTCCTGTGCTCAGTTGGCCACAGTCTTCAACCTGGGGGCTGCAAAGTTGGCTGCCCGCTGTTCACAGCGCTGCCCTCCCAAGGGACAAGGGGCTTCCCAGAGCGGCTTCAGTGAGGTCTCTGGGCCAGATGCTGTGTCTTCTCCTTCAGATGGGATTCCAGGGCTCCCGAGGTGCCTTGTGGGGGAAGGATGTGGGCTGGGGCCCCCCCATAAGCACAGGTGGATGGAAGCTCTGGGGAGTTCAGAGCCTGGCCTGCAGTCTTCTAGCTGGCTGTGGGTACTGATCTTGGCCTGAGGGGGCGGCCTGTGAGGGCTCAGGGATGGCCTCTGCCACCTGGGATCCTAATAGCTTGGGCTCCGTGTTCACTAGGCCCTTGCTGTCCAGGTCAGGCGTTCACTCAGTGACCGTCAGGGGCCTTCAACATGAGTTAAATGGTGGAAACAGTTTCTTTCAGTCACTACTGATGGCAGGGACAGGGTGAGCTGCATGCAGTTTTGCACAGAGGACATGAGTGTGTCAGAGGGAGAGTGAGGGGCGGGGAGTGGGGAGTGGGACTCCTGAGACTGATCAGGAAGGGTGGTCCATGTAGACCCCACGAGGCCGCTGTATACGCTGGCTAGAATGTAGAGTCGGCTCCTGTCCTCACAGAGACTGGGGTCCAAAGACCCTCCTTCTTGGTGATTCCGTCTCCGAGGAGCAGGTCTCAGTCCTGGATGGAGACAACCCTGGGTTGTGGGGACACATATACCTCAAAGGGAAGAGGCGGGATCCCAGGAAATGCTCTGAGGACGGGGTTGGGCTGTGTCAGGTGTCGGCTGGAACAAGGGCAGCTTCTCCCAGCAGCACAGGGCTTTCTCAGGCCGGCATTTTAGGGGTGCTGGGGTTGTCCTGGGGATGCAGGCTTGGGCTGCCAGCAGCCATGTCGGGGTGCGGTCGTCTGGTCGTCTCTTGGTGCAGGGGTCTGGGTGGAGTCCCCAATGCCTGGGCTCTGGGATCTCAGTGGGCACTCACAGGCACAGCATGGTTATCATGAGAGGCCTGGGGTTCCAGCCTTCAGTGGTCTGAGGCTCTGGGAGGGAGTGTTGCAGGAGGACTGAGTTGTGTGTGGGACCTCTGAGGGGTTTGCTGATGGGCTCCCAGGGCCGAAGGCAGTCAAGGCTGACCCTCAAGCCCTTTGGGGAAAAGTCGTCACCAGGACAGATGACACTCAAGTGTGGGTGTGCCGTGTAGTTGTAGCGTGAGGGACACGTCCCAGCACTCTGGTCTCTGAGGCTGGTGCAGCCGCCACTGGGTTCTCGGGGGTGGGTGCCTCGTTAGAGGCTGGGTCCTCAGTGCGGGGTTGGGCAGGAGGCATGGGTGGGCCGGCTCCTCCGATGGGCTTTCCTTGGAGAGACTCACTGTGGATGCGTAACTAGGCCCATGTGCCTCCTAGCAGTGACCTCAGTGAGACACCCCTTGACCGAGAGGCTGCACAACCCCATTCCTCGGAGAGAGGTCTGGAACGGGACCCGCCTGCCCCGGGATCGGCAGCAGACTTCAGGTGCTCCCACCCCCAGGAACCCTGTCCAGCCTGTGTTATCCTGTGAGCTCCTATGCAGCCGAGCACAGGCCCAGCTCCAGTGTCCACTCCTGTCAGCCTCCCATAGGGTCTCCAAGGGTCTGTTGGGACCTTGACCTCTGACGCTTTGCCTAGCTCAGGCTCTGGCTTTCCTGATTCCTTTGGCCAGTGGTGCTGAGAGCCAGGGCAGTTTCTGCTGGCTTGCTGTGTTCTCTGCTTGTGACTGTGGGCTCAGTGTGGTCACCTCAGAGCCCTTGGAAGCCCCCAGCCAGTGGTGAGAGCTGTGCCTGGACACGAGCCCATGGGCTGAGTGATTGCAAGCAGCCCTGGAGGCCGAGGGTCTGGGTTCTGAGCCTTGCCAGCAGCCCCTCCTGCCTTGAGGCCCCGTGAATCTCAGCAGGTTTTTGCTGCAAGGTCAGTCACTGTGGTCGGAGTCATATGCCTATTTACACAGTAAGAAGGTCCTTGACAAAAAGCCCTGCGGATGGCAGGAGGGGCACCTCCCTCCTGAGGCCCCTGGCTCAGGTGCCAGTGAGGCCCATCAGCACAGGTGTTCTGTGGATCTGTCTTCTCCATGATTGTGAGCAGGTGTAGTGGTCTGGCCACCACCCTTAGCCCCACAAGCCCTGGTCTCCTTAGGAAGAGTGTGCGTGACCCTCCAATGAAGGGGTGGGCATAAGCAAGCCTCCATGGTAGTGTGCCCAGGGGCCATGGGGGGCACCCCAAGTCCTTTTAGGGTCCAGACAGAGCTGGGCTGAGGGAGCTGCCTCAGAGGGAGGCCCCGTCTCCTGCTGATGGTCTCACACAGTGGTCTGTGCCTGGATCTGGATGAGGACTGGCCTGGGGTTTGGGTGTCCATTCCTGGAAGCTCCTCGTGTCTGAGTGTTCAGTGAGGGTCCTCAGAGGGTCCCCCTGGAGGTCGAGTTTTGGGCAGGCCGAGATGGCCTCTGGGCTCCGGGGTGGACGGTCCAGCTAGGTCAGTCCCAGGGATATCGACATTTGGGTCTACCCCTCCTCCTGGAAGGAATGTTTCCAAAATCAACTTCAACCAGCCACCCCTGAAGGGGAGCCCTGCCCACCTTCCTGGTGCCCAGTGGGCAGGACTCCAATCTGGTTGGGGCAGCTCACGGGGAACGGGTGGTGTGGGGTGTGGCGTGATGCTAGGTACGGGGTGGTTGGCTGTGTGGTTGTGTGGGGTACGGGGTGGTGTGAGTCTGGGGTATTATAGAGTATGGGGTGGGGAGGGTTACTGGGTAAGGTGGGTGGTGTGGATTGCACAGTGGTATGGGGTTGGGGTAATGAGGCAAAGTGGCCCAATGGCCGCAGGGCGGGGGCAATGACAGCTCATAGGGGCCAGCCCCACCTTCGTGTTGTCCCTGTCCAGCCAGGGGTCTCACAGGTCCTTATGGAGTGGGGTCTCTGTGCTTTCCAGCTGTAGCCCCCACGTGTCCCAAGGGAGGGAACTTCCTGAGCTGCTGGCCAGATGCCAGTGTACGGTGGCCTTGGGACGTTTCTGGTCTGGGAGGGCCAGCAGGGGTGCCCCTGGGAGGGCGGTCTGGCTGAGATTTGGACGGCTTCAGCTCATTGGTTTCACAATCTGATGGACTTGGACAGGGGCTGGGCGGTGGTGACCGCCACTGTGTCGGGGAAGCGTTGGGGGTTGTGGGCCCTCCCTGCCCTGTTGCAGCAGCAGGTTTGGGTCCCAGCTGCACTGCTGTGGGAGTCACCATTGATAAATAAATGGCAAGCAATGGGATATATTGCAGTAATATGAGGAAGCAATTTGGTGTAAAACTAATTTGGCCAGACCTTGTTTTTCCAAAAGGGCCTGATGTGGCCATTGAGCATGCGTTGTACATCTCCTTTAAACATTTACTATGTCCCCAAGACAAGAGTGATGCCCTTAAAGACAAGGATGTAACTTCCCTCACATCGGCGTTTCCTTAAGGATAAGCATCTCTCCCTAGGCTAGGGATTGATTGCTGACCCGCTCTGCTCACCTTGTGACCATCCACCTCGAGATCTCCGACCTGCTGTGTTCACAGAATTGTGGAAATGCTGTGCCGGCAAAGCAATCTCGTGACTTCTGTAAACGGGACATTCCTGTCATATGTGATACATACTCTTGGAAGGTATATGAGCACTGTGCACACCCCACTGCTTTGGAGCGCTCCATTCCTTTGTGAAAGGACTCTCCTGGGCTATATGGTCCTCAGATCTGGGTCATAATAAACTCACCCCAATTTTGATTTACAGATTGGTTATGGATTATTTGTGTTGATACCATACCCACGGGATTGTCCCCATTCAAAATCCTGGGGACAAGGTCACTGCTTTGCGAGGGCAGGGCCCTGGCTCGGGCTGCGGGGATGGGGTTTTTGATGTGTGCTGCGATGCGGTGGTTGTAATAATCATATCCAGAATAGTCATACCACAGTGACACAGACCCACCCCCTAACCCCTCTGAGGGGTGGGTTGTGTGGGCACCTGGGATTTAGAGGCTGACCTGTGGATGGAGGCAGAGCCCCAGGGAGGCTGTGGGGTAGGCTCAGCACGGGTGTCCTGCTGCGAGCACAGGGAGACCCCTCCTGGCAGGGGGATGGCAACCATGCCAAGCTCTCTCCTGAGGTTCTATGGCTGTATGGGCTGGGTCTGTGCCCATTTTGAAACCCAACCCCACTGTGAAGGTATCTGGGTTGATAAATTGTCCCCAGACTGTGGATGGGTCACCGTGGGGCCAGCAGGTGCCTCCCACCCAGGAGGCCAGAGGTGGCACCAGGCAGGAGCCATTATTCTTGCTGCTGCTGACCTGGGGCTCTGCTTCCAAGTTGTGCTCCAGGTCCTGTGAGGGCCACTGAGGGAACGGAACCAGCTTTGCCCCACCTGGACATGGGACTCTGGCTATGCCTCCGTCTGAGCACAGCCTCACTGGCCACCTCCCCTTGCTGTCCCCCTGTGGCTTTGTCCTGTCTAAAGCCTGCCTGGAATTCATGGCCGTGGTGATAGGAGACCTCAGTGATTCTCCAGGAGGCCTACTGTTCCCTGGATGCAGCTTCAGTCCTATCCGGTTCCAGCAGAGCCTGAAGCAGGTGCAGGGGAGGAGGTGCAGGTGCAGGGGAGGATGTGCCGATGCAGAGGAGGCCCAGGTTAGGGGAGGACCAGATTTGAGGAGGCCCAGAAGTCTTTGTTGCCCAACTCCACATCCCCTCTGCTCCACTTGCCTGGGGGTCACTGTTGGAGCACCCAGAGCCCCTGTGAGGGTGACATATCTTGGGGCAGCACAGGGCCCTGCCTCTTGAGCACACACACCCCTCCTGAGCCCTTGCAGCTCCAGGCCTGGAGCACGGCTGAGTCTGAGCATCTCTAGGCCCCTGAGTGGCCTCTGGGCCTCGACTCCATGGTGAATGTGGGTGACTGACCATTGTCAGGCCCACCAGCTCTGGTTTGTTCAGGGGCCTTTTCCCACTGGAGCAGGGACGCTGGTCCATATCTAGTCCTCAGAATCACCTGGAGCTTCCAGAGAGTGCCGGCACCTGTCGGGCATCTCCAGAGCTGGGGTAGATGCTAGTTTTCCTTGAGTTCTCCAGGAGATCCTGAGCCGGAGAACTTGCTGAGACCCCTGTCCTGCTGGCCTATGTCCCTGAGGGTCTTCAGGCCTAGGGAGTGAGTCTTCCCCGGAATTCTGCCTCTTCCATACCTCAGTGTCCCTGCCCACAGCCGTGCTGTGTCTTTGCTCTTTAGTTTCAGCGAGCGGCACTGCGCCTGGTACCCCTGCCCACCTCTCTCAGGTGGCAGTGGCTGTGTCCAGTCTGGCCCAGCCCTGCAGCCGATGGAAGCTTCAAGTTGAGGACAGAGTGCCCTTCCCAGCACGCCAGGCAGTAAGTTTGAAAGACACAATTACATCAGATTTAAAAAAAATCTCATTACAAAAGCGAGTCTGCACGTGGTGACAATTGGAGGAGACCAAGCACAGGGGAGGCTGCACTCCTCCCTCTGCTCTCCTCACACGTCCCGCACCCCTTGGAGATCTCAGGGCCCTTTGTGGTCTTATGTGTCCCTGGATTCTCTGTGCAAAGTCCCTTACCCCCTGCCGGCTGTCCCACCTCCTCGATGGGGCGGCGGGAGGTCCCCCTTTGCTTCTCTGGAGTCTCCTTTTCTGTTATAATCAGTGAGCTGCCCTCTGACCCCAGGGGAGAGATTTCTGGCCAGGAGCCCAGTGTGTTTTGCTCCGGGGACAGACATGGTGGCCCCAGGAGCCTGTGTTGGGTGGAGCTTTTGGACGGGGGCTGTGTCACTGTGGGAGTTGCAGGAACTAGTATAACAGTATTGTCACGGTGACACACGCCCCCACAAAATTCTCCTGCCTGGCCCTGTGCCCACTCCACCCCTGCTGGCTTGTGCCAGATCGTCACGGACAGGGTGCATTTCCAGTGGTTTCTGCTCGGACACTTGGGATGAGTGGAGGATGACCCGCTGGAGCCTCCATGGTCCAGAGGTGGCTCTGCATAGGGCCTCCTGCATTCACTGGCTGGCAAGCCCCAGGGGCAGGCCCCTGGTGTAGGAGATGGTTAGAGGTGGATGAGGAACATCCAGCTCTCCAGCGCAGGAGGCCCTGGTGTCCACCGAGGCTGGTTGACAGTGGGTTTCCTTAGCTTGGGCGTTCTGGCTGTTTCTGTTCTACTCTCTGGGCCCCTCTCAGAAACTGTTCCTGGCATGGCCAGTGAGGGTCTGCCTCCTCCACCCCCGATTTCTTCTCTGCTGGACTTTGTTGATGGGGCCGGTGTTCCAACCCACCAGGTTTTATTCGAGAGGCACCTGGGCCTGGCCAACTTCATCCTGAGAGGCCAGCTCCCAGTGGTGTGCACAAGGAGACACCCCACCTCTGCCCTCCATGCCTGCCTTGGAGGGGGTCCCACCTGCACGGCACAGGTGTCCCCCTGGTCTGGGTGTCTCTGAGATCAACCTTCCTGGAAACTTTCATTTCCACATGGCTCTGTCTGCCCCTTGGACAGGATTCCAGAGGTCCCGATGTGCCCGGTGGCTTCAGGGGGTGAGCAGAAGGGCTGGGTCCACCCTGGCAAGCCCAGGGAGGTGGATGCCTGGGTGAGTCTGGGACCCGTCCTGCAGCCTTCAAGCCGGCTGTGGGTATTGTACTTGGCCTGAGGGAGGGATGACCTGTGAGGGGCGTGGGGATGGCCTCTGCCACCTGGGAGCCTAATGGTGTGGGCTCCGAGTTCACTGGGCCCTTGCCATCCAGGTCAGGAGTTCACTCAGTGACCGTCAGGGGCCTTACATGTGAGTTAAATGGTGGAAACAGGTTCTTTCAGTCACTACTGATGTCAGGGACAGGGTGAGCTGCATCTGGGTTTGCACAGAGGACACGGGCGTGTCAGAGGGAGAGTGAGGGGCAGGGAGTGGAGAGGGGGACTCCCGTGAGGGATCAGGAGCGTGGTCCATGTAGACCCCACGAGGCTGCTGTGTCCGCTGGCCGGAATGAAGAGTCGGCTCCTGTCCTCACAGAGACTGGGGGCCGAGGCCCATCCTTCCTGGTGATTCAGTCTCTGAGGAGCAGGTCTCAGTCCTGGATGGAGACACTCCTGGGCTGTGGGGACACAGGGACCTCAAAGGGAAGAGGCAGGATCTCAGGAAATGCTCTGAGGATGGGGCCGGGCTCTGTCAGATGTCGGCTGGAACAAGGGCAGATTCTCCCAGCAGTTGTGGGCTTTCTCAGGCCGGCATTTTAGGGAGGCTGGGGTCATCCTGGGGGTGCAGGCTTGGGCTGCTAGTCGCTGTGCGGGGGGGGGGCGGTCATCTCTTAGTGCAGGGGTCTGGATGGAGTCCCCCGGGCACAGCACGGCTGCCATGAGAGGCCTCGGGTTCCAGGCTTCAGGGGTCCAGGACTCTGGGAGGGGGCGTTGCTGGAGGCCTGGGTTGTGGACGGGACCTCAGAGGGGTTTGCTGAGGGTTCCCAGGGCCGAGGGCAGGCAGGGCTGACCCTCAAGCACTTTGGGGAACGGTTGTCACGAGGACAGATGACCCTCAAGTGTGGGTGTGCTGTGTAGTTGTAGTGTGAGGGACACGTCCCAGCCCTGGGGTCTCTGAGGCTGGTGCAGCTACCACTGGGTTCTTGGGGTTGGGCGCCGGGTTAGAGGCCTGGATCTCAGTGCAGGTTGGACAGGATGTGTGGGGGGGCCGGCTCCTCTGAGGGGCTTTCCCTGGAGAGACTCGCTGTGGCCGATATCTAGCATGGTGCGCCTCCTGTGACCTCAGTGACCTCAGTGAGACACCCCTCAACAGAAAGCACAACCCAGCTCCTGAGGCAGAGGCCCCTGGAGCCCTCTTGGGCTAGGCCACGAATGGGACCCACCTGTCCCAGGATCAGCAGCAGATTTTAGGTGCTCCCGCTCCCCGTGAATGCTCATACACCTCTGCCATGAGGCGAGTTCCTATTCAGCTGAGCACAGGCCCAGCTCCAGTGTCTGCTCCTGTCAGTCTTCCTGGGCCCCTCTGGGGTCCTCCTGGGAGCTTGACGTCTGATGGTTTGCCCGGCGCAGACTCTCTCCTCCCTGATTCCTCCGCCACCTCCTTTGCCGGGTGGTGTGAGAGCAGGGTGGTTTCTGTGAGCTTGCCAGTCTCTAGGCATGTGGCTGTTGGTTCAGCATGGTCACCTCAGAGCCCTTTGAAGCCCCCCAGACATGAGCCCATGGGCTGAGTGGTTCGGAGCAGCCCCTCCTGGTCGTGAAGCCCGCGGACGCCAGCAGGTTTTTGCTGCAGGATCTGTCACTGTGGGTGTAGCCGTATTCATCATAGTCACACAGTAGGACGGTCCTTGACAAAAAGCCCCGCAGGGCGCAGGGGATCCCTCCGTACCGGAGGCTCCTGGCCCCCAACTGAAGTTGTGGGCAGAAGCAACCTCTGGGGGATCAGACACTGGGGCTGGAGCTGGGCCTGTACTTCGGGCCGTGGGGGGCAGCCCACGTCCGTTTAGGGTCCAGGCAGAGCTGGGCTGAGGGGCTGCCCCAGAAGGCCGCCCAGTGTCCTGCTGGTGGTCTCACCCAGGATCACAGTCCATGTCTGGATCCGGCCAGGGACTGGTCTGGGAGAGGGTGTCCATTCCTGGAAGCTCCTCATGTCCGAGTGTGGAGTGAGGATTCTCGGGGATGTTGGTTTGGGCCAGGCAGAGAGGGCCACTGGGCTCTGGGGTGGACGGTCCAGTCAGACCAGTCCCTGGGATATGGGCACATGGGTCCACCCCTCCACCTAGAGGGAACATTTTTAAATTCAAATTTAATCAACTGCCTGTAAAGGGGAGCCCCTCTGACTGTCCTGATACTCAGATAGCAAGGCCCCAACTCGCTTGGGGCTGGGCATGGGCAACAGGTGGTGCGGAGTGTGCCGTGGTGTGGGGTGTGGGCTAGTGTGAGGTCTCAGTGCTGTTGAGTGTGGGTGGTGTGGGGCGCACAGTGATGTGGGGTACAGGTGGTGTGGCCTGGTGGCCCATTGGCCACAGGGTGGGGGCAGTGCCAGCTCACAGGGGCCAGCCGCACATCCGTGTTGTCCCTGCCCAGCCAGGGGGGCTCACAGGTCCTTGCAGAGTGGGGTCTCTGTGCCTCCCAACCCTGACCCCTATGTGTCCCTAGGGAGGGTGCTTCCTGAGCTGCTGGGAAGATGCCAGCAGACGGTGGCCTTGTGACCCTCCTGGTCTGGGAGGGCCAGCAGGGGTGCCCCTTGGAGGGAGGTTGGGCTGAGATTTGGGCGGTTCTGGTTGGTTGGTTTCACGGTCTGATGGACTAGGACAGGAGCCTGGTGGCGACCGCCACCATGTTGGGGAAGCGCGGGGGGCTGTGGGCC
>JABWHU010000168.1:47478542-47488569 GCA_014189135.1 Dicerorhinus sumatrensis harrissoni
AAGTTTATTGTAGGAAGTCTGTAAAATCTAATAATAAAAAATGAAACCATTTCAACTATACACAATCTGATAGCATCCATCACTCACTTCACGGAGCAGAATGAATAGACCCCCATGGTGGGCTCTCCTGTAGGCCATGAGCCCAGGCAGGGCGGGACAGTGAGAAGGGCATCTGGCAATCGTCTCCTTAAGCCAGCCTGGGTTGTTTATAAACCCTGTTAGATGAGCTATGATCCTCTCAGACACGATTCAAATTGCTTTGCTCTCCTGACCTTGGCTGAATCCAACCTCCACCCACCTGGCCCTCTCGGCCAACAGCACAGGCTCTGAGGAACCACCGACTTCAAAGTAAAGGCCTCGGACACGTTGAAAATAGAAATTCATAAACCTCGTGACGGTTCCTTCACATGATTAAAACCACAAATTTAAAATATTATTTGAAAATAAATTTCAGAGAGATGTTAAAGTCTGTTTACTTGTACAGTGTACGAGTTGAGGCTTATTGACATAAAGACATATAAACCCCCAAGGAGAGAGGATGACAGACAGCATCATTCACTGTTTGTCAGTGGGCTATCCCGATCTGCAAGATAAACTGTGCATTTCCACTGGGATAAAAATGATGGGATCTTCTCTATGGAATGAATTTCCAGTGCAGAACAATGTGTCCCGTGAAAGCCACTTGATTTTCCCCACCTGTGTGTGAATCTAGACCTTCTGCACATCAGGGACCTTTTGCTGTCACTGTGTGGTCTGAAAGGAACCAGCATGTCCTCATTTTCCAAAAGGGGCAGCAAGACTCCAGGTGGCAGCTCTCAGCTAGTAGACACATGGCAACTTTTATGTGACAGACATAGTACAGCATTTAAAATACCTAATTATGATTCCTAAACGTTCATTGCAACCTTGGAACACACATATTTACATATCCTGGGAAAATGTCCATCTTGTAAATATACTATCTTGGGGAAAAAACGAACAGAAGACATATTCCTCAGCCTTCGTTTCCATTTAGAGTCTGAGGTTTCTGAATTTGAGATTATTGCCAGTTTTCCACCAGTTTTGATTATGATCACCTAATTTAAGTGGATGATTCAGTAGCAGAGAGATTCCAAAGACTGTCGAGAGACATGTCCTTGGCTGAAATCTCAGTATCTATTGCTTCATTAAAAATCCATGTGAAGCATGTTTGAACAAACAACCCTGGGGAGAGCTCACGGGACTGCAGGTGTTTGCTGCAGACGGCACCTGCCCCACTGGCTTTATCTTCTTCTGGAGACCTTTTGCAGTGTTTTCAAAACTCCCTCAGTGCAATCTGTTGTTATGTCAGCTGTCAGTCATCTTTATCAGGATCTTACATATCATGTCGTTTAAATTCATTGCACCCATGTCAGGAAACCTGCTGCCCACGATGTATCCGTGTGGTTCAATTTCCAGCCCATCAATTTCTGTCTCATGTTCTCAATGTCTACCACTTTGCCAAGACCACACTCTCTTACATACTATATGTCTACAGTAAGTTCTGGAATCTGTCTGTATTTATATTCTAACGCTGCAGTGCAGGATTGTCGGCTATATTTTTAAATATATTTATTTTCCTGTAAGTTTTAGAATTTGCTTTTGAATTTCTATAAAGTAAAAATTCTGTAGGGATTGTGATTTTGACTGCATTAACTCTATAGAACAATTTCAAGAAAATTGTCACCTTAAAAATATAGAGTCTTCCAACTCACGTCCAAGACATATTTCTCTATTTATTCAGGTCTTCCCAAATCTCTCTAAACAACGTTTTAGAGATTTCAGTATAGAATTCTTTCTCAACCTTTGTTAGATATTCTTGGTATTTTATGTTTTTAATGCTATTGTAAATGGAATTGTTTTTTTTAATTTTATTTTCTAATTTTTGTTGCTAGTAGATAGAGAGACAATTGATATTTGTATATTGACTTTCAGTAAGAAGCTTTCCTAAGTTTATTTATTAGTTCCAGGTGTGTTTTAGAAAAGATTCCTTCCGGATTTTCTACAAGCATAATCATATTATTGGTGAATAAAGAGAATTTTACCTTTTACTTTCCAAGCTTTCTGCCCTCTTTATTTCTTATCTACTGGGCAACCGAGTTCCCCCAGTACACAGTTAAACCTATAGGAAAGCTTTCAATATTACAACGTTAATATGATGATAGCTGTAATAGTTTTACGTATCTTTATCAGATACAGGAATTTAATTTCCAAATTTATTTAGCAGGGAGGTATCATGAAAGTGGTACTCAACTTGATCTAGTTTTTTTTTCCCTGAATTTACTGAACTGGTAATATTCTTTTTCTTCTTTATCCTATTAATGTGTTGACTTATATGAATTGGTGTTTTGTTGAGGTGAAATCAAAGTAATATTAAATTAGATATTTTCCAGATAAAGATAGCTAAATATTCTTGTTACTTGTCATCTTTAAGATACAGAATGCCTACATATCAATTTGACATAACTTTTTAATTGATACATTTATATCTCACTATGATTGTCACTGTAGTGTTAGCTAACATCTCCATGGTGTCACATAATTATCATTTCTTCTAGTGATGGAAACAATTAACATCTAGTCTCTTAGCAAGTTTATGGTTTATATACAGTTTTGTTGTCTATAATCAGTGTGCTGTGTGTTAGATGTCCAGGACTTATTCATCTACTAGCTGCAAGTATTTACCCTTAAACAACCTCTCTCCCATTCTCCCAACTGCAGGGCTTGGAAACTACCATTCCAATCTCTGTTTTTCAAGTTCTGTTTTTTTAGATTACACATATGCGTGATATCTTACACTATTTGTTTTTCCATTTCTGATTTATCTCACCCGGCATAATGCCCTCATGAGTCTTATTTCCTTCCTTGTGCTAACTTTGGGCTTAATTTGTTCTTCTTTTTCTAGATCCTTGAGGTGTCAACTTAGGTTGTTTATCTGCAATCTTTCTAATTTCTTAACATATGCATTTACCACTGTCAACTTCTCTCTCAGAACTGCTTTTGCAGTGTCCCATTGGTTTTTGATATCTTGCATTTCCATTTTAATTTGTTTCAAGATATTCTTTGATTTCCATTTTGATTTCTCTTTGACCCATTGGTTGTTTAGTTTCCGGGGTATGTTGTTTAGTTTCCACGTATTTGTGGATTTTGCAGCTTTCCTCAGATGTGGATTTCTAGTTTCATACCACTGTTGTCAGAAAAAGACATTTGGCAAAATTTTGATCTTCTTAAATTTGTTGACAAGTTTTGTTACCTCCCATATGATCTATCCTGGAGAATGTTCCATGTGCACTTGAGAAGAATGTGTATTCTGCTACTGTTGTATGCAATGTTCTCTAAATGTTTGTTAGGTCCATTTGGTCTAATATATGGTTCAAGGCCAATATGTCCTTGTTGATTTTTGCTGGCTGATCTACCCATTGCTGAAAGTGCGGTAATGAAGTCCTCTACTACTATTGCATTGTTGTATATTTCTCCCTTCAGATCTGTTAGTACTTGCTTAATATATTTAGGTGCTCTGATGTTGGGTATGTGTGTATTTAAATCATTATATCTTCTTGATGAATTAATCCTTTTATCATCATACAATGACCTTCTTTGTCTCTTATGACCATTTTTGTATTCAAGTCTATTTTGTCTGATGTAAGTGTAGCTACTCCTGCTTTCTTTTGAATTCTGCTTGTGTGGAATACCTTTTTCCATCCCTTCACTCTGAGTCTATGTGTGTGTCCTTAAATCTGAAATGGGTCTCTTGTATACAGCACATAGTTGTGTCTTTTGTTTTTATCCATGAAGATGCTCTGTGACTTTGGAGTGGAGGATTCAAGCCACTTACATTTAGACGGCTATTGACATGTAAGGACTTGCTACTTCCAGCTTGTTAGTGCTGTTGGCCGTCTTGTACCTTACTGCTTTTTTCCCTCTGTGTCCGCCTAACCTTTCCTTGTACATTGGCGATTTTCCCAGCTTGTCTGCTCTGCTTCCCCTTTTCTAACTTTTGTGGCTTTGCTCCAGGTTTTGGCTTTGTGGTTGCCATGGGGCTTACATAAAACATCTTATAGATAAAACAGTCCATTTTAGGCTGATAGCAATTTGTCTTTGATGCCTATAAAGTCCTCACTCTCTTATATTATTGATGTCATAATTTACCTCTTTTTATGGTGTGTGTTTGTGAACAATTTGTCGTAGCTGTGCTTATCTTTACTACTCTTTTCCTTTTACCTTTATACCGTGCTGAGTGGCTAATGCACCCTCCTAATATGGAGTTACATTTTTCTAATTCTGACTATTTTTCACCTTTACCAGAGTGTTGTGTACTTACATATGTTTTTATGTCCCTGATTAATTCATTTTCATTTCAGCTTGACGAGCTCCTTTCAGCATTTCTTACAAGGCTGGTCTAGCAGTGCTGAACTCGCTCACCTTTGATTAGTCTGGAAAAGCCTTTATTTCTCCATCATATCTGAAGGACAACTTGGCAGGATAAAGTTTTCTTGGCTGCCAGTTTTATCTTTCAACACTTTGAATTTGTCCTTCCACTCTTTTCTGGCCCATAGAGTTTCTGCTAAAAAATCTGCTGACAGCCTCATGGAGGTTTCTGTGTAGGTTTCTATCTTTTTTCCCCCAGACGCTTTTAAGATTCTTTCTTTGTCATTCTCTCTTGACGTTTCATTTTAGTGTGTCTTGGAGAGGGTCTCTTTCATTGAGATAATAGGGGGATCTATTAACTTCGTGGACTTGTTCATCCAACTCTTTCGTCAGGTTTGGGAAGTTCTCAGCTATTACTTCTTAAATAAACCCTCTGTCCCCTTCTTCTGCTCTTCTCCTTCTGGAATTCTGACTGTTCTAATATTTGTCTTTTTGATGGAATCCATAGCTCATGTAGGCTCTCTTTGCTCTACTTAAGTCTTTGTTCCTTCTTTTCTCCTAACCATGTTATTTCAGAATTCCTATCCTCCTAGTCATTCATTCTTTCTCCAATCTGGTCTACTCTGCTAGAAATGCTCTCTGTTGCATTCTTCATCTCATTCATTGAATTCTTCAGCTCCAGAATTTCTGTTTGGATCTTTGTGTAATTACAGTCTCTTTGGTAAAGAACTCATCTGTTCATATATTTTATTCCTGATTTCATTGAATTGTCTTTCTGAGTTTTCTTGTAATTAGCTGCGTTCCTCCACAAAGGCTATTTTGAATTCTTTATCAGTTAGATCACAATATTCCAGCCTTTAAGCTCAGTTTCCTTTGATTCATTCGTTGATTAAAAAGGGGGATGAAAAAGAGGAATGCCATACGTTGCCATGTGCTGATGTCACTTGATTGGACATTTTAGAGTAAACAATTCTGTGGCATTTAATGCATTTACCGTGTTGTGCTCCCCACCCCTCCTCTATATCCTAACCTACTTTTCCTGGCATATTCCTCAATCTATCATCAAGTCATGACACCGTATGCATTGTATTTATTGTCATATTTAACTTGCTAAATTGTCATTTAGGATTTTTGCCTCTAGGTTCATGGGAGACAGCAGCCTGTCATTTTATTTCTTGTAATATCATTGACAGGTTTTGTTTAATAGTTATACTAGTTACATACATCTAGTAATGAAGTGTTCTCTATTCTCTGAAAGAATTTGTGGAAGATGGTATTTTTTTCTTAAATCTTCACGGATTTTGAGACTAAAACATTGTAAAGTTGATTTCCACAAATTGACCTATAGTTGCAGTGCTGACCCTGTCAAAGCTTCAGAGGTTCTGATGTTGTTGTTGTTGAAGTTTACAACTAGATACAACTATTTGTGAAAGTAAAAGTAGCCAAAAAATAGCCAAGCCAACCTGAGGACATTACCAATTTGTAGGATTTGGCCTACTTGATATCTGGAGAGATTATAGACTTGCAGTAATTCAGAAAGTCTGGAATTGGTGCAAAGGGAGATGAGTGAACCCACGTCACCGGACACAAAGGCTGGAAACAGGCCGGGCCTGATGCTGTGGGCAGTGGCTGTAGTGTTACAATGATGCCCACTGTGCACCAGGAAAATTTGTCTTTTTAGGGGGTAGTTCTGGGTCATTTGGATGTTTGAATGGGGAAAAATAATCTGGATCTCTCCCGCTTATCATACTAAAAAAACATCAGTTCCAGGTGGATTGTAGGTTTAAATGTGAAAACTAAAAAATTAGAGCTTTAGAGCCAAGAACATTTTAATTTTCATGCAATAGATAGAGACTTTTTAAAAACAGGATCTAAAACACAATACAAAGAAAGGAAAAGTTGGATATATTGGATTTTAAAATTAAAAACTTATGTTCATCAAATGACACCATTATGAAAATGAATTTACAAACAAAAAGATGGAGAAAGTTCTTAAATATATATTTATCCATCAAATGACTACGACACGCCAAACAAAATAGACCAAACAACAAAAAAGAGAAATATCCGGTATTGCTGAGCATGTAGGGCAGTTAGAATTTGCATGTACTTTTGGTGTGAGAGTAAATTTGATGTGAACATTTGGAGAAATTGTTTGGCAATAGCCACTAATGCTGAAAAAGAATGGTACTCTGTGACTAGAAGTTCCGCTCTGAGGAATGAGGTAGAAAATAGAAATTGCCCTTTTGTAGGTCAAATACAGTTAAATACCTACAGACTTAGAAATTTACAAATAAATCTATTTTATTATTTATTAGTGTGTGTGTGTGAGGAAGACTGGCCCTGAGCTAACATCTGCCAATCCTCCTCTTTTTGCTGAGGAAGACTGGCTCTGCGTTAACATCTATGCCCATCTTCCTCCACTTTATTATGAGATGCCGCCACAGCATGGCTTGACAAGTGGTGCATCACTGTGCTTCCAGGAACCGAACCTGTGAACTCCGGCCAGCCGCAGTGGAGCGCGTGCACTTAAGCGCTTGCGCCACCGGGCTGTCCCCCAAATAACTCTATTTTTGACATATATTTACACAACAGAATCACTTACATGTGTTCACTAAGAGATGTGAGCAATTTTGCTCCTAGCAGCATTTTGTATTAGCCAAAACCTGGAAACCCCTGCATGTCGTCAAACAGTAGAGTGTTTTCAGTGCATGTAACTGTCCATATGAAACACACCAACTCAATGTGGATACAAACGAGCATCCCATCTTTGTGATATCATTTACACAAAGTCAAATATGGGCAAAACTAACCTATGGTTTTGACACCCAGATGCTACTCATTTGCAGTAGAGTCTGGATGTGACAAAAAGGGTTTTGGGGGCTCTGTGCTATTCTGAGTGTTGACCTGGGTTCTCTTCAAGGAGCTGTGTGCAGGTGGTAAAATCTATGGTACTGCACATTGAGGACTGGCACTCTTTTCTGCACCACTACCCTCCCTCCACACCATTTTGCCTCAATAGTGATTGATGGGTGTATGGTAACAAGACCTGATCTAAAGCCTTGTCCAAACAATGTCCAGTAACAAGCCGACCAGAATATCCTTCCTTCTAGAAGTATGTTTTGAAACTTTCTTATGCTGACTTCTAGGAACAAAGGTCAGGCAAAAGGAAGATGGGAATGAGCTTCAGTCACCCTTTAGAGGCTGTGGTGAATCTCTGAGATCGAAGGGCAGAAACGTCTGTCTTGGGTCCTTCGTACTGTTGATGGAAGAATCTGCTCCTCTCTCTCCTCCAGTTTCCCGTTCTGAGCTGGGCTTCCCTTCACTGCTTTGGTGAATGGTCTTAATTTATGGTAAGGTAGCTTGTCTTGTTGTACGTGCCCTGGAGGAGGGCAAATCACTGTTTAATTACATTGTTGGAGGCTCATCTCGGTATGTCATTTGGAGATGGGAATATTGATTCACTGCTGTTCATTCTTCTAGGGACAAGCCATGTTATCCCGAATGAATAAACCCTATTACTAGTGCTATAAGCTATCAAACCAGGAAAGAGAACAGATCTCAATATCTTAAGGTTAAACACGTTTCATGGTGAGCTATCTACGCAACCCACCGTCATCTCTACCCTGAGCTCAGGTCTACAGTCTCTCTACCACGTGATGAAGCCAGGTTCATGGTGAAATGAGAAGCAAGGGGCTCATTCAAATTCTCTGCAGGTCTCTGGGTGACCTGGAGCCCCACAGGAACCACTGAGAGCTGGTGACCAAAAGGAGGTCTCCACTTCCCTGCTGACCAGTGAGTTCCTAGTAAGAGGGCTCCATCCTGCTCCTCTCCACCTCCTGTCCGGCCAAGTGTGTCCTCCTCACATCAGGCTTGACCAGGGCTCTGGAAACTCCTCCAGAGGGAACTGTGAGAGCCCAGACCACTTGTCCACTTTCCCTCCCAGTGCCCACACAGGGCTGGGGTCACAGGGAACTCAACAATACGTGTGGGAATGAGGCACTAAGAATGAATAAAAGAAAAGGATAACAAATGGATAGATTTCCCTAATGCACCACAAGAACATTGAGAACTGGGGTGACGCCACAGTTTGGTTTGCTTGTTATGAACACCGTGGCCTCCTGCCCATGTTTGTCACCACATATGTGAAAAACCCTGGTCTTTTATGCTTGGAGCCAAAAAAGGGTGTGTTAGAGGCAGCTGGGGAAGCAGTATCCCTCTAGAGTAGTTATTTTATTTTTTATTGTGAAGAGGAAAGAAACTTGGAAAGGAAATCCTTTCCTGGCCTATCCCTGCACCTGCCTCTGTGGCTGGTTCTTGAGGTCAGTGGGTCCTGAGCGCCTCCTGGTGTCCTTGGCCCCCTGCTGATCCTGAGTGCCCCCTGGTGCCCTGGGCTCCCTGGTGTCTTGTGTGCACCCTGTAGCCCAGCCCCTGCTCTCGCCCTGCAGGGAGTTTTGTGTCTGGGTTCACACTGACTCCCCCTCACTGTGTCTTTTGCACAGTAATACACGGCTGTGTCCTCGACTCTCAGACTGTTCATTTGCAGATGCAATGTATTCTTGGAGTTGTCTCTGGAGATGGTGAATCAGCCCTTCACGCAGTCAGCATACTTTGTGCTACCACTACTACCCGTGATGGGTTAGACCACTTCAGCACATTCCCTGGAGTATAACGGTACTGGTGTATGGCACAGTTACTGAAGATACCAGGAGCTTGACAGCAGAATCTCCCAGACTGACCCGGCTGCAGTGTCAGCTCCTCACACTGCACACCTGCAAAGAGAAAGACATCCTGGTCAGGAAACTCGCACATCCACTGTTTTTCTCATTCTTAGACTCTCACCTTGTCAACGTCTCTTGTTCTCCCTAAATTACCTCTGAAAATAGCAACAAGGAAAACCCAGCTCAGCCCAGACTCCATGATGAGTCGTCTGTGTTCAGTCCTGATCACGGAATGGGAACACCTGGGAATCCTGGGGCTGGTCTCCTCTCCCAGTGCTGTAGGGTCGGGGCTGGGCTGGTTTTCATCAGCTGAGGGAGGGCCCTATTTGCATATCCTCTGACTATATATGACGCTCTCGGGCTGGACACCAACATAAAGGTCAGAGCCCCACAGTATGATGTCTCCAAGGGCACATATCTGGTGTGAATTAGCCCCATTATCTGGGCCTGTGCTCCTCAATACTAGACCCGACTGCCCCCCTGAACCATCTCCAGGACAGAGTTCAGCAGACCTAGTGATGTTTGGAGAACACCCTCCCTGTAATGAGAACATGTATGAATTTTATCCAATCTACTATGTACCTAAGAATGTATACTGAAGACACTGAGATGTATTTTTAGAAGTTCCCGAAATTTCACATTGTTATCCATCTGCCTATAAGTTTTTCCAAACTATGATCCATTTTTTTACATGTGATAACTTTAGTGATGAATAATTGATGTCTGTTAATCTTCACAGTACCCTAGTGTGCAGGCATTATCTAAATCTATGGGTATTTTATGGACCTGGAGTCAATGAGCACAGTAGGAACAGTACTATCCACTTCCCCTCTACCTGGCATCATGCCCAGTGACCCACTTGAGGAACTTGTGGTGCAGCCCAGCTCATTTAGGGTCTCATGTAAGAGAGGAGCAGGGAA
>JABWHU010000168.1:47489404-47588092 GCA_014189135.1 Dicerorhinus sumatrensis harrissoni
AACTTGGAGATACTGAGAAGCCTTGAGAGAGAGACATGGAGCTGATGGAGAGACTGAGGGCTTTCAACAACCACAAGGGCCATTTACACAGGGTCTCTCTATTTAGATATCGTAGGCAAAAGTTAAAGAAGGTAAAATTATATAAGTTTGTCAAATAAATTAAATTCATAATACCTGAGATCAGTGAGAATGCTATTATTTACAGTTAATTTCTTCATCTCTGAAATGAAGATCACTTTACTTCTAAATTCATCGATTAAGTTATATAAGTTAAAATTATGTTATAATTATATTAATTATATAACTATATAATTATATAATTTATTATATATATTCATATACATATAATTTATTATGTATATTAATTATACATAATTATGTAGTTATACAAAATTTAAAATTATCATAACTACTTTTCCTTGGCAAGTTTGTTTATTACAAGTACGAGAGTTTATTCTAAAAAGGGAGGACACCTCTGTGTTTCCACAGCTTTCAGGAAGCTGTAGGTACTGTCGGCATGTCAGGAGAGGTTTACAGAGCATGGAGATAAAAACCAGGAGACCAGCCCTTAACCCACCTCCTCTGTGAGGACATGAGCTCAGCAGCTCCTGAGCACCCCCTGGTGGTGCAGAGCGCCCCCTGATGGTCCTGTGCACACACTGGTGGTCTTGAGAGATCTTTGGTCATCTGAGCACCTACTGCTCGACCTGAGTGCACCTTGTGTTTCCAAAGTCCCCTGAAGAGAAATAGACACTGTTTCTTGCCCCTCCGCTTTATCCAGCATACAATGGTGGACACTTCCAGCATGAGCACTATATGCCCTCTGTTCAAAGGATGTCTCCTCTCAGATATTTCCCATCGACTGACCCCCTCACTCCACTCCTTGCTGCAAATCCCCAGCTGTCTTTGCTCCATTCAGAGCAGAGACCTGTTTCTCTCTCCTACAGCAAACCCCCTACTGCAAGTGTCTTGAATAAAGTCTTCCTCACCATCTTAGCAAGCGTCAGAAGAACTTATTCTTTGTAAGCAGAGACAGACAATGAAGGAAAGTGCTTGGAGTCTCAGCGCTCCACTGACAGGTCACAGGCTGATGAAGGGCTCAGCTTCCACACCGTGCACCTTTCAAGGAGGAGGAAGGGCAGATCCAAGGTTAGAGCATGTGGCCCAGAGGTTGAAGACTGAGCCAGAGAAGACTCTTCTCAGACCTTGAAACCTCAGGGAGTTTTCCTGCATGGATTTCAGAGTTGATTCATGCAGGGGATTCCTTCTAATTCCCATTTTATCTCTTTTGGAGTGGAAGTGTCCATAACGGTTATCATGTGCCTGCCCTACAGTTGTGTTTGAGAAGAAGATAACTTGTTTTCTGGTATTGCAGGTGGGCAGATGGAGGATTTACCCCAGGATGGATTATAGTCAAATTCTCTCACATATCTGATGCAGATGATTAACTTTAGGACTTTTGAGATGATGGTTCTTGGATAGATTTTGGACTTGATTTAATTCTTTAAGGATTGACATTTTGGGACATACCAAAGTGTTAAACATAATGGACCTGTGGGTTGGATGTAATTCTTTGAGGGCTGAGGGTGGACTGTGGCAGTGTGAGTAATTCTTTGAATCTGTGGATAGACTTTTTTATGGCAAAAGGGAATTCGCCTGATTTGATTAATTTAGAGACCCTCCGATCCAAATACTTTCCTGAATTATTTGGAAATGTAGTCACAATTGTTTATGTTAGAGGCAGGCAAAGGGACATTAGAGTACAGAGTAAGAAGTAAACAGTGCGACCACTGATGTAAGGTAATTTACTCCAGGCTGTGAAGATGGAGGTGGGGGCCGTGAGCCAGGGGATGCAAGGAATGCAGCTCTAGAAGCTGGGAGAGGCAAAAAATCCCAGACTCTTCCCTGTCTGAATCCTTTTGGGCTTTTATAGCAAAATACCACAGCCCAGGTAGCTTATAAACAGCAAACATTCATTTGTCACAGTTCTGGAGGCTGGGACGTCCAAGATCAAGTTGTCAGCATGTTCAGCTTCTGGGGAGGGTCCTCTTCCCAGTTCGTTGTCGGCAACTTCTTGCCGTGTCCTGACTTGGTGGAAGGGACAAGTGAGCTCTCTGGGGTGTCATTAAAAAGAAACCAATCTCATGCATGAGGCCTCCACTCTCATGAATTAAGCACCTAACAATGACCCCATCTACTAAAATCATCATATTTGGAGGTTAGGATTCAACAGATGAATTTTGGGGGGACACAAATACCCAAGCAACAGCACTCCCCTACAGTTTCTGGAGGAAGTATAGCCCTGCCCCCACCTTGATTTCAGGCCAGCAAAACCAATTTCAGGGTCTGACTCCAGACTGTGAGAGAAGAAATGTGTGTTGATTTATTTAAGCCTCAATTTTGTGGAAATTTGACACAGTGATCATAGGAAAGTCACACAGGCTGGGATGTGAGTCTCATGTTATCAAGGGTGCCCACATGCGGTTCCCTGTTGTGTGGTGACCATCAGCACTGCCCAGGGACAGGAATTCTCTCAGGGCTGTGGTCTGTGTGGACTTGTCTCTCCAGGGACTCAGCACTGAAGGAGAGGACTGAAAGAATGAGGTGCTGACGTAGATTGTGCTTCAACCTGGCACAGCTGTCCACCCATGACTTTGTCACCATGTGATCATGATTGTCCTACCAGAATGTCGTGTGTGTGATGCTGGGTCAAAGACTGGGAACAGAATCCATCCTTGACTTTTATATCCTTACTTTCCCCAAGCACAATCCCAGTTTTCAAAAGTAGTGTGAAAGAGAACTTTTAGGGAGAGCTCTACAGTCCAAGATCCCAAATCTGACAGCAACCAAATATTCCCAGATGACCCCACAACAGGCACTTCCAAAGAACAAAGAAACTCTTTATCCCCACTGGAAAACATGAATAAACAACAACGGTCTTTTAGCAAAATCCCTTCCCTGGATCTTGCTCAAAGAGCACTTGGGATCTTAAAACCTTTGTGGAAAAGAGTAGTGTCCCCATGAGAACATCATCCTTTGTCTCAGATTCCTGACTCTTTGGTCTGAGGAGTGAGGAGCATCATCATCCCTGCATCTCCTCAGTCCAGCACAGCTGCCCTCTCCCTCAGGGCTCTGACACACTCAGGATGTGTCACATGCAGGAATGCACTGCCGTGTCCTCGGATCTCAGACTGTTCAGCTCCATATAGGCTGTGCTCGTGGACATGTCCACAGTCATTTTGACTCTGCCCTGGAGCTATGTGCATAGTCTGTGCCACCACTATTTGGGTTGATCCGTCCCATCCAGTAAAGCCCTTGTCCAGGGGCCTGTCACACCCGGTGCATGAAGTACTCAGTGAAGGTGTATCCAGATGCCTTGCAGGAGACCTTGACTGATGCCCCGGCTTCCTCACCTTAGCCCCAGACTGCACCAGCTGCACCTGGGAGTGGACACCTGAGGAGCAGAGACAGGAGTGGATGGAATCTCCCTTCACTGCTCCTGGTCTCCTCCTCACCCCAGGGACCGGGAAGCCCCTTACCTATAGCCACAGCCACCAAGAGGAGAATTCCGCAGCTCTGGTCCATGGTGAGGGGCTGTGCTCTTGAGGCCTCTGTAGGGGAGGGGGTGAGTACAGAATGATGCTCTCAGGGCACAGACACGTCCATATTTAACCTAGCACTCTTCCACTTATTTGCATGATCCTGAGGCTAAATATTTCATAGTCAAGACTTGTCCTAACCTGAGAGAAGAAGATCCGTGACACAGGGACCGTGCTCAGTGGGATGCTGGGAGCCCAAGTCCTAATCCTTGTGTGAGGATATGTGTCCTCTGCCATGTCCCCGAACTCTGTGCAGACAGAGATCCTCCCACTGAGGAATAACCCCCCACACGACATGATCCTCATTGTGAACCCACCTTTGAATGGAACAGAGTCCACCTGAACCTGTTCTGGGCTCTGATGTCTGAAGATCTTATTCCTGTGATCAGTGTGTCTCCCCAAATGCTGTTCTCATTGAATTCATAAAACCATCCCGGTCTTCCAGCTTCTTACACTTAAGATATCTAGAAACCCTAGAAATACCCACTTTGAGTGTGGTCTCACTGACTTATGGAGTTAGATAAATGCTTCCAGCAGATTTGGTTATTATAGACTTCAGGAGTCTTTGGTGTGGGGTACGAGGTGGAGTGCGATGTGGGGATGTGGGGTATGGGGAGGTGTGGGGTGTAGGATGTGGTCAGGTATGGGGTGGTGTGAGTGTGTTGGGTTCGTGTGGTGGGTGGTGTGGGGCACACAGTGGTGTGGGATGTGGAGTGGGGTTGGGTATTGGGTGTGTAAGCGGCCAGGGGCACACAGCAGCGTGGGAACGGGAGGTGTGTTCAGGTGGCACAATGGCCGCATGGCAGGTGTAGTGCCAGCTCATGGGGCCAGCCCCACATTCGTGCTGCCCCTGCTCAGTCAGGGAGGCTCACAGAGTCCTGGCACAGTGGGATCGCTGCGCCTTCAGCAGCGGTCCCCACGTGTCCCGAGGGATCGAACATCCTGAGCTGCTGGACAGATGACAGCGGATGGTGGCCTAGTGCCCTCCTTGTCTGGGAGGTCGAGCAGGGGTGCCCCTCAGAGGGAGGTCTGGCTGAGATTTGGGCGGCTCGCATTGTTGGTTTCATGGACTGATGGACTTGGACAAGAGCCTTTTGGTGGTGACCGCTCCCGAGTCGGGGAAGCATGGGGGATTATGGGCTGTGCCTGTGCCTTTCTCCCCAGTGGGTTTGGGTTCCGGCTGCACTGCTGTAAGAGTCACCACACCCTTGGGATATGGCACCGTTCAGAATCCTAGGGACAGTGTCACTGCCTCATAAGGGCAGGGCAGTGGCTTGGACTGTGGGGACGGATTTTTTAATGGGTCCTGTGAGACGGTGGCCATAATCATATGTAGAAGAGCAATAACACAGTGACACAGACCCACCCTCTAACCCCTCTGAGGGGTGGCGTGGGTGGGGGCCTGGGAGGTAGAGGCGGACCTGTGGACAGAGGCAGAGCTCCAGAGGGGCTGTGGGGCGGGCTCAGCAGGCAAGTGTCCTGCTGGGAGCACAGGGAAATGCAGGTACAGATGCAGGGGAGGTCCCGGTGTCTCTTCTGCCCGACCCCACATCCCCTCTGCTCCTCCTGCCTGGGGGTCCCTGCTGGAGCACCCAGAGCCCTGTGAGGGGGATGTTTGCTGGGGCAGCACAGGGCCCTGCCTCCAGAGCACACACAGCCCTCCTGAGCCCTCGCAGCTCCAGGCCTGGAGAACAGCGAGTTCTGAGCCTCTTTAGGCCCCTGAGTGACCTCTGGGCCTCGACTCCATGGTGAATGTGGGTGACTGACTATCATCAGGCCCGCCAGCTCCGGTTTGTTCAGTGGCCCCTTCCCTCTGGAGCAGGGACTATGGTCCATATCTAGTCCCCCTCAGAACCACCCGGAACTTCCAGAGAATGCGGGCATCCGTGAGGCATGCCTGGGTTAGTGTTGGCGTTTCTTTTTCTTAAGTTCCCCAGGAGATCTTGGAGCTCGAGTTCTCGCCCTTTGCAGGGACCCCTGCCCTGCTGGCCCGTGTCCCCAAAGGTCTTCAGGACTGGGGGTGAGTCTTTCCCAAGGATTCTACCTCCTCTGTAGCTTGTGTCTGTGCCCAGGGCCAGGCTGAGTCTTTGCTCTACAGTCTCAGCAGGCATCCCTGCCCCTGGGACCCTGGGTCACGTTCCCTGGGGGTGTGTGTGGGAGGTGGCGGGTAGTGGTGTGGACCCTGGTCCCAGTGCTGAAGGGGCAGAATCCGCAGGTCTGGGACCTGGTGCCCTTCCCAGCACCGCCAGGCATAAGGTTTAAAGATCCATTTACATCATATTTTTAAAAATCTCTTTACAAACCTGTGTCTGCACTTGGTGACAATTTGAGGAGACAAAGCACAGGGGAGGCCACTCTCCTCACGCCCCCTGGGCCCCCGCACAGAGATCTCAGGCCCCTCTATGGTCTTAGGTGTCCCTCCTGGATTCGCTGTGCAAAGTCCCTTACCCCTGCCTGCTGTCCCACCTCCTCTATGGTGCAGTGGGTGTTCCCCCTTTGCTTCTCTGGAGTCTCCTTTTCTGTTATAATCAGTGAGCTGCCCTCTGACCCTGGGGAAGAGATTTCTGGTCAGAAGCTGCGTGTGTCTTTCTCAGGGAGGGACACGGTGGCCACAGGAGCCTGTGTCTGGTGGAGCTCTTAGACGGGGCTGTGTCACCGTGGGAGTAGCAGTAAGTACTATCACCGTACACTCACAGTGACACATGCCCCCACACAATCCTCCTGCCGGCCCTGTGCCCTCTCCACTCCTGCCAGCTCGGGGCTGGCTCTGGGCAGACACCTGTGTTTCCGGTGGTTTCTGCTCTGAAACTCCGAGTGAGTGGGGGATGAGCCGGTGGTGGGGCTTCTGTGGGTCCAGAGGCGGCTCTGCACAGGCCCTCCTGCGTTCACCGGCTGGCAAGCCCCTGGGGGCACGGCCCTGGTGTAGGAGGGAGTTGGTGGCGGATGAGCAACACCTGGCTCTCCAGCGCAGGCGGCCCTGGTGTCCACCACTGTCCCCCTGGTGTCCGGTCTTCCCAGCTCGGGGGGTCTGGCTGTTTCAGTCCTTCCCTCTGCTCTCCTCTCAGAAACTGTCCCTGGCGTGGCCATTGAGAGTCTACCCCCCGCCCAGATCTCATCTCTGCTGGAATTTGCAGGTGGGCCTGGTGTTCTAACTGGTGAGCTTTCTAGAGGACTTCATCGTGAGGGGCTGGCTCCCAGCAGTGGGCACGAGGAAACTCCCCTTCCCTTCACGGCTGCCTCAGTGGGCCCACCCCCCATGGCCCAGCTGTCTCCCTGGTCTGGGTGTCTCTGAGATCAACTGTCCTGGACACTTTCGTTTCCTGGCTCCAGGTAAGCGTGGACTTCATCCCCAGAAACTCTTGTGGCCTCTGTACACACAGGGCACCTCGTGTGCTCAGAAAACCTCAGCCTTTGACCTGGGAGCTAGAGCCCTGTCCACAGCGCTGTCCTCCCGAGGGGCAAGGGGGTTCCCAGAGCGGCTGCAGTGAGGTCTGCTGGCCAGAGTGCTGTGTCTGCTGCTTCAGACAGGATTCCAGAGGTCCTCATGTGTCCTGTGTCTTCGGGGGGAATGAGCAGGTGGGTGGAGGCCGCCCTCCCCAGGCCCAAAGAGGTGGATGCCCAGGTGAGCGTGGTGCTCGGCCTTTATAGTTTGAGCCGGCTTTGGGGACCGGTCTTGGCCTGATTGAGGGATGATCTGTGAGAGGCTTGGGGTTGGCCTCTGCCAACTGGGATCCTAACGGCGTGGGCTCCGAGTTCCCTGGGCCCTTACTGTCCAGGTCAGGCGTTCACTCAGTGACCATCAGGGGCCTTCCACGTGAGTTTAATGGTGGAAGTTACTACTGACGGCAGGGACAGGGAGCTGTATCCAGGTTTACACAGAGGACATGGGCGTGTCAGAGGGAGAGCAAGTGGCCAGGAGGGGGAAGCAGGGCTCTCCTGAGGGATCAGGAAGGGTGGTCCTTGTAAACCCCACGAGGCCGCCGTGTCCACTGGCCGGAATGAAGAGTTGGCTCCTGTCCTCACAGAGACTGGGGACTGAGGCCCATCCTTCCTGGTCATTCAGTCTCTGAGGAGCAGGTCTCAGTCCTGGATGGAGATGCTCCTGGGTTGTGGGGAAACAGCCACCTCAAAGGGCAGAGGCGGGATCTCAGGAAATGCTCTGAGGATGGGGCCGGGCTATGTCAGGTTCCGCTTGGACCACGGCAGATTCCCCCGGCAGTGCTGGGCCTTCTCAGGCCAGGATTTACAGGGGCTGGGGTCTTCCATGGGATGCAGGCTCGGGCTGCTAGCAGCCGTGCTGGAGGGCAGTCGTCTCTTGGTGCAGGGGCCTGGATGGCGTCCCCTGTGCCTGGGCTCTGGGATGTCCATGCACACACACGGGCACAGTATGGCTGTCATTAGAGGCCTCGAGTTCCAGCCTAAGGGGTCCAGGGCTCTCTCAGGGGGCGTTGCAGGAGGACCTAGCTGTGGGCACGAGCTCGGAGGGGTTTGCCGAGGGGCTCCCAGGGCCAAAGCCAGGCAGGGCTGACCCTCAAGCCCTTGGGGAAATGTTGTCACCAGGACAGATGACACTCAAGTGTGGGCATGCCATGTAGTTGTATTGTGAGGGACACATTCTGGCACTCGGGTCTCTGAGGCTGGTGCAGCCACCACTGTATTCTCGGGGGCGGGCACCTGGTTACAGGCCAGGTCCTCAGTGCATGATTGGGCAGGAGGCGTGGGTGGGCTGGCTCCTCTGAGGGGTTTTCCCTGGAGAGACTCACTGTGGTGGATATCTAGCATGGTGTGCCTCCTGGCAATGCCCTTGGTGAGACACACCTCAACCGAGAGGTTGCACAACCCCGCTCCTGGAGGAGAGGGCCCTGGACCCCTCTCAGGTCAGGCCAAGAAGGGGACCCAGCTTCCCCAGGACAGGCAACAGACGGGGAGGTGCTCCCACAACCCGGGAACCCTGTCCCCCACACATTGGGCGAGCTCCTATGCAGCTGAGCACAGAATCAGCTCCAGCGTCCGCTCCTGTCAGCCTGCCCGAGGGCTTCTGTGGGTCCTGTTAAGAGCTTGACCTCTGAGGGTTTGCCCGGGACAGGCGCTGTCCCTCCTGATTCCTTTGGCTGGTGGTGTTGAGTGCAGGGCAGTTTCTGGCAGCTTGCCAGGCTCTGTGTGTGTGGCTGTGGGGTCAGTGTGGTCACCACAGAGTTCTTTGAAGTCCCCATGGGGGTGAAGCCTGGACATGAGCCCATGGGCTGAGTTTTTGGGAGCGGACCTAGAGGCTGAGGGTCTGAGTTCTGAGCCTGGGAGCAGCCCATCCTACACTTGAGGCCCCACGATCCCAGCAGGATTTTGCTGCTGGGTCTGTCACTGTGGTAGTAGCTGTAGTTGTAGCCTCTATATTACTAGAGTAGGAAAGTCCTTGGCAAAAAGCCCTGCATGTGCCAGGAGGAGCCCCAACCTGCTGGAGCCTACTGGCCCGTGTATCCAGAGGGGTCCGTCTGCCCAGGTGCCCAGTGCATTTGTCTCCTCCACGATTGTGACCAGGTGGGGTGGTCAGGCTGCCACCCTCAGCTCCTGTCACCCCAAGAAGGGTGTAGGCGACCCCCTCATTGAAGAGGTGGGCAGGAGCAAGCCTCCATGGGAGGGACCCCAGGGCTTGGGGGGCACCCAAGTCCTTTTAGGGTCCAGGCAGAGCTGGGCAGAGGCAGCTGCCCCAGAGATTGGCCCCATCTCCTGCTGGTGGTCTCACACAGGCTCAGGGTCTGTGTCCGGATCCAGCCGAGGACTGGCCTGGGGAAAGGTGTCGATCCCTGGAAGCTCCTCATGTCCGAGTGTGCGGCGAGGGTCCTCAGTTGGCCCCCCGGGGAGGTCGGGTTCAGGGCAGGCACACAGGGCTGCTGGGGTCTGGGGTGGACAGTCCAGCCAGGTGAGTTTCAGGGATGTGGGCACATGGGTCCACCCCTTCTCCTGGAAGAAACATTTCCACAATCAAATTCAATCAGCAACCCCTGAGCAGAAGCCCTCCCACCTTCCTGGTAAACAGAGGGCAGAATCCCAATTCGCTTGGGGCAGCACATGGGGAACTGGTGGTGGGGGATGTTGGGTGCTGTGGGTACTGGGTCATTAGGTGTGGGTTTGTTTATGGTATGAGGTAGTGTGGGATGTGGAGGCTGTGGCATACGAGGTGGTGTGTGGTGTTGCGTTCGTGTGGTGTGGGTGGTGTTGGGCACACAGTATTGTGGGGTGCTGTAGTGTGGCCAGGTGACCCGATGTCCACAGGGCAGCGTAGTGCCAGCTCGTGAGGGTAGCCTCTTCTTTGTGTTGTCCCGGCCCAGCAAGGGGGGCTCACAGGGTTCTGGCAGAGTGGGGTCTGTGTGCCTTCCAGCCGTGGCCCCCACCAGTCCCAAGGGAGGGAGCTTCCCAAGCTGCTGGACAGATGCCAGTGGATGGTGGTCTGGGACCCTCCTGGTCTGAGAGGTCCAGCAGGGGTGCCCCTCGGAGGGAGGTGTGGCTGAGATTTGGGCGGCTTTTGCTTGTTGGTTTCACGGTCCGATGGACTTGGACAGGAGCCTGGTGGTGGAGACCGCTGCCATGTTGGGGAAGCGTGGGGGGTTGTGGGCCGTCCCTGTCCTGTAGCCCCAGCGGGTTTGGGTTCTGGCTGCACCACCCTTGGTGTCACCACAACCCTGGGATGCAGCCCTGTTCAGAATCCTGGCCGCAGCGTCACTGCCTCGTGAGGACAGGGCTGAGGCTGGGGCTGCAGGGTTGGGGTTTTTGATGGGCGCTGTGAGGCTGTGGTTGTAATAACTAGAACCAGAATAGTCATACCACAGGGACACAGACCCACCCCCAAACCCTCTGAGGGGCTGGGTAGGTGGCAATCGGAGGTCTGAGTGACTGACCTGTGGATGGAGGCTGAGACCAGGAGGCCAGAAGTGGAAGCAGGCAGGAGCCATTATTCTTGCTGCCGCTGACCCTGGGACTGCGGGTCCAAATTGTGCTCCAGGTCCCCTGAGGGCCACTGTGGGAACGGCAGCAGCCTTAGCTCCTCCTGGACACGGGCCTCTGTGCCATCCCCCCTGGCCATCTCCTTTAGTGTCCGTCTGTGCCTCTGTCTTGTCCAAATCCTTTGGGGAATTCATGGCCTTGGTGATAGGAGAGCTCAGTGATTCTCCAGGAGGCCTGCTCTTCCCTGGAGGCAGCTTCAGGCTTGTCTGGTCCAGCAGGGCCTGAAGCAGGTGCAAGGGGGGCACTGGGTGCCCAGCTTACTGGAGGCCCAGGTGTCTCTCCTGCCCGACCCCGCATCCCCTCTGCTCCTCCTGCCTGGGGGTCCCTGCTGGAGCACCCAGAGGCCTGTGAGGGGGGTGTTTGCTGGGGCAGCACAGGGCCCTGCCTCCCGAGCACACATGGACCTCCTGAGCCCTCGCAGCTCCAGGCCTGGAAAACGGCCGAGTCTGAGGCTCTTTAGGCCCCTGACTGGCCTCTGGGCCTCGACTCCATGGTGAAGGTGGGTGACTGACCATCGTCAGGCCCTCCAGCTCTGCTTTGCTCAGGGGCATTTTCCTTCTGGAGCAGAGATGCTTGTCCATAGCAAGTCCCCCCTCAAAACCACCTGGAGCTTCCAGAGTGTGCTGGTTCCTGTCAGGGATGCCCAGCCCAGGGTTGGCATTTCTTTTTCTCAACTTCCTCTGGAGATCCTGGGGCTGGAGGGCTGGCCCTTTGCTGGGACCCCAGCCCAGCTGGCCACTCTCCCTGAGGGTCTTCGGGCCTGGGGAGCAAGTCTTCCGTGGAGGTCTGCCTCCTCTGTACCTTGTGTCTCTGCTCACGGCAATGCTGTGTCTTTGCTCTTTAGTCTTAGCATGTGTTGCAGCCCCTGGGACCCTGGCCCACTTTCCCTGGGTGGCGGTGCCAGGTGTGAGTTGGCAGGTAGTGGTGTGGAGCCCCGGGGGCCAGCCTTGCAATGGTGGGTAGCCCCAGTTCCAGGGCCTGGTGCCCTTGCCAGCGCCGCCAGGCAGTAAGTTTTTAAAGTAGATTTATGTTGGATTTTTAAAAATCTCATTGCACTTGGTGACAACTAGAGGAGACAAAGCACAGGGGAGACTGCTCTCCTCACGCCCCCGGGCCCCCCCCCCCACAGATCTCAGGCCCCTGAATGGTCTTAGGTGTCTGTCCCTGATTCCCTGTGCAAAGTCCCTTACCCGCTGCCTGCTCTCCCACCTCCTCTATGGGGCCGGCGGGACGTCCCCCTTTGCTTCTCTGGAGTTTTCTTTTCTGATATAATCAGTGAGCTGCCCTCTGACCCCGGGGGAGATTTTCGTACAGGACCCGTGTGTTTTGCACGAGGACAGACAAGGTGGCCGTGGGGCCTGTGCTGGGTGGAGCTTTTGGACGGGGGCTGTGTGACTGTGGGAGTAGCAGTAACCACCTCTACAGTACTGTCAGAGTGACACACACCCCCACAAAATCCTCTTTCCTGGCCCTGTGCCCTCTCTCCTCCTGCTGGCTCAGGGCTGGCTCTGGGCAGACAGCCTGGGTTTCTAGTGGTTTCTGCTCTGAAACTTGGGGTGAGTGGAGGATGACCCGGTAGAGCTTCTGTAGGTCTAGAGGTGGCTCTACATAGGGCCTCCTGCGTTCACTGGGTGGTGAGGCCCGGGAAGCACAGCCTTGGTATAGGTGGCAGGTGGTGGTTGATGAGGAACACCCAGCTTTCCAGCACAAGCGGCCCTGGTGTCCACTTCTACCTGCCCCGTGGCCGGTTTCCCTGGCTTGGGGGTCTGGCTGTTTCAGTCCTTCCCTCTGCTCCCCTCTCAGAAACGGTCCCTGGTGTGGCCAGCGAGGGTCCTCTCCTGCCCCCAATCTCCCCTCTGCTGGAATTCGCCAGTGGGGTGGTGTTCTAACTGGTGAGGCTTCCAGAGGAGTTCATCCTGAGAG
This sequence comes from Dicerorhinus sumatrensis harrissoni, assembly GCA_014189135.1. Classification (NCBI taxonomy): domain Eukaryota; kingdom Metazoa; phylum Chordata; class Mammalia; order Perissodactyla; family Rhinocerotidae; genus Dicerorhinus; species Dicerorhinus sumatrensis. The sequence goes on from JABWHU010000168.1 coordinate 47,501,926, forward strand.
GCCGGCTCCCAGCGGTGGGCACGAGGAGACTCCCCACCTGTTCCCTCCGCACCTGCGTCAGCAAGGCCCCCACCAGCAGGGCCCAGGTGTCTCCCTGTTCTAGGTGTCTCTGAGATAAACCGTCCTGAACACTTTCATTCCCAGGCTCCAGGTGAGCGTGGACTTCCACCCCAGAGTCTCTTGCGGCTACACCTGGCCTGAGGGCACCTCGTGTGCTCAGATGGCTTCAGCCTTTGTCCTGGGAGCTGTAGCCCGGGCTGCCCATCAGCCTCAGTGCTGCCCTCCTGGGGGTGGCGGGGGTTCCCAGAGTGGCTGTGGTGAGGACTGCTGGGCACAGAGCTGTGTCTGCTGCTTCGGACAGGATTCCAGAGCTCCCCACTTGTCCTGTGTCTTCAGCGGATGAGCAGGCGGGCAGGGCCGCCATCCCCAGGCCCAAAGAAGTGGATGTCTCAGTGAGGATGGTGGTCAGCCTGCAGCCTTCGAGCCAGCTGTGGGGACTTGTCTTGGCCTGAGGGAGGTGGCCTGTGAGGGGCTCAGGGATGGCCTCTGCCACCTGGGATCCTAATAGCCCAGGCTCCGAGTTCACTGGGAGTTCACCTTGCCATCCAGGTCAGGCGTTCACTCAGTGACCATCAGGGGCCTTCCACGTGAGTTAAATGGTGGACACAGGTTCTCTCAGTCACTACTGATGGCAGGGACAGGGTGAGCTGCATCCGGCTTAGCACAGAGGACACGGGCGTGTCAGAGGGAGAGTGAGGGGCTGGGAGCGGGGAGCGGGGCTCCCGTGAGGGATCAGGAAGGGTGGTCTGTGTAGACCCCACGAGGCCGCTGTGTCCACTGGCTGGAATGAGGAGTCGGCTCCTGTCCTCACAGAGACTGGGGGCCGAGGCCCATAATTCCTGGTGATTCTGTCTCCGAGGAGTGGGTCTCAGTCCTGGATGGAGACGCTCTTAGGTTTTGGGGACAGCTGCACCTCAAAGAGAAGAGGCAGGATCTCAGGAAGTGCTCCGAGGACCGGGCTAGCGTGTCAGGTGTCGGCTGGAACCAATGGCACTTTCTCCCATCAGTGCTGAGCTCTCTTGGGCTGGCTTTTTAGGGGGGTGATGTCTTCCTGGGGATGCAGCCTTGGGCTGCCAGAAGCCTTGCTGTGGTGCAGTCGTCTCTTGGTGCAGGGGTCTGGACAGAGTCCCCCTGGCCTGGGCTCTGGGGTCATGGTGTGTACTCACGGGCACAACACGGCTGTCATGAGAGGCCTCAGGTTGCAGCCTTCAGCGGTCTGGGGCTCTGGCTGGGGGCGTTGTGGGAGGACTGAGCTGTGAGTTGGCCCTCTGAGGGTTTTGCTGAGGGTTCCCAGGGCCGAGGGCAGGCAGGGCTGACCCTCAAGCCCTTTGAGGAAAAGTCGTCACCAGGACAGATGACACTCAAGTGTGGGTGTGCTGTGCAGTTTTAGCGTGAGGGACATGTCCCAGCACTGGGGTCTCTGAGGGTGGTGCAGCTGCTGCTGGCTTCTCTGGGGCCAGGGCCTGATTGGAGGACGGGTCCTCAGAGCATGTTGGGCAGGAGGTGTGGCTGCGCAGTAGGAAGGAGCTTGACAAAAAGCCATGCATGTGGCAGGAGGGGACCCACCCTGCTGGAGCCTCCTGCCCCATGTGTCTAGAGGGGCCCATCCACACAAGTGCCCACTGCATCTGTCTCCTCCATGATTGTGAGCAGGTGGGGTGGTCAGGCTGCCACGCTCAGCCCCTGTCTCCCCAAGAAGGGTGTGGGTGACCCCTCCACTAAAGTGTTCGGCAGAAGCAAGCCTCCATGAGAGGGGGCCATGGGTTTTGGGGAACCCTAAGTCCTTTTAGGGTCCAGGCAGAGCTAGGCAGAGCCAGCTGCCCCAGAGGTCGGCCCCATCTCCTGCTGGTGGTCTCACACATGTTTGGGGTCCATGTCCATTTCTGGAAGCTCCTTGTGTCCGAGTGTGCAGTGAGGTTCCTCAGTGGGCCCCCAGGGAGGTCAGGTTCAGCCCAGGATGACAGGGCTGCTGGGCTGTGGGGTGGAGGGCGCAGCCAGCTGAGTCCCAGGGACGTGGTCACGTGGGTCCACCCCTTCTGCTGGAAGGAACATTTGCACAATCAAATTCAATCAGCAGCACCTGAAGCGGAACCCCTCCCACATTCCTGGTACTCAGAGTGCAGAGCCCCAATTCGCTTGGGGCACTGCATGGGGCACAGGTGGTATGGGTGGTGGGGTGCTATTGGGTACTGGGTCTTTAGGTGTGGTGTTGCATGGGGTACGAGGTGCTGTGAGTGTGGAGGATGTGGGCTGTTAGGTGTTGAGAAGTGTGGGTGGTGTGGGGTACAAGGTGGTGTGGTATGCCGGGTGTGGGGTAGTGTGGGTTGTAGGGTGTGGTCGGGCATAGGGTGGTGTGAGTGTGTTGGGATCGTATGGTGAGGGTGGTGTGGGGCGCACAGTGGTGTGGGGAACTGTTGGTGTGTCCAGGTGGCCCAATGGCCACAGGGCAGGTATAGTGCCAGTTTGTAAGGCCAGCCCCACCTTCATGCTGCCCCTGCCCAGCCAGGGAGGCTCACAGAGTCCTGGCAGTGTGGGGTCTCTGTGCCTTCCAGCCCTGGATCCCACATGTCCAGAGCAAGAGAACTTCCCGTGCTGCTGGTTGGATGCCAGTGGATAGTGGCCTTGGGGCCCTACTGGTCTGGGTAGCCAGCAGGGGTGCCCCTCGGAGGGTGATCTGGCTTAGATTTGGGCAGATTTGGCTTGTTGGTTTCATGGTCTGATGGACTTGGACAGGAGCCTGGCAGTGGTGACAGCTGCCGGGTGGTGTTAGCGGGGGTGTTGAGAGTCGTCCATGTCCTGTGGCCCCAGAGGGTTTGGGTTCCGGCTGCACTGCTGTGGGTGTCACCACACCCTGGCATGTGGCCCCATTCAGAATCCCTGGGATGGCATCACTGCCTGGTGAGGGGAGGAATGTAGCTCGGGCTGCATGGATGGGGTGTTTGGTGGGTACTGTGACTCTGTCCTCATAATCGCATGTGGATGCGTAATACCACAGTGAAACAGACCCACCCCCAAACCCCTCAAAGGGGCAGGTGGGCGGAGACCTGGGATGGAGAGGCTGACCTGTGGATGGAGGCAGAGCCCCAGGGAGGCTGTGGGGCGGACTTGCCTGTGGGCGTCCTGCTAGGAACACCAGGAGCCTCCTCCAGGCAGGTGGCAGCAACCATGCCCACCCCTATCCTGAGGCTCTGAGGCCACATCGGGCCTGCATCTGTGCCCATTTTGCTGAGCAGAGTGGCTGCAGGGAACGAGGGCGTGGGGTGTCCCGGCTTTGAGCTGGATGTGTTCCCACAATCTTCTTTCAGAAATTCCTGCCTCTGCCTTTCTGTGAGACCAGCTGGTGTTTCCAGGCTGTAAGGCAAGGTGGCCACTCGTGGGTGATGTGCTGGTGAGCAAAGGATTCAGCGAGGACAGAGGCAAGTGGTGTGAGCGATTGTGAGTGAGAGAGTGGGTGTGTGCAGGAGTGTGTGTGAGTGTGAGCAAGTGTGTGAGTGAGAAGTGGGTGCATGCAGGAGTGTGAGTGTGAGTGAGTGTGAGTGTTGCTCCAGTATACAGTAAGCGAGGTGTGGGCACCCTGGTGATCCTCAGCCTCCCAGGCCTGGGGTGCACCCTGCATCCAAAATGACCAGGTCCCTGTGTCTGTGGGCTCTGAGGATGGCTTCTTGACTTAAGATAAGTATGGCCATGTTTGTCTGCTTGGTGACCCTGGGAAACCAGCCACACTAAAAGAATGCAGAGCAGCTGCTTGTTGTGGGAACCAGCCCTTGTCCCACAATACTAGCTGCAATTATTTATGTTATAAAACTCCTAGGATGTCCAGGACAGGCACAGACCATCCATCTGTGTTGGTCCAAAATAAGTACCGGGAGTTACAGTGTATATGTACACACGTTCTAACAGCGAGAAGGAAAAACACCAAAAATTCCCAGAGAGATGATCTCTAAGTAGAAAGATGCATCAAAACAACTCACAATTCTTCTTGGGCAAGAGTCTCACCTGTGGGGGGCACGCCTTGCCCAGGACCTCTATTGATCTGCACTCCCACCTAACCGTGTTAACTCAAGGGACTCTCCACGGTGTAAGGGCATGAATGTTGTAAATACCCGATCTGATGTTTCTCTCTCGGTCGACCTGACTTTTCTCTTTTTGGTCAATCTGATGGTATGTCCCTTTGGTCAGTCAGATGTTTCCCTTTTTGTGTGACCTGATGTTTTTCCCTCTTGTTATTTGACCTATTCGAATCTGTTCTGTCTCGGTCGATCTGATGTTTCCCTTTTCAGTCGACCTAATGTTCTTTCCTCCTTTTATTTGACCAATTAGGATCTGTTTGCAGGCTTTCGCCTTTACCCTTCCCTATATAATAAAATGTACATATGGTCCATTTGTCTGGGTTGGAAAGTTTCCTTTTACGCCTCCGATCGAATCCACTGAACCTCTCAAAACGTTCTGTACACCCTCTTGCTTCTGGGAGGCCGGGAGTCCCAGGGCATCCTCGCTGGAAGACTCCTGACTCAGCACATCCCACTGGGCCCCGGGAGTCATTTATGGCCATCCTGTGTCACTTCCCTGAGCCGAGCAGGCAAGGCACAATCACCCAATGCTCTTCAATTCCACTTACTGAAAATGGGAGAAACCCTAGCCAGTCCTGATGGCCTAGGGGTTAAATTTCAGTGAGCTCCACTTCGGTGACCTGGGTTGGGTTCCCGATTGTGGAACCACACTGTCCGTCTGTCAGTAGCCATGCTGTGGCGGTGGCTCACATAGAAGAACTAGAAGCGTTACTGGATATGCACCCGGGTTCTTTACCCGCCACATAAGAGGGACCAAATAAAACTGGAATGCCAAGCTTATGGCAAGGAAAGAGTATTTATTTTGGGTGAGCTCAGCTGGGAGACGAGAGGTCTCAAATTTTTCTCATCTCCCCAAAAGATGGGAGGCAAGAGGTTTTAAAGATTGCGAGGAATGTAGCTGCTTGCAGGGAAGGGGGGCTGTGGCCTTTCTGGTCGATGCTTTCCCACCAGACTTCGTTTGGCCTGGTGAGGCTGCTGGCAGACGGGAGGACGGCAAGATAAGGGAATCGCAGATGGGTGTCCTTCAACTGTCACCATGGTGGAGGGTGGATTCTGGTGCCAGGAAGCCAAGGAGTTGAGTTCTGAGAAGCTTTAGCTTCTCGATATTTTCTGGATAACAGTTTTCCTGTAACAAATCTCAAAAATTGGTGATTAGCTCAAACTTCAGTGTGAGCCCAGCTTGAGGCCACCTGGGCTTTACTAATTTGTAACTTCTATTTGCCTTGTGAAGTTCAGTGACAGAAGATTCAAAAAACTGATATTTACTTGTGAATGTAATTTAGAGAAGCAAGGAAAGAGGATGAGTGCTTTTGGTTTTAGCCCCATATATTCTGGGTTAATGTAGGGGAAATGATATCAGGGATGGTATCAGAAGGACTTACAGCTATACAAGACTATGTACTGGGACTTTCGGAGGTGGGGGTGGAGGAAAGGCCAGGAAGATTGGCAACAGATGTTAGCCCAGGACGAATCTTTCCCAGCAAAAAAAAAAGGAAAAGAAAATGGGAGCAATCCCATCATTATGGATGTGCAGGAAGCACAGCCCCCCACAGTGCCGTCCCTGACACTGAGATGAAGGCCATCCAGCCCCAGTGTGCTCAGGCTTCAGGCCGGACGCTCAGGGGGTGATTCTCTGGCAGTGGCTCCCGGTGGTCTCTACTCATCAGCCTGGGGGACCAGGGAATGTGTGGGTGTTCTCAGCTGCTCATCTCATCACCTTAGCCATAAGGATGACCTCAGCCCAGCACCCAGGACTCACACTTTCAAGGTGCCCTCACATCCCACTGCCCAGCCATCTGGTTAAACTGGATGTGGTGTTTGTTTTGTTTAAATCTGTTCTCTTGCACGGCTGTTAAATCAGAAAGGAGTGACGGACAGCAATGGCCTGGCTCACAGACCCTCAGGCAAGATAGATCCACAAAAATGTCTTGAGGAGACATTGACTTTTTTCCAAGTCCTTATGCACAGGAATTCCAGAGTGGTCTGCTTTTAGGAAATCTGTCTGTGCAACGTTCACATGGATGGAGCGCAAAGGAAAAAGCATGGGAACATATTCAGAATACAGAGAGAGAGAGCAGGCAAAGGGTTTGGAAGACTTCCTGAGATATCTTTGTAACACAAAATCCGACCAGTTTTTCAAAATGTGATACAGATAATTGCAAGGAAAAAGCACGTCTTTTGAGGTGAACATTGGGAACCTGTCACACAGTGCACCCCACGTGCCATCACATCATCATTAGTGTTCTTGTTGTTGAGCCGAAGAGGCGCAGGTGTTTCTCAGAAACAGAGAGAAAATAGACTTACAAAACCAGCAGCCTCAGGAGCTGTGAGACAATGACAGAAGATCCAGCGTCGGCATCGCCGGAGCCCCAGGAGGAGAGGAGAGATGGCGGGAGGGGTATTTGCAGAAATAATGACAGAAAACACAACAAAGTTGGTGAAAGACACAAACTTCCAAATCCAAGAAGGCGAGTAAAAGCAAAGAAGCGTAAACTCAAGGAAATCCACAAAAGTCATCACAATCAAACCTTTGAGATCCACAGACACAGAAAAAAATCTTGACAGGAGCCAGAGAGAAAGGAAGCATTTCCTAGAGAGGGACATCAATTCAATGTCCGTGTGGCTCCACAAGCCCAGGGAAGCCAGAAGGATGCTGCCCAGTATTTTTCAAGTGCTGAAAAGAAAGAGAATCCGTTGTGAATTCTGTACCCAGTGAGAGACCATCCTGCAGGATGAAGGGGAAAGGAACACGTTCTCAGACGAACACAAATGGAAAGAATTGATTGCTAGCAGAGGTACCGGTAAAGACGGGCTGAGGGACATCTTCAAACAGTGGGGACGTTGTAGAGGAAGGGATCTTGGGCCATCGGGGAGGAGGAAGGAACAGTGGAAAGAGCAGAAGTGCACACAGAAGACTCTTCTTTTCCTCAAGAGTTTTATAAGTCATATTTGATGTTGAAAGAAAAATTACAGCACCACCCGATACTTAAGACCTTATTAAAGGTGAGGAAGATAAAGGGACCGCGTGGAGGTGAGGCTTCCACGTGCAGTGAAGTGGCTGTGTCGGCAGACGGTTGGCCTACCGATGGCAGCCACTGGGAAAACCCTACCAAAGATACACTCAGAAACACTGTGAATACTCTAAGACAAGTAAATCGAGATGCAGTCCCAAAACGTGTTCACGCACCTCCAGGAAGGCATGGAGACAGAAAAGGAGGAATGTGAACCGGAGGAAACAAATCAAAAACGCATATCACGAGGCTGAAGGAGTAACATGTAGACAATCCCCTTAAATGCCGGCCAGATACAGCAACTAAGGCAGAGACTGGCAGGCGGATACACAGCAGCCGGACTGTACCTTGCTTATAAGAAACTCACTTCCAATTCGGTGACAGGGAGATAGACGATGCAAAGTGGGAAGGACACACCACTCAAACATTAATTAAAGTCACGAGGGGCTCATTAATCTCTGATAAAGCAGAGTTCAGAGCAGTGAAAATTACTAGGGACAAAGAGGCACATGACTCAATGAGAGAAGGATCCATCGAGGAGGAAGACATAATCATCCTAAATACATACTCACCAAAGGACACAGCCTCAAAATTAGTGAAAGCCGAACTCTACCATCCCTATTATTACTAACTTCTGACTGACTGTCCACGGCATCTGTCCTGCTTCCCAGGGACATTTTCATAATGCCATTGACGTTTTATTTACTTTGCAACTCTTTCACACCCCAACTCCACTCTAAGGAATCTGCATCGCATTCTTCCATGGTTTCACGTCAGCTAGTGTACTTTCTTGCTATTTCTCCTAGTTCTAAGACGCCACAGATCCTGGTCTAGAAGTGGGGACACCGATTAACAATGGTTCAACAATTTCTTCCCCGTGTTTGAGCAGGAAGCCCTTTCCAGAGATGTCTTTTCTGTCTGTCCTCGGGCTCCCTCTTGCTCACACGACCTCCAGCTGCCTCTAGTGGTGACCTCCGGGCAGCTTCCCCTTTGCAAACAAGGAGGAAGGGCCAGACCAGGGACAGAGGCAGGTGACCTGGAGGACACGCGGGGAAGAGAGATGCTCGGAGGCGAGGGGATGCGCGCGAGGGAGAAGGAAGGCCTGGCCAGCGGTGTGTCCCCTGAGGGTCTCTCCTTGGATGAGGCCAGCTGGGGCTGGGTGTCCTGGTTCAGTGTTGTCGTGGTGGCAGAGATGGCTGGCAATCGAATGAGAAGGGCGGAAAGGTGCGCAGCACCTGGGGATGAGTTCTAGCAGATGGTCTGGCTGGGACTGGGGGGGCGCTGTGTGGAAGGAAGCTGGTGTGTGCTTGTCTGACAAGGGACTTGCAAAAGCAGCCTGGGTGCTAATGACAGTGATGTGACAGAGAGTGGAAGGATGGTACTGGAGGCAGTGGCTCAAAATGATCTGCGCCAGTGAAATATATTTGGAACAAATACATTTATTTCTATTCATAAGCGTATTGTAGGAAGTCTGTAAATTCTAGTAATCAACAATGAAACCATTGCAACTATACACAATCTCATAGCATCCATCACTCACTTCACCGAGCAGAATGAATAGACCCCCATGGTGGGCTCTCCTGTAGGCCGTGAGCCCAGACAGGGCGCGACAGTGAGACGGGCATCTGGCAATTGTCTCCTTAAGCCAGCCTGGGTCGTTTATAAACCCTGATAGATGAGCTATGATCCTCTCAGACCCGACTCAAATTGCTTTGCTCTCCTGACCTCGGCCGAATCCACCCTCCACCCACCTGGCCCTCTCGGTCAACAGCACAGGTTCTGAGGGACCACCGACTTCAAAGTAAGGGCCTCGGATGTTTTGAGAATAAAAATTCATAAATGTCGTGACAGATCCTTCACATTATTAACACCACAAATTTAAAATATTATTTGAAAATAAATTTCAGAGAGATGTTAAATTCACTTTACTTGTACAGTGTACGAGTTGAGGCTTATTGACATAAAGACATATAAACCCCCAAGGAGAGAGCATGACGGACAGCATCATTCACCGTTTGTCAGTGGGCAATCCCGATCTGCGACATAAACTATGCATTTCACTGGGATAAAAATGATGGGATCTTCTCTATGGAATGACTTTCCAAAGAACAGTGCGTCCTGTGAAAGCAACTTGATGTTCCCCACCTGTGTGTGAATCTAGACCTTCTGCACATCAGGGACCCTTTGCTGTCACTGTGTGGTCTGAAAGGAACCAGCCCGTCCTCGTATTCCAAAAGGGGTGGCATGACTCCAGGTGGCAGCTCTCAGCTAGTAGACACGTGGCAGCTTTTATATGACAGACATCATAAAGCATTTAAAATACCTGTTAATGATTCCTAAACGTTCATTGCAACCTTGGAACACACATATTTACATATCCTGGGAAAATGTCCATCTTGGAAAAATACTATCTTGGGGAAAAAAGACCAGAAGACATGTTCCTCAGCCTTAGTTTCTATATAATGAGTCTGAGGTTTCTGAATTTGAGATTATTGGCAGTTTTCCTCTAGTTTTGATTATGATCACCTAATTTAAGTGGATGATTCAGTAGCAGAGAGATTCCAAAGACTGTCGAGAGATGTGTCCTTGGCTGAAATCTCAGTATTTATTGCTTCATTGAAAATCCATGTGAAGCATTTTTGAATAAACAACCCGGGGGAGACCTCACGGGACTGCAGGTGTTTGCTGCAGACAGCACCTGCCCCACTGGTTGCATCCTCTTCTGGAGACCTTTTGCAGTGTTTTCAAAACTCCCTCAGTGCAATCTGTTGTTATGTCAGCTGCCAGTTATCTTTATCAGGTTCTTACATATGAGATCATTTAAAATCATAGCACCCGTGTCAGGAAAACTACTGCACACGATGTATCCGTGTGGTTCAATTTCCAGCCCATCAATTCCTGTCCCATGATCTTGATGTCTACCAGTTTGCCAACCACACTTTCTCACATACTATATGTCTACAGTAAGTTCTGGAATCTGTCTGTATTTGTATTCTAACGCTGCAATGCAGGAATGTCGGCTATATTTTTAAATATATTCATTTTCCAGTAAGTTTTAGAATTCGCTTTTGAATTTCTATAAAGTAAAAATTCTGTAGGGATTGTGATTTTGACTGCATTGACTCTATAAAACAATTTGAAGACAATTGTCGCCTTAAAAATATAGAGTCTTCCAACCCACATCCAAGACATATTTCTCTGTTTATTCATGTCTTCCCAAATCTCTCTAAACAACGTTTTAGAGTTTTCAGTATAGAAGTCTTTCCCAACCTGTGTTAGATATTCTTGGAATTTTATGTAATGCTATTGTAAATGGAATTGTTTTTTTAAAATTTTATTTTCTAATTTTTCTTGCTAGTAGATAGAGAGACAATTTATATTTGTATATTGACTTTCGATTTGTACATTGACTTTTCTAAGTTTATTTATTAGTTCTAGTAGTGTTTTAGAATAGATTCCTTCTGGATTTTCTAGAAGCATAATCATATTATTGGTGAATAAAGAGAGTTTTACTTTTTACTTTCCAAGCTTTCTGCCCTCTTGATTTCTTGCCTCGTGGGCAGACAAGTTCCCCCAGTACACAGTTAAGCCTAGAGTAAAGCGTTCAATATTCCAACGTTAATATGATGATATCTGTAATATTTTTACATATCTTTATCAGATACAGGAATTTAATTTCCAAATTTATTTAGCTGAGAGGTATCATGAAAGTGGTACTCAACTTAATCAAGTTTTCTTTCCCTGAATCTACTGAACTTGTAATATGTTATTTCTTCTTTATCCTATTAACATGTTGAATTATACTAATTGGTTTTTTATTGAGGTGAAATCCACCTAATATTAAATTAGATATTTTCCAGATAAAGATAGCTAAATATTCTTGTTACTTGTCATCTTTAAGATATAGAATGCCTACATATCAATTTGACATAATAACTTTTTAATTGATACATTTATATTTCAATAGGATTGTCACTGTAGTGTTAGCGAACACCTCTATGGTGTCACATAATTATCATTTCTTCTAGAGATGGAAACAATTAAGATCTAGTCTCTTAGCAAGATTATGGTTTATATACAATTTTGTTGTCTATAATCAGTGTGCTCTGTGTTAGATGTCCAGGACTTATTCATCTACTAGCTGCAAGTATTTACCCTTAAACAACATCTCACACTACCATTCCCTTCTCTTTTTTTCAAGTTCTGTCTTTTTTAGATTACACATATGAGTGATATCTTACAATATATGTTTTTCTATTTCTCACTTATCTCACTTAGCATAATGCCTTCATGATCCATCTGTGTTGTCGTAAATGGCAGGATTTCCTTCTTTCCCGTGGCTGAGTGGTATTCTATGTATATACACACCACATCTTCTTTATCCATTCATCTGTTGATGGGCATTTAGGTTGTTTTCATATCTTGGCTATTGTGAATAATTCTGCAATGAACAAAGTGGTGCATATATCTCTTCAAAAATCTGTTTTCATATCCTTTGGATATATACTCGGAAGTGAGATTGCTGGATCATATGGTATTTCTATTTTTAATTTTTTGAGGAACCTCTATACTCTTCTCCATAGTGGCCAGATCAGATTAAAATCAGACCCACAGTGCACAAGGGTTCCTTTTTCTCCACATCTTGGCCAACACTAATTATCTCTTTTCTTCTTGATGGTAGCCATTCTTACAAGTGTGGGGTGATATCTCATTGTGGTTTTGATTTGTGATGGTAGGCATATTTCCATGTATTTGTTGGCCATTTGTATGTCTTCTTTGGACAAACATCTATTCAATTTCTCTGTCCATTTTTTAATCAGATATTTGTTGTTGTCATTGAGTTGTATGAGTTCTTTATAAATTTTGGATATTAACCCTTTATCTAATACATGGTTTGCAAATATGTTCTCCCATTCCATAGGTTGACTTTTCATATTATTGATTATTTCTGTTGCAGTGCAGAAGCTTTTAAGTTTGATGTAGTCCCACTTGCTAATTTTTTCTTTTGTTTGTGCTTTTGGTGTCATATCCAAAAGATCATTGCCAAGACCAATGTCAAGGAGCTTCTTCCCTATGTTGTCTTCTGTGACTTTTATGGTATCGGGTCTTATGTGTAAGTGTTTGATCCATCTCTATCTAATTTTTGTGAGTTGCATAAGATAGAGGTCCAATTTCATTGCTTTTCATGTGTTTATCCAGTTATCCCAACACCGTTTGTTGAAGAATCTATTCTATCTTCATTGAATATACTTGGTTCCTTTATCAAATATTAGTTGACTGTTTCCGTGTGGGTTTAATTCTGGGCTCTCTTTTCTATTCCATTGGTCTATGTGTCAATTTGTATGCCAGTATCAAACTGTTTTGATTACTATAACTTTGTAGTATAGTTTGAAATCAGAAGGTGTGATTCCTCTGGTTTTGTTCTTCTTTCTCAAATTTCTTGGGTTCTTCAGGGACATTTGTGGTTCCATAAAATTTTTGGATTGTTCTTTTATTTCCGTGAAAAATGCTATTGGAGTTTTGATAGAGATTGCGTTGAATCCATAGCTGGCTTTGAGTAGCACAGAAATTTGGATAATATTATCTCTTCCAATCCATGATCATGAGAATGCCCCTCCATTTGTTTGTGTCTTCTTTGATTTCTTTCAACAAAGTCTTGAAGTTTTCTGTGTACAGATCTTTCACTTCCTTGGTTAAATTTATTCCTAGATATTTTATTATTTTTGATGCCATTGTGAATGGGATAGTTTTCATTATTTCTTTTTCATATGTTTCGTTGTTAGTCTATAGAAATGCATCTGATTTCTGTGTATTAATTTTACTTTCTGCAACTGTACTATAATCATTGATTAAATCCAACCGATTTATGGTTGAGTCTTTGAGATTTTCAATATATAAGATCATACCGTCTGCAAATAGAGACTGTTTTACTTATTCCATTCTGATTTGGATACATTTTATTTCTTTTTCTTGCCTAATTGCTCTCGGTAGGACCTCCAGCACTATGTTGAAGAGGAGTGGCGAGGTGGGCATCCTTATCTTGTTCCTGATATTAGAGGAAAATCTCTCAATTTTTAACTGTTGAGTATAATGTTAGTTGTGTGATGGTCATACCTGGCCTTTATTATATTGAGGTATGTTCCTCCTAGACCCAATCTATTGAGGGCTTTCATCATGAAAGAATGTTATATTTTGTCAAATGCTTTCTCTGCATCTATTGAGATGCTCCTATGATTTTTATCTTTCATTCTATTAATGTGCTGTGTCACATTTATTGATTTGTGTATGTTGAACCATCCTTGCACCCAAGGATAAATCCCACTTTGTCATGTTGTGTAACAATTCAATGAGTTCTTGAATTCAATTTGCTAATATTTTGCTGAGGATTTCTGCATCAATTTTCATCTGGGATATTGACCTATAGTTTTCTTTTCTTGTAGTGTCCTTATCTTGCTTTGCTATTATGATAATGCTGGCTTCATTCCCTCCTCTTCAACTTTTTGGAACATTTTGAGAAGGATTGACATTAATTCATGTTTTTTTCTTTGATGAGGAATATTGGCCCTGAGCTAACATCTGTGCCAATCTTCCTCTATTTTGTATGTGGGATGCCACCACAGCATGGCTTGATAAGCATGTGTACATCCGCACCCGGGATCTGAACCCGTAAACCCTGGGCTCCTGAAGTAGAGTGTGGGAACTCAACCACTATGCCACCAGGCTGGTCCTGACATGAATTCTTTTTTAAATGGTTGGTAGAATTTGCCAGTGAAGCCATCTGGTCCTGTGGTTTTCTGTCTTGGGCACCTTTGGTTACTCATTAATTCTCTTTACTCTTTCTTGGTCTATTCAGACTTTCTATTTGTTTCTGGTTCAGTCTTGGTAGGTTGTATGTTTCTAGAAATCGATCTGTTTCTTCTAGATTATCTCATTTCTTGGTGCATAATTGTTCATAGCGTCTCTTATGATCCTATGTATTCCTGCGGTGTCAGTTGTTGTTTCTACTCTTTCATTTCTGATTTTATTTATTTGAGTCTTTTCTCTTTTTTTCTTATTTAGTCTTACTAAAGGTGTTCAGTTTTATTTTTTTTAAACCAGATATTAGTTTTATTGATCTTTTCTATGTTTTTTTTCTGTTCTCTAGTTCATTTATTTCTACTCTAATTTTTATTTCCTTCCTTCTGCTAGTTTGGGCTTAATTTGTTCTTCTTTTTCTAGTTCTTTGAGGTGTCAACTTAGGTTGTTTATCTGCAATATTTCTAATTTCTTAATATCTGCATTTATCATTGTCAACTTCCCTCTCAGAACTGCTTTTTGTAGTGGCTCATAGGTTTTTGATATCTTGTGTTTCAATTTTCATTTATTTTGAGATATTGTTTGACTTCCATTTTGATTTCATCTTCGTCTCATTGGTTGTTCAGGGGTATGTTGTTTAATTTCCACGTATTTGTGGATTTTCTAGCTTTCCTCAGATGTTGATTTCTAGTTTCATACCACTGTGGTTAGAAAAAGACATTTGGTATAATTTTAATCTTCTTAAATTTGTTGACAAGTTTTGTTACCTCACATATAATCCATCCTGCAGAATGTTCCATGTGTACTTGAGAAGAATGTGTATTCTGCTACTGTTGAATAGAATGTTTTATAAATGTTTGTTAGGTCTATTTGGTCTAATGTATGGTTCAAGTCCAATATTTCCATGTTGATTTTCTGTTAGTTGATCTACACATTGCTGAAAGTGGGGTAATGAAGTCCTCTACTACTATTGCATTGCTGTGTATTTCTCTCTTGAGATCTGTTAGTACTTGCTTAATGTATTTAGGTGCTCTGATGTTGGGTGTGTATAGATTTACAATAGTTATATCTTTTTGATGAATTAATCCTTTTATCATCATATAATGACCTTCTTTGTCTCTTATTACCATTTTTGTATTCAAGTCTATTTTGTCTGATGTAAGTGTAGCTACTCCTGCTATTTTTGGATTCTGCTTGTGTGGAATACCTTTTTCCATCCCTTCACTCTGAGTCTACGTGTGTGTCCTTAAATCTGAAGTGGGTCTCTTGTAGACAGCATATAGTTGGATCCTGCTTTTTTTTATTCATCCAGCTTCTCTGTGACTTTGGAGTGGAGGATCAAGCCACTTACATTTAGATGGTTATTGATATGTAAGGACTTCCTACTGCCAGCTTGTTACTGCTTTTGGCCGTCTTGTACCTTACTGCTTTTTTCCCTCTGTGTCCGCCCACCCTTACCTTGTACATTGGTGATTTTCCCAGCTTGTCTGCTCTGCTTCCCCTTTTCTATCTTTTGTGGTTTTGCTCCAGGTTTTGGCTTTGTGGTTGCCATGGGGCTTACATAAAACATCTTACAGATAAAACAGTCCATTTTAGGCTGATAGCAACTTGTCTTTGATTGCGTATAAAGTCCCCACTCCCTTATATTATTGATGTTGTAAATTTACCTCTTTTAATGGTGTGTGTTTGTGAACAATTTGTTGTAGCTGTGGTTATTTTTACTACTCTTTTCCTTTTACCTTTATACGATGTTGAGTGGCTAACGCCCCCTCCTTATATGGAGTTATATTTTTCTAATTCTGACTATTTTTCACCTTTACGAGAGTGCTGTGTACTTACATATGTTTTTATGTCCCTGATTAGTGTTTTTTTCGTTTCTGCTTGAAGAGCTGCTTTCAGGTTTTCTTACAAGGCTGTTCTAGCAGAGGTGAACTCCTTCAGCTTTGGTTTGTCTGGAAAAGCCTTTATTTCTCCTTCATATCTGAAAGATAACTTGGCAGGATGAAGTATTCTTGGCTCCCAGTCTTATCTTTCAACACTTTGAATTTATCATTCGGTCTTTTCTCGCCAATAGAGTTTCCGCTAAGAAATCTGCTGACAGGCACATTGAGGTTTCTGTGTAGGTTGCGCTCTTTTCTCCCCCAGCTGCCTTTCAGATACTTTCTTTGTCATTCACTCTTGATGTTTCATTTTAGTGTGTCTTGGAGCAGGTCTCTTTAATTGAGCTAACAGGGGGATCTATTAACTTTGTGGACTTGTACATCCCAGTCTTTCCTCAGGTTTGGGACGTTCTCAGCTATTATTCCCTTAAATAATCCCTCTGCCCACTTCTTCTGCTCTTCTCCTTCTGGAATTGTGACCGTTCTGATATTTGTCTTTTTGATGGAGTCCCATAGCTCATGTGGGCTCTCTTTGCTCTCTTTAAATCTTTGTTCCTTCTTTTCTCCTAACCGTGTTATTTCAGAATTCCTATCCTCCAAGTCATTGATTCTTTCTCCAATCTGGTCTACTCTGCTAGAAATGCTCTCTGCTGCATTCTTCATCTCGTTCATTTTATTCTTCAGCTCCAGAATTTCTGTTTGGTTCTTTCTGTTATTTCAGTCTCTTTGGTAAAGAACTCATCTGTTCATGTATTTTATTCCTGATTTCATTGAGTCGTCTTTCTGAGTTTTCTTGTAACTTGCTGAGTATCTCCATAAATGCTATTTTGATTTGTTTATCAGTTAGATCACAATATTCTAGCCTTGAGCTCAGTTTCCTTTGATTCATTCATTGATTAAAAGGGGAGATGAAAAGGAGGAATGCCTTAGGTAGCCGTGTGCTGATGTCACTCGATTAGACATTTTAGAGTAAACAATTTCATGACATTTAATGCCTTTACCACGTTGTGCTCCCCACCCCCCCTCTATTTCCTAACCTTCTTTTCCTGGCATTTTCCCCAATCCATCATCTATTCATGACACAGTGTGCATTTTTTATATTGTCATATTTAACTTGCTAAGTTGTCATTTAGGATTTTTGCCTCTAGATTCAAGGGAGACAGCAGCCTGTCATTTTATTTCTTGTAATATCATTGACAGGTTTTGTTTAACAGTTATACTGGTTACATACAACTAGTAAGGAATTGTTCTCTATTCTCTGAAAAAATGTGTGGAAGATTGTATTTTTTGTTCTTAGATCTTCACGGATTTTGAGACTATGTGTTGTAAAGAGGTTGATTTCCACAAACTGACCTATAGTTGCATTGCTGACCCAATCCAAGCTTCAGAACATCTGATGTTGTTGTTATTGAAGTTTACAACCAGATACCAACTGTTTGTGAAAGTAAAAGTAGCCAAAAAATAACCAAGCCAACCTGAGGACGTTAAACAACTTTGTAGGACTTGGCCTACTTGATATCTAGAGAGATTATAGACTTGCAGTAATTCGGACAGTCTGGAATTGGAACAAAGGGAGATGACTGAACCCACGGCACTTGAAAGACAGGATGGAAGCAGGCCTGGGCTGATGCAGTGGGCAGTGGCTGCCTTGTGACAATGGTGCCCACAGTACACCAGGAAAGTTTGCCTTTTAGGGGGTGGCTCTGGATCATTTTGATGTTTGAATGGGGAAAAATAAACTGGGTCTCTCCTGCTAATCATACTAAAAAAAATCAGTTCCAGGTGGATTGTAGACTTAAATGTGAAAACTAAAAAATTAGAACTTTGGATCCAAGCACATTTTAATTTTCATGCAATAGGTAGAGATTTTTTAAAAACAGGATCTAAAACACAATACAGAGAAAAGAATAGTTGGCTATATTGGATTTTAGAATTAAAACCTTCTGTTCATCAAATGACACCATTATGAAAATGAATTTGGAAACAAAAAGGTGGAGGCAGTTCTTCAATATATATTTATCCATCAAATAAATATGACACGCCAAACGAAATAGACCAAACAACAACAAAGAGCAATATCCAGTATTGGTGAGGATGTAGGGCGGTTAGAATTTTCATGTGCTTTCGGTGTGAGAGTAAATTTGATGTGAATATTTTGAGAATTCGTTTGTCATTAGCCACCAATGCTGAAAAGAACGGTACTCTGTGACTAGAAGTTCCACTCCTAGGAATGAGGTAGAAAATGGAAATCGCCCTTTTGTAGGTCAAACACAGTTAAATAACTGCCGACTTAAAAATTTACAAATAACTCCATTTTTGACATATATTTACCCAACAGAATTGCTTACATGTGTTCACTAAGAGATGTGAGCATTTTTTCTCCTAGCAGCGTTTTGTATTAGCCAAAACCTGGACGCCCCTGCATGTTGTCTCAGAGTAGAATGTTTTCAGTGCACGTAACTGTCCATGTGAACCACACCAACTTAGTGTGGATACAAACAAGCATCCCATCTTTGTGATCTCATTTACACAAAGTCAAATATGGGCAAAACTATCCTATGGGTTTGACATCCAGATGCTACTCATTTGCAGTAGAGTCTGGATGTGACAAAAAGGGTTTTGGGGGCTCTGTGCTATTCTGAGTGTTGACCTGGGTTCTCTTCAAGGAGCTGTGTGCAGGTGGTAAAATCTACGGTACTGCACACAAAGACTGACACTCTTTTCTGCACCACTACCCTCCCTCCACACCATTTTGCCTCAACAGTGATTGATGGGTGTATAGTAACAAGACCTGATCTAAAGCTTGACCATACAGTCTCCAGTGACAAGCCCTCCAGAATATCATTCCCTCTAGAAGTATGTTTTGAACTTTCTTTTCCTGACTTCTAGGAACAAAGGTCAGGCAAAAGGAAGATGGGAATGAGCTTCAGTCACCCTTTAGAGGCTGTGGTGAATCTCTGAGATTGAAGGGCAGAAATGTCTGTCTTGGGTCCTTCGTACTGTTGATGGAAGAATCTGCTCCTCTTTCTCCTCCAGTCTCCCGTTCTGAGCTGGGCTTCCCTTCACTGCTTTGGTGAATGGTCTTAATTTACAGTAAGGTAGCTTGTCTTGTTGTATGTGCCCTGGAGGAGGGCAAATCACTGTTTAATTACATTGTTGGAGGCTCATCTTGGTATGTCATTTGGAGATGGGAATATTGATTCACTGCTGTTCATTCTTCTAGGGACAAGCCATGTTATCCCGAACGAATAAACCCTATTACTAGTGCTATAAGCTATCAAACCAGGAAAGAGAACAGATCTCAATATCCTAAGGTTAAACACGTTTCATGGTGAGCTATCTATGCAACCCACCGTCATCTCTACCCTGAGCTCAGGTCTACAGTCTCTCTACCACGTGATGAAGCCAGGTTCATGGTGAAATGAGAAGCAAGGGGCTCATTCAAATTCTCTGCAGGTCTCTGGGTGACCTGGAGCCCCACAGGAACCACTGAGAGCTGGTGACCAAAAGGAGGTCTCCACTTCCCTGCTGACCAGTGAGTTCCTAGTAAGAGGGCTCCATCCTGCTCCTCTCCACCTCCTGTCCAGCCAAGCGTGGCTGTGTCCTCCTCACATCAGGCTTGACCAGGGCTCTGGAAACTCCTCCAGAGGGAATGGTGGGAGCCCAGACCACTTGTTCACTTTCCCTGCCGGTGCCCACACAGGGCTGGGGTCAGAGGGAACTCAACAATATGTGTGGGAAGGAGGCACTAAGAATGAATAAAAGAAAAGGATAACAAATGAGTAGATTTCCTTAATGCACAGCAGGAACATTGAGAACTGGGGTGACGCCACAGTTTGGTTTGCTTGTTATGAACACTGTGTCCCCCTGCCCGTGTTTGTCACCACAGATGTGAAAAACCCTGGTCTCTTCTGCTTGGAGCCAAGGAATGGTGTGTTAGAGGCAGCTGGGGAAGCAGTATCCCTGGAGAATAGTTATTTTATTTTTTACTGTGAAGAGGAAAGAAACTTGGAAAGGAAATCCTTTCCTGGCCTATCCCTGCACCTGCCGCTGTGGCTGGTTTTTGAGCTCAGGGGATCCTGAGTGCCTCCTGGAGTCCTGGGCCCCCTGGTGGTCCTCAGTGTCCCCTGGTGGTCCTGAGCGCCCCCTGGTGGTCCTGACTGCCTCCTGCAACCCAGCCCTTCCTGTCTCCCTACAGGGAGGTTTGTGTCTGGGCCCACGCTGACTTCCCCTCACTGTGTGTTTTGCACAGCAATACACGGCTGTGTCCTCAACTCTCACACTGTTCATTTGCAGATGCAATGTATTCTTGGAGTTGTCTCTGGAGATGGTGAATCAGCCCTTAACGCAGTCAGCATACTTTGTGCTACCACAGTTGCTGGTAGTGGGTGAGACCCACTTCAGCACCTTCCCTGGAGTCTGGGAGTCCCAGCGCATGCAAGTGCTACTGAAGATGGCAGAGGATTCACAGCAGATTCTCCTAGACGTACCAGGCTGCAGTGACAGGTTACCACACTGCACACCTGCAAAGAGAAAGAGAATCTGGTCAGGACACTCTCACACATCCACTGTTTTTCTCACTCATATCCTCTCACATCGTCAACGTCTCTTGTTCTCCATAAATTACCTCTTAAAATGGCAACAAGGAAAACCCAGCTCAGCCCAAACTTCATGATGAGTCGTCTGTGTTCAGTCCTGTTCACGGAATGGGAACACCTGGGAATCCCGGGGCTGGTCTCCTCTCCCAGTGCTGCAGGGTCTGGGCTGGGCTGGTTTTCATCAGCTGAGGGAGGGCCCTATTTGCATATCCTCTGACTATATATGACGCTCTGGGGCTGGACACCAACATAAAAGGCAGAGTCCCAGAGTGTGATGTGTCCAAGGGCACATATCTGGTGTGAATTAGCCCCATTATCTGGGCCTGTGCTCCTCAATAGTGGACCCCACTGCCTCGTGAATGATCTCCAGGACAGAGTTCAGTAGGCCTAGCGATGTTTGGAGAACACCCTCCATGTAATGAGAATATGTGTGAATTTTATGCATTCTACTATGTACCTAAGAATTTATAGTGAAGCAAATCAGATGTATTTTCAGAAGTTCCTGAAATTTCACATTATTATCCATCTCCCTGTAAATTTTTCCAAGCAATGATCCATTTTTTTACATGTAATAACTTTAGTGATGAATAATTGACATGTAGTAAACTTCACAGTACCACAGTATGCAGGCATTATCTAAATCTATGGGTATTTTATGGACCTGGAGTCAAGGAGCACATTAGGAACAGCCCCACCCACTTCCCCTCTACCTGGCATCATGCCCAGTGAACCCCTTGAGGAACTTGAGGTGCAGCCCAGCTCATTTAGTGTCTCATGTAAGAGAGGAGCAGGGACGCAAGGAACCACCTTCCTGGCTGGGACAATGGAGTGTATAACTAGGATGGGGCTGTGATTTTACAATGGGGAAGGAAGAATATGTTTAACTCTTTGTAAGCCCACTAGAGTTTCTTTGGATCTGCTCAATTTTGATGATATATGGACAAGTGAAAATCTGAATACATCACTGAGTGAATGATAACTAAATATATTCGTGTGTGAACACAGCAAAGGGAAAATGCAAGTCTATGTTGTCTGCCACATTGTATTTAATGATAATAACCATATGCCATGGACATAGGATCCAAAAACTAAAATCACCTCTTCTGTCACCTACCACCTTCCCATCCATAAGAAGATCAAACCATTCACTAATCGAAAATAGACCCCTAATTTATTTTAAAACATATGTCATTTCAGCACAACTACATGATCTGTGTGTACTTGCCCTACAGCATCTCCACACCATGTTAACCCCTGTGGAAATATTCCACTGCATCTTCATCATGAGACGCTGAGGAGAAGACACCTGACCTCACCTCCATCTCCTTCAGTCCCAGACCCCAGTGTGTCCTCTCCTGAGCCTGCAGATGCTGAGCTACGTGAGCAGCTGGGTGGAGTGAGGGGGGATGTTCTCCTCTTCATGGGGTGGATGAGCACGAGGGTCTGGAGACAAAGATGCACCTGGAAAAGGGCCCACAGGCTGCAGACCCTGTAAGACTGGATCCCGTGTAAATGTTGACATTGGTGCCCTCGCCCCTGAGTGTGCTCTGGCTCCCTGACCTTCAAGAAGACCAACAGGACTGAAGTGTTGAGACCATTCTTTCCTGTCACTGGAACTTGGAGGTACTGAGAAGACTTGAGAGAGAGACATGGAGCTGATGGAGGGACTGAGGGCTTTTAACAACCACAAGGGCCATTTACCCAGGATCTCTCTACATAGACATCAAGGGAAACTTTAAAGAAAAAGTAATAAAATAATTATTCAAATACATTAAATTCAGAATACCTGATATCAGTACAAAGCTCTTATGTAAGTTTAATTTGCACATCTTTGAAATGGAGATCAATGTACATCTAAATTCATATAGTTATTGCCATGATTTTATAAGTTAATATTATCCTAGTTTCTGGTCTTTGGGAACTTTGGTTATTACATATGAGAGTTTAGTCTAAAAAGAGAGGACACATCTGTGTTTCCACACCTTTCAGGAAGCTGTAGGTAGTGTCTGCATGTCAGGAAGAGGTTTACAGAGCATGGAGATAAAAACCCTTGACAGGAGACCAGCCCTTAACCCACCCCCTCTGTGAGGACATGAGCTCAGTAGATCCTGAGCGCCCCCTGGTGGTGCAGAACGCCCCCTGGTGATCTTGTGCACCGCCTGGTGGTCTTAAGAGACCCTTGGTCATCTGAGCAAGATGCCCCTCCGCTTCATCCAGCATACAATGATGGACACCTCCAGCATAAGCACTATATGCCTTCTGTTCAAAGGATGTCTCCTCTCAGATATTTCCCATTGACTGACCCCCTCACTCCGCTCCTTGCTGTAAATCCCCAGCTGCCGTTGCTGCATTCAGAGGAGAGACCTGTTTCTCTCTCCTACTGCAAACCCCCTATTGCAAGTGTCTTGAATAAAGTCTTGCTCACCAACTTAGCAAGCGTCAGAAGGACTTATTCTATGTAAGCAGAGACAGAAAACGAAAGAATGTTTTTGGATTCTCAAAACTCCACTGACAGATCACGGGCTGATAAAGGTGCTCAGCTTCCACCCCGTGGCACCTTTGAAGGAGGAGGAAGGGCAGATCCAAGTTTAGAACATCTGGTCCAGGTTTGAAGACTGAGCCACAAAAGATTCTCCTCAGACCTTGAAACCTCATGGCGTTTGCCTGCAGGATTTAAAAGTTGACTCACACATGTGATTCCTTCTAACTCCCATTTTATCTCTTTTGGAATGGAAGTGTCCATAACTGTTATCATGTGCCTGCCCTGCAGTTGTGTTTTAGAAGAAGATAACTTGTTTTCTGGTATTGTAGGTAGGCAGATGTAGGATTTACTCCAGGATGGATTATAGTCAAATTCTCACCCATATCTGATGTAGATGATTAAATTTAGGACTTTTGAGATGATGGTTCTTGGATAGATTTTGGACTTGATTTAATGCTTTAAGGATTAACATTTTGGGACATATCCCAAGTGTTAATATAATGGACCTGTGGATTGGATGTAATTCTTTGAGGGCTGAGGGTGGACTGTGGCAGTGTGAGTAATTCTTTGAATCTGTGGATAGACTTTTTTTATGGCAAAATAATCTTCGCCAAACTTGATTAATTTAGAGACCCTCAGATCCAAATACTTTCCTGAATTATTTGGAAATGTAGTGACAATTGTTTATATTAGAGGCAGGCAGAGGGAGATAAGACTACAGAATAAGAAGTAAACATTGTGACCACTGATGTAAGGTAATTTACTCCAGGCTGTGAAGATGTTGGAAGGGGCCATGAGCCAGGGGATACAAGGAACGCAGCTCTAGAAGCTGGGAGAGGCAAAAAATCCCAGACTCTCCCTGTCCGAATCCTTTTGGGGTTTTATAGCAAAATACCACAGCCCAGGGAGCTTATAAGCAACAAGCATTCATTTGTCAGAGTTCTGGAGGCTGGGATGTCCAAGATCAAATTGTCAGCATGTTCTGCTTCTGGGGAGGGTCCTCTTCCCAGTTCGTAGTTGGCAACTTCTTGCCGTGTCCTGACTTGGTGGAAGGGACAAGTGAGCTCTCTGGGGTGTCATTAGAAAGGCACCAATCCCACTCATGAGGTCTGAAAATGATTTCAGGTTCTGGTTCCAGACTGTGAGAGAAGAAATTTGTGTTGATTTATTTAAACCTCAATTTTGTGGTAACTTGACACAGTGATCATAGGAAAGTCACCCAGGCTGGGATGTGAGTCTCACGTTATCAAGGGTCCCCAAATGCTGTTCCCTGTTGTGTGGGGACCATCAGCACTGCCCAGGAACAGGAACTCTCTCAGGGCTGTGGTCTGTGTGGACGTGCCTCTCCAGGGACTCAGCACTGAAGGAGAGGACTGAAAGAATGAAGTGCTGACATAGATTGTGCTTCAACCTGGCACAGCTGTCCACCCATGACTTTGTCACCATGTGATCATGATTGTCCTACCAGAATGTCATATGTGTGATGCTGGGCCAGAGACTGGGAACAGAATCCATCCTTGACTTTTATATCCTTCCTTTCCCCAAGCAAAATCCCAGTTTTCAAAAGTAGTGTGAAAGAGAAATTTTAGGGAGAGCTCTATAGTCCAAGAATCCCAAATCTGACAGCAACTAAATATTCCCAGATGACCCCAAAACAGGCACTTCCAAGGAAGAAGGAAATTCTTTATCCCCAGTGGAAAACATCTGTAAACAACAAGGGCCTTTTGGCAAAATCCCTTCCCTGGATCTTGCTCAAAGAGCACTTGGGATCTTATAACCTTTGTGGAAAAGAGTAGTGTCCGCATGAGAACATCATCCTTTGTCTCAGATTCCTGACTCTTTGGTCTGAGGAGTCAAGAGAATCATGGTCCCTGCATCCCCTCAGCCAGCACAGCTGCCCTCTCCCTCAGTGTTCTGACACACTCAGGATGTGGGTATTCACACTGTGTCTCACACAGGAATGCACGGCTGTGTCCTCAGATCTCAGGCAGCTCAGCTCCATGTAGGCTGTGCTCGTGGAAGTGTCGCTGGTCATGGTGACTCTGCTCTGGAGCTTCTGTGCATAGTCTGTGCCACCGCTGTTTGCGTTGATCCATCTCATCCACTCAAGCCTTTGTCCAGGGGCCTGTTGCACCCGGTGCATGAAGTACTCAGTGAAGGTGTATCCAGATGCCTTGCAGGAGACCTTGACTGACGCCCCAGGCTTCCTCACCTCAGCCCCAGACTTCACCAGGTGCACCTGGGAGTGGACACCTGTGGAGAGGAGACGCGAGTGGATGGAATCTCCCTTCACTGCTCCTGGTCTCCTCCTCACCCCAGGGACCGGGAAGCCCCTTACCTATAGCCACAGCCACCAAGAGGAGAATTCCGCAGCTCTGGTCCACGGTGAGGGGCTGTGCTCTCGGGGCCTCTGTAGGGGAGGGGGTGAGTACAGAATGATGCTCTCAGGGCACAGACACGTCCATATTTAACCTAGCACTCTTCCACTTATTTGCATGATCCTGAGGCTAAATATTTCATAGTCAAGACTTGTCCTAACCTGAGAGAAGAAGATCCGTGACACAGGGACCGTGCTCAGTGGGATGCTGGGAGCCCAAGTCCTAATCCTTGTGTGAGGATATGTGTCCTCTGCCATGTCCCCGAACTCTGTGCAGACAGAGATCCTCCCACTGAGGAATAACCCCCCACACGACATGATCCTCATTGTGAACCCACCTTTGAATGGAACAGAGTCCACCTGAACCTGTTCTGGGCTCTGATGTCTGAAGATCTTATTCCTGTGATCAGTGTGTCTCCCCAAATGCTGCTCTCATTGAATTCATAAAACCATCCCGGTCTTCCAGCTTCTTACACTTAAGATATCTAGAAACCCTAGAAATACCCACTTTGAGTGTAGTCTGACTGACTTATGGAGTTAGGTAAATGTTTCCAGCAGATCTACTTATTTATACAGACTTCAGCTGTCTTTGGTGTGGGGTACGTGGTGGTGTGGGATGTGGCGGATGTGCGGTATGGGGTGATGTAGGGTGTTGGGTGTGTTCAGGTACAGGGTGGTGTGACTGTGTTGCGTTCGTGTGGTGGGTGGTGTGGGGCAAAGAGTGGTGTGGGATGTGGGGTGGGGTTGGATATACGGTGTGTGAGTGGCCTGGGGCACACAGTGTTGTGGGTAACGGGTGGTGTGTCCAGGTGGCCCAAGCTGCAGGGCAGGTGTAGTGCCAGCTCATATGGCCAGCCCCACCTTTGTGATGCCCCTGCTCAGCCAGGGAGGCTCACAGTGTCCTGGCACAATGAGGTCGCTGTGCCTTCAGCCACGACCCCCACGTGTCCTGAGGGAGGGAATTTCCTTAGCTGCTGGACAGATGACAGCGGATGGTGGCCTAGTGCCCTCCTTGTCTGGGAGGTCCAGCAGGGATGCCCCTCGGAGGGAGGTCTGGCTGAGATTTTGGCAGCTCGGCTCATTGGTTTCACCGTCAGATGGACTTGGACAGGCGGCTGGTGTTGGTGACCGCTGCCAGGTCGGGGGAGCATGGGGCGTTTTGTGCTGTGCCTGTGCCTGTCTCCCCAGTGCGTTAGGGTTCTGGCTGCAGTGCTTTGGGATTCACTACACCTCTGTGATGTTGCCCCGTTCAGAATCCTGGGGACAGCATCACTGCCTTGTGAGGGCACGGCAGTGGCTTGTGCTGCGGGGATGGAGTTTTTGATGGGTGCTGTGATGCTGTGGCTGTAATCATATCTAGAAGAGTAATACCACAGTGACACAGACACACCCACTAACCCCTCCAAGACGTGGCATGGGTGGCAACCTGGGAGGCAGAGGCAGAGGCAGACCTGTGGACAGAGGCAGAGCTCCAGAGGGGCTGTGGGGTGGGATCATCATTCAGGTGTCCTGCTGGGAGCACGGGGAGACGCAGGTGCAGGGGATAAAGTGCAGGTGCAGGGGAGGCCCCGATGTCTCTCCTGCCCAACCCCACATCCCCTCTGCTCCTCCTGCCTGGGGGTCCCTGCCGGAGCACCCAGAGCCCTGTGAGGGGACCTTAGCTGGGACAGCACAAGGCCCTGCCTCCCGAGCACACACGGCCCTCCTGAGCCCTCGCAGCTCCTGGCCTGGAGCACGGCCGAGTCTGAGGCTCTTTAGGCCCCTGAGTGGCCTCTGGGCCTCGACTCCATGGTGAACGTGGGTGACTGACCATCGTCAGGCCCTCCAGCTCTGGGTTGTGCAGGGGCCTGTTCCCTCTGGAGCAGGGACTATGATCCATATCCAGTCCCCCTCAGAACTACTCGGAGCTTTCAGAGAATGCCGGCTTCCATGAGGCATGCCTGGGTTAGTGTTAGCATTTCTTTTTCTCAAGTTCCCCAGGATCCTGGAGCTCGAGGGCTGGCCCTTTGCAGGGACCCCTGCCCTGCCGGCCCAAGTCCCTGAGGGTCTTCAGGGCTGGAGAACGAGTCTTCCCCAGAATTCTGCCTCCTCTGTAGCTTGTGTCCCTGCCCAGGGCCAGGCTTTGTCTTTGCTCTACAGTCTCAGCACCGGCCCTGGACCTGGGACTCTGGGCCATGTTCCCTGGGTGGTGGGTGGGAGGTGGTGGGTAGTGGTGTGGAACCTGGGCCCAGTACCGCTGGGGCAGAACCCGCAGGTCCAGGACCTGGTGCCCTTCCCAGAACCGCCAGGCATAATATTTAAAGATCCATTTACATCAGATTTTTAAAAATCTCTTTACAAACCTGTGTCTGCACTTGGTGACAATTTGAGGAGACAAAGCACAGGGGAGGCCACTCTCCCCACATCCGCCACTCCCCCCCAGAGATCGCAGATCCCCTCATTGTCTTAGGTGTCCCTCCTGGATTCCCTGTGCAAAGTCCCTTACCCCCTGCCTGCTGTCCCACCTCCTCTATGGGGCGGCGGGAGGTCCCCCTTTGCTTTACTGGAGTCTCCTTTCCTGTTATAATCAGTGAGCTGCCCTCTGACCCCGGGGTAGAGATTTCTGGTCAGAAGCCTCGTGTGTTTTTCTCAGGGAGGGACACGGTGGCCACGGGAGCCTGTGTCTGGTGGAGCTCTTAGACGGGGCTGTGTCACTGTGGGAGTAGCAGTAAGTACTATCACCGTACTCTCACAGTGACACACGCCCCCACACAATCCTCCTGCCTGGCCTTGTGCCCTAACTACTTCTGCCAGCTCGGGTCTGGCTCTGGGCAGACAGCCTGTGTTTCCGGTGGTTTCTGCTCTGAAAATCTGAGTGAGTGGGCGATGAGCCGGTGGTGGGGCTTCTGTGGGTCCAGAGGTGGCTCTGCACAGGCCCTCCTGCGTTCACCGGCTTGCAAGCCCCTGGGGGCAGGGCCCTGGTGTAGGAGGGAGTTGGTGGTGGATGAGGAACACCTGGCTCTCCAGCAGGCGGCCCTGGTGTCCACCACTGTCCCCCTGGTGTCCGGTCTTCCCAGCTCGGGGGTCTGGCTGTTTCAGTCCTTCCCTCTGCTCTCCTCTCAGAAAGCGTCTCTGGCGTGGCCATTGAGGGTCTTCCCCACCGCCCAGACCTCATCTCTGCTGGAATTTGCAGGTGGGCCTGGTGTTCTAACTGGTGAGCTTTCTAGAGGACTTCATCGTGAGGGGCTGGCTCCCAGCAGTGGGCATGAGGAGACTCCCCTTCCCTCCGTGGCTGCCTCAGCGGGCCCACCCCCCATGGCCCAGGTGTCTCCCTGGTCTGGGTGTCTCTGAGATCAACCGTCCTGGACACTTTCATCCCCCAGTTCCGGGTGACCTCCCCAGAGAGTCTTGAGGTGTCTTCACGCACAGGGCACCCCCTGTGCACAGAAGACCTCAGGCCTTTGTCCTGGGAGCTGAAGCCCTGTCCGCAGTGCTTTCCCCTCAAGAGGAAAGGAGATCGCAGAGCGGCTGCAGTGAGGTCCGTTGGCCAGACAGCCGCGTTTTCTGCTTGAACAGGATTCCAGAGCTCCCCATTTGTCCAGTGTCTTCGGGGGGTGAGCAGGCACACCAGGGCCTCCCTCCCCAGACCCAAAGAGGTGGACGCCCCGGTGAGTGTGGTGCCCAGCCTGCAGCCTTTGAGCCGGCTGTGGAGACTGCGCTTGGCCTGAGGGAGGCATGAGCTGGGAGGGGCGCAGCGATGGCCTCTGCCTCCTGGAATCCTAATAGCGGGTGATCAGAGTTCACTGGGCCCTTGCTGTCCAGGTCAGGCGTTCACTCAGTGACCGTAAGGGTCCTCCCACATGAGTTAAATGGTGGAGACAGGTTTTTTCAGTCATTACTGACGGCAGGGACAGCGAGCTTCATCCGGGTTTGCACAGAGGACACGGGGGTGTCAGAGGGAGAGTGAGGGGCAGGGAGGGGGGAGCGGGGCTCCCGTGAGGGATCAGGAAGGGTGGTCCATGTAGACCCCACGAGGCCGCTGTGTCCACTGGCCGGAATGAAGAGTGGGCTCCTGTCCTCACAGAGACTGGGGGCCGAGGCCCATCCTTCCTGGTGATTCCGTCTCCGAGGAGCAGGTCTCAGTCCTGGATGGAGATGCTCCTGGGTTGTGGGGACACAGGGACCTCAAAGGGAAGAGGCGAGATCTCAGGAAAGTCTCTGAGGATGGGGCCGGGGTGTCAGGTGTCAGCTGTAACCCAGGGCAGATTCTCCTGGCAGCACTGGGATTTCTCAGGCCAGCCATTTAGGGGGTCTAGGGTCATCGTGGGGATACAGGCTTGGGTGCCATCGTCTCTTGGTGCAGGGGTCTGGATGGACTCCCCTGGCCTGGGCTCTGGGATCTCAGTGCGCACACACGGGCACAGCACGACTGTCACGAGAGGCCTTGGGTTCCAGCCTTCAGGGTTCCGGGACTCTGGGTGGGGGCATTGCAGAAGGATCGGGCTGTGGGCGGGACCTTGGAGGGTTTTACTGAGGGGCTCCCAGGGCTGAGGGCAAGCAGGGCTGACCCTCAAGCCCTTGGGGAAAAGTTGTCACCAAGATGGATGACAGCTCAACCGTGGGTGTGCCATGTAGTTGTAGTGTGATGGACATGTCCCAGCCCTGGGGACTCAGGCTGGTGTAGCTGCCACTGCATTCTCCGGGGCTGGTGCCTGGTTATAGACCGGGTCCTCAGTGTGGGGTTGGGCAGGAGGTGTGGGTGGGCCGGCTCCACTGAAGGGGTTTTCCCTGGAGGCCACTCTCTGTGGCGGATACCTAGCACGGTGTGCCTCCTGGCCATGACCTCAGCCAGACACCCCTCAACCGAGAGGATGCATAACCCAACTCCTCAGGGAGAGGCCCCTGTAGCCCTCTCAGGCGAGGCCAGGAACAGGACCCACGTGCCTCAGGAGCAGTAGCAGCCTTGAGGTGCACCCCCCCACACGTGAACCCTGACTCCCCCCCTCATCGGTCGAGCTCCTATACAGCTAAGCACAGGCCCACCTCCAGTGTCCACTCCTATCTGCCTCCCTGAGGGCCTCTGGGGTCCTGTTCGGAGCTTGACCTCTGAGGGTTTGCCTGGCACAGGCTCTGCCCTTCCTGATTCCTTTGTCCAGTGGTGTTGAGAGCCACGGTGCCTTCTGCCAGCTTGCCGGGCTCTGTGTTTGTGGCTGTGGGTCATTGTGGTCACCGCAGAGTTCTTTGAAGCCCCCATGGGGTTGAAGGCTGTGCCTGGACATCAGCCCATGGGCTGAGTGGTTGGGAGCAGTACTGGAGGCCAAGGGTCTTTGTTCTGAGCATGGGGAGCACTGCTTCATGGACTTGAGGCCCCACGGACCCCAGCAGGTTTTTGCTGCTGTGTCTGTCACTGTGGTAGTAATCAGAGTAGCTACCATAGTAACACAGTAGGAAGGAGCTTGACAGAGCCCTGCGTGTGGCAGGAGGGGCCCCATCCTGTGGGAGCCTCCTGGCCCACATTTCCAGAGGGGCCCATCCACCCAGGTGCCCAGTGCATCTGTTTCCTCCATGATCGTGAGCAGAGGGGTGGTCAGGCTGCCATGCTCAGCCCCTGTTTCACCAAGAAGGGCGTGGGCAAACCCCCACTGAAGGGGTGGGCAGAAGCAAGCCTCCATGGGAGGGGTCCCAGGGCTTGGGGGCACCCAAAGTCCTTTTAGTGTCCAGGCAGAGTTGGGCAGAGGCAGCTGCACCAGAGGGCGGCCCCATCTTCTGCTGGTGGTCTCACACAGGCTCTGGGTCCGTGTCCGGATCTGGCCAAGGACTGGCCTGGGGGAAGGTGTCCATTCCTGGAAGCGCCTCTTGTCAGAGTGTGCAGCGAGTGTCTTCAGTGGGCCCTCTGGGGACGTCAGGTTCAGCCCAGGCTGACAGGGCTGCTGGGCACTTGGGTGGACGGTCTAACCACAAGAGTACCAGGGACGTAAGCACATGGGTCCACCCCTTCTCCTGGAAGGAATATTTCCAAAATGAAATTCAATCATCCTCCCCTGAAGCGGAAGCCCTCCCACCTTTCTGGTACACAGAGGGCAGAGCCCCAATTCGCTTGGGGCAGCGCATGGGGAACTGGTGGTGTGGAATGTGGGGTGCTGTGGAGTACTGGATCATTAGGTGTTGGTTTGTTTATGGTATGAGGTAGTGTAGGATGTGAGGGATATGGGTATGGGGTGGTGTGGTGTGTTGGGCTCGTGTGGTGTCGGTGGTGTGGGGTACAAGTGGCGTGGGATGCCATGGTGTGGCCTGGTGGCCCAATGTCCACAGGGCAATGTAGTGCCAGTTTGTGAGGGTAGCCTGTTCTTTGTGTTGTCCCTGCCCGGCCAGGGGGTCACAAAGGGTTCTGGCAGAGTGGGGTCTGTGTGCCTTCCAGCTGTGGCCCCCACCAGTCCCAAGGGAGGGAACTTGTCAAGATGCTGGACAGATGCCAGTGGACGGTGGTCTGGGACCGTCCTGCTCTGAGAGGTCCCGCGGGGGTGCCCCTCAGAGGGAGGTGTGGCTGAGATTTGGGCGGCTTTTGCTCGATGGGTTCACGGTCTGATGGACTTGGACAGGAGCCTGGTGGTGGCCACCAGATGGGGAAGCATTGGGGATTGTGGGCCGTCCCTGTCCAGTCGCCCCAGCGGGTTTGTGTTCTGGCTGCACCGCTGTGGGAGTCACCACACTCAGGGGATGTGGCCCCGTTCAGAGTCCTGTGGGCATCGTCACTGCCTCGGGAGGACAGGGCTGAGGCTCTGGCTGGGGGACGGGGTTTTTGATGGGCGCTGTGACGCTGTGGTCATAGTAACTAGAACCATCATAGTAATCCCACAGTGACACAGACCAACCCCCGAACCCCTCCGAGGTGCGGGTTGGGTGGGAATCGAGGATGGAAGAGCTGACCTGTGGACGGAGGCAGAGGCCAGGAGGCCAGAGGTGGCAGCAGGCAGGGGTCATTATTCTTGCTGCCACTGTCTATGGGACTCCAGCTCCAAATTCTGCTGTAGGTCCTGTGAGGGCCACGGAGGGAACGGCAGCAGCCTTGGCTCCACCTGGACACGGGCCTCTGGCTCTGCCTCGGGTCAAGCACGGCCTCCCTGGCCATCTCCTTTAGTGTCCGTCTGTGCCTCTGTCTTGTCTAAAGCCTTTGGGGAATTCATGGCCGTGGTGACGGGAGACCTCAGTGATTCTCCAGGAGGCCTGCTCTTCCCTGGATGCAGCTTCAGGCCTGTCTGGTCCAGCAGGGCCTGAAGCAGGTGCAGGGGAGGAGGTGCAGGTGCAAGGGAGGAGGTGCAGGTGTGGGGAGGCCCAGGTGTCTTTCCTGCCCGACCCCATATCCCCTCTGCTCCTCCTGCCTGGCATCCCCTGCTGGAGCACCCAGAGCCCTGTGAGGAGGGCGTTTGAAGCTGCAGCACAGGATCCTGCCTCCCGAGCACACACGTCCCTCCTGAGCCCTCACAGCTCCAGGCCGGGAGCACGGCCGGGTCTGAGCCTCTTTAGGCCCCTGAGTGGCCTCTGGGCCTCGACTCTGTGGTGAATGTGGGTGACTGACCATCGTCAGGCCCCCAGGCTCGGGTTTGTTCAGGGGCCTCTTCTCTCTGGATCAGGGACTCTGGTCCATATCTAGTCCCCACTCAGAACGACCTTCTAGAGAGTGCTGGCACCTTCCAGGAGTTCCCTGCGTCTGTGTTGGCGTTTGCTTCTCTCAAGTTGCCCAGGAGAGCTGGGGGTATATTGCCGTTTGCTGGGACCCCTGTCTGCCGGCCCGTGTCCCCCAGGGTCTTCAGGCCTGGGGAGCAAGTCTTTCCCGGGATTCTGCTTCCTCCGCAACTGGTGCCCCTACCTAGGGCCATGCTGTGTCTTTTCTCTTTACTCTCAGGGGTGGCCCTGATCCTAGGACCCCGGCCCACATCCCCTGGGTGGCAGGTTGGAGATGGTGGAGAGCCAGGGCCAGCCCCACATGGGTGGAAGCCGCAGGTCCAGGACCTGGTGCCCTTCCCAGCACTGCCAGGTGGTAAGTTTTAAAGATACACGAACATCAGATTTTTAAAAATCTGTTTACAAACATGTGGCTGCACTTGGTGGCAATTTGAGGAGACAAAGCACAAGGGAGCCCGATCTTCTTCCCTCTGCTCTCCTCATGCCCTGTGCCCCCCAGGACCCCCCAGAGATCTCAGGCCCCCTCATGGTCTTAGGTGTCCCTCCTGGATTCCCTCTGCAAAGTCCCTTACCCCCTGACTGCTGTCCCACCTCCTCTACGGGGCAGCGGGAGGTCCCCCTTGCTTCTCTGGAGTCTCCTTTTCTGTTATTATCAGTGAGCTGCCCTCTGACCCCGGGAAGAGATTTCTGGTCAGGACCCGGG
Organism: Dicerorhinus sumatrensis harrissoni; assembly: GCA_014189135.1. Classification (NCBI taxonomy): domain Eukaryota; kingdom Metazoa; phylum Chordata; class Mammalia; order Perissodactyla; family Rhinocerotidae; genus Dicerorhinus; species Dicerorhinus sumatrensis. Next base: position 47,535,564 of record JABWHU010000168.1, read on the forward strand.
TGTGTTTTGCTTGGGGATGGACACGGTGGCCCCGGGACACTTTGTTGGGTGGAGCTTGTGAATGGGGGCTGTGTCACTGTGGGAGTAGCATTAACTACTATAACAGTACTGTCATGGTGACACGCACTCCCACAAAATCCTCCTGCCAGACGCTGTGCCCTCTCCACCCCTGTTGGCTCCAGCCGGCTCTGAGGGGACACTCTGCGTTTCCCGAGGTTTCTGCTCTGAAACTCAAGGTGAGTGGGGGATGACCCAGTGGAGCCTCTGTGGGTCAAGATGTGTCTCTGCACAGGGCCTCCTGCGTTCACTGTCTCGTTGTCCCCAGGGGGCACAGCCCTGGTGAAGGAGTGGGGTTGGTGGTGGATGAGGAAGCCCCACTCTCCTGTGCAGACAGCCCTAGATGCATCCTGGCCCCTGTGGCAGCCGGTTTTCCTGGCTCAAGGGTTCTGGCTGTTTCTGTTCTGCTCTCTTGGTGCCTCTCAGAAACTGTCCCTGTCGTGGCCAGCGAGGGTCTGCCTTCTCCACTCCCGTCTCCTCTCTCACGGAATTTGCGATGGGGCTGGTGTTCCAACCCATGAGGTTCCTGTCTACTGGGGCCTGGTCATGGACGCCTGTATCCTGAGAGCCAGCTCCCAGCGGTGGGCTGAGGAGACTCCCCACCTCTTCCCTCCCTGCCTGTCTCAGGGGGCCCCTACCCACAGGGCACTGGTGTGTCCCTGGACTGGGTGTCGCTGAGATCAACCATCTTGGACACTTTCATTCCCTGGCTCTGAGTGAGCGTGGACTTCCTCCCCAGAGACTCTCATGATCCCCCTTCACCCCCAGGGCACCTTCTGCTGAGGGCACCTCCTTTGCTCAGATGGCCTCAACCTTCTGCCTAGGAGCTGGAGCCCAGGCTGCCCATCGTCTGAAGCGCTGCCCTTCTGAGGGGCGATGGGATTCTCAGAGTCTCTGCAGTGTTTTCTGCTGGCCAGACATCTCCATCTGCTCCTTCCGACAGGATTCCAGAGGTCCCCATTTGTCCTGTGTCTTCGGGGGAGAGCAGATGGGCTGGGGCCGCCCTTCCCAGGCCCAAAGTGGTGGATGCCCAGGTGAGTCTGGTGCTCGGCCTGCAGCCTTTGAGCCGGCTGCGGGGACAGCACTTGGGCTGAGGGAAGGATGGCCTGTGAGGGTCTTGGGGATGGCCTCTGCCACATGGGATCCTAATAGCATGGGCTCCAAGTTCACTGAACCCTGCCGACCCGGTCAGGTGTTCACTCAGTGACCGTCAGGGGCCTTCGACGTGAGTTAACCGGTAGAAACAAATCTTTCAGTCACTACTGACGGCAGGGACAGGGTGAGCTGCATTCGGGTTTGCACAGAGCACACGGGCGTGTCAGAGGGAGAGTGAGGGGCAGGGAGAGGGGAGCGGGGCTCCCGCGAGGGATCAGGAAGGCTGATCTGTGTAGACCCCACGAAGCTGTTTTTCCGCTGGCTGGAATGAAGAGTCGGCTCCTGTCCTCACAGAGACTGGGGTCCGAGGACCATCCTTTCTTGTGAGTCTGTCTCCAAGGTGTGTGTCTCAGTCCTGGATGGAGACGCTCATGGGTTGTGGGGACACACACACACCTTAAAGGGCAGAGGCGGGAACTCAGGAAACGCTCCGAGGACGAGGCCAGGCTGTCAGGTGTTGGCTGGAACCAATGACAGATTCTCTCTTAGCATCCTGCTTTCTCAGGCTGGCCTTTTAGTGAGGCTGGGGTCTTCCTGGGGATGCAGACTTGGGCTGCCAGAAGCCATGTTGCAGGATAGCCGTCTCCTGGTGCAGGGGTCTGGACGGAGTCCCCTGGTCATGGGCTCTGGGATCTCAGTGTGCACACACGGGCACAGCACGGCTGTCACGAGATGCCTCAGGTTCCATCCTTCAGGGGTCTGAGGCTGTGGGAGGGGGCGTTGCAGGAGGACTGACTGTGTGTAGGCCCTGGGAAGGGTTTGCTGAGGGTTCCCAGGGCCAAGGACAGGCAGGGCTGACTCTGAAGCCCTTTGGGGGAAAGTTGTCACCAGCACAGATGACAACTCATGTGTGGGTGTGCCGTGTAGTTGTCGTGTGACAGATACGTCCCAGCCCAGGAGACTCTGACACCAGTGCAGCCGCCACTGCTTTCGGGGGCGGGCACCTGGTTAGAGAGACCGGGTTCTCAGTGCAGGGTTGGGCAGGAGGTGTGGGTGGGTCGGCTCCTCCGAGGGGCTTTCCCTGGAGGCCACTCATTGTGGCGGATGTGTAGCATGGTCTGCCTCCTGACCATGACCTCAGCGAGACACCCCTCAAACGAGAGCCTGCATAACCCCGCTCCTGGGGGAGAGGCCCCTGGAGCCCTCTCAGGCCAGGCCAGGAACGGCATCGGAGGCCGACTTGAGGTGCTCCCACCGCAGTGAGCCCTGCCCCTCCTGTGTTATCTGGCAAGCTCCTATGCAGCTGAGCACAGGCTCAGCTCCAGCGTCCGCTCCTGTCAGCATCCCCGGGCACCTCTGGGGTCCTGTTGACAGCTTGACCTCTGAGGGTTTTCCCAGCACAGACTCTGTCCTTCCTGATTCCTTTGGCGACTGGTGTTGAGAGCCAGGGTGTTTTCTGGGAGTGCTGCCGTGGGGTCAGTGTGGTTGCCGCAGGGGTCTTTGATGCCCTCACGGGGATGAATGCTGTGTGTGGGCATGAGCCCATGCGCTGAGTCATTGGGGGTGGCCCTGGAGGCCAAGGGCCTGGGTTCTGTGTCTGGGGAGCAGCCCCTCCTGGCCTTGAGGCCACGCGGATCCCACCAGGATTTTGTTGCCAGGACTTGCACTGTGGTAGTAGTTGTAGTAACTCTTTAACACAGTAGGAAGGTCCTTGACAAAAAGCCCTGCGTGTGGCAGCAGGGCCCACCCTGCCAGAGGCACGTGACCCAGGCATCCAGAGGGACTGGTCCCACAGGTGCCCAGTGCATCTGTCTCCTCCATGATCCTGAGCCGGTGGGGGGCTCAGCCTGCCATCCCCAGCCCCTGTCTCCCCAGGAAGGGCGTGGGTGACCCCCTAATGAAGGGGTGGGCAGTAGCAAGCCTCCATGGGAGTGGGCCCAGGGGCCATGGAGGCACCCCGCATCCTTGTCGTGTCCAGGCAGAGCTGGGCTTAGGGGCTGCTGCAGAGGGCGGCCCCTACTCCTGGTGGTCTCACTCAGGCTCGAGGTCTGTGACTGGATATGGCCAACAACTGGCCTGGGGGAGGGTGTCCATTCCTGGAAGATCCTCGAGTCCGCATGCGCAGTGAGGCCCCGCGGGGAGGTTGGGTTTGGACCAGGCCCGAGGGCTACTGGGCTCTGGGTGGATGGTCCAGCCAGGTGAGTCCCAGGGACATGGGCACATGGGTCCAAACCTCCTCCTGGAAGGAACGTTTCCAAAATCAAATTCAATCAGCTGCTGTGAAGGGGTGCCCCGCTCACCTTCCTGGTATGCAGGGAGCAGGGCCACAACCCACTGGCAGCAGGGCATGGGGATGGGTGGTGTAGGGTAGCTGGTGGCGTGTGTTTGGAGGGCTCTGATGTGTAGGGTGTGGGATTCATAGTGTGTGGGGTGGTGTAGGGTCCAGGGTGCTGTGGAATGTGGTGGATGTGGGGAGTGGGGTGTGCGGTGATGTAAGGTGTGGGGTTAATGGGATGTGGGGTTTTGCAGTATGTGGTGCTGTAGCGTATGGGGAAGAGGGTTATGTGGTGGCATGGGGGTTGGGTGGTGTGGGGTACACAGTGGCGTGGGGAACGTGTGGTCTAGCCAATGGCCATCGGGTGGGAGTACTGCCTGCCCCATGTTTGTGTTATCACTGCCTAGCCACGTGTGCTGCAGGGTCCTGGTAGAGTGGGGTCGCTGTGCCTTCCAGCCCCGAACTCTATGTGTCCCAAGTGAGGGAACTTCCTGAGCTGCTGGCCAGGTGCCAGTGACGGTGGCCTTATGACCCTCCTGTTCGGGGAGGTCGAGCAGGGGTGCACCTCAGAGGGAGGTCTGGCTGAGACTTGGGCGGCTTTCACTCATTGGTTTCATGATCCGATGGACTTGGACAGGAGCCAAGCGGGGTAACTGCCGCCATGTCGGGGAAGCGGGGGGGTTGTTGGCCGTTCCTGTCCTGTAGCCCCAGCGGGTTTGGGTTCCGGCTGCGCTGCAGTGGGAGTCACCACACCCCTGGCATGTGGCCCTGTTCGCAATGCTGAGGATGATGTCACTGACTCAGAAGGCAGGGCGGAGGCTCTGGCTGTAGGGACAGGGATTTTGATGGGCACTGTGACACTGTGTCCATAGTAACCAGACATATGGACAGTAACTGTCCATAACAGTTATCCCACAGTGACACAGACCCATCCCCTAACCCCTCCGAGGGGCGGGGTGGGTGGGAATTGGAGATGGAGGGGCTGACCTGTGGACGGAGGCAGAGGCCAGGAGGCCAGAGGTGGCAGCAGGCAGGAGTCATTTTTCTTGCTGCCCCTGACTCTGGGACTCCGGCTCCAAAATGTCCTCCAGGTTCTGTGAGGCCACTGAGGGAACAGCAGCCTTAGCTCCACCTGGACACAGGCCTCTGTGTCCTGCTCCCTGGCCATCTCCTTTACTGTCCGTCTGTGCCTCCGCCTGGTCTAAAACCTTTGTGGAATTCATGGCCGTGGAGATGGGAGACCTCAATGATTCTCCAGGAGGCCTGCTCATCCCTGGATGCAGCTTCAGGCCTGTCTGGTCCAACAGGGCCTGAGGCAGGTACAGGGGAGGAGGTGCAGGTGCAGGGGAGGAGGCCCAGGTGTGGGGAGACCCCGGTGTCTCTCCTGCTCAACCCCCCATCCCCTCTGCTCCACCTGCCCAGGGGTCCCTGCTGGAGCACCCAGAGCCCTGTGAGGGGGACATTTGCTGGGACAGCACAGGGCCCTGCCTTCTGAGCACACGCGCCTCCTGAGCCCTTGCAGCTCCAGGCCTGGAGCACAGCTAAGTCTGAGCCTCCTTAGGCTCCTCTGTGCCCTCTGGGCCTCAACCCCATTGTGAATGTGGGTGAATGACCATCATGAGGCCCACCAGCTCTGGTTTGTTCAGGAGCATTTTCCCTCTGGAGCAGGGTCGCTGGTCCATATCTAGTCCCCCCTCAGAACCACCCGGAGCTTCTAGAGAGAGCCGGCATCTGTCGGGGATGCCCGGGTCAGTGTTGGTGTCTGTTTTTCTCAAGTTACCAAGGAGTTCCTGGAGCCAGAGGACTGGCCCTTTTCTGGCACCCTTGCCAGGCTGGCCCCTGTCCCCCAGGGTCTACAGGCCTGGTGAGCAAATATTCTCCAGAATTCTGCCTCCTCCGTACCTCCGTGTCCATCCCGTGGCAAGGCTGTTCGTTTGTGCTTCAGTGTTTTTACTGGCCAATAACATATGTTCTTTACCCGCCACAGAAGACAGAGACCAAAATAAAAACTGGAACGCCAGGCTTGTGGCAAGGAAACGTTTTATTTCCGGTAACGTCAGTCGGGACAGGGGGGTGAGCCCTCGAATTTGTCTCCTCCAAAGATGGGGGTGCACGATTTTACAGGTTTTCAGGAATGTGGCTGCTTGGGGGGAGAGGAGTCTGTGGCCTTGTTGGTTGGCACCTTCCCTTCAGCCTGTGTTTGGCCTTGGGAGGCTGCTTGCAGGGAGGGGGCTGGCGAGATGAGGGAACCGCAGGTGGACGTCCTTTGTCCTGTGCGTCTGTGATGGCCCGTGGATGCTGGTGCCAGTAGCTGGGGAGCTGGGTGCTGGGAGGCTTCAGCTTCTGGATATTCTCTGGATATGAGTTTCCCTGTAACAAACTTCAAGGATACAAAGGTTAGAGAGACCGATGTTTACATATGAATGCACCTTAGAGAAGCAGGGAGAGGAGAGGGCTGCTCTGGGTTTTATCCTCATATACCCTGGGTTTAATGTAGAGCAAGTGATGTCAGGGCCGGCATCAGTATCAGTGGGCAGCGCTGCTCCTGGGACGCTGACCCTTGTCACCTGGGTTGTGGTGGCCGATGGCGGTGGCAGAGCTGATCTGGCCCAGCCCCACAGGGTAGCGGGTGGCAGTGGCTGTGTGGAGCCTGGTCCAGCCCCAAAGTAGGGGTAAGACGCAGGTCCAGGACCTGGTGCACTTCCAGCACCGCCTGGCGATAAGTTTTAAGGATACATTTCCATCAGATTTAAAAACTTTCTTTACAAATGCGTGTCTGCGCATGGTGACATCTTGAGGAGAAAAAGCACAGGGCAGTCCACTCTCCTCACGCCCCTCGGTGCCCACCCCCCAACATCTGGGGGTCTTAGGTGTCCCTCCTGGATTCCATTTGCTTTGTCCCTTACCCCTTTCCTGCTGTCCCACCTCCTCTGGGGGGCCAGCGGGAGGTCCCCCTTTGCTTCTCTGGAGTCTCCTTTTCTATTATAATCAGTGAGCTGCCCTCTGACTCCATGGGAGATATTTTGGTCAGGAGCCGGGTGTGTTTTGCTATCAGACGGACACTGTTGCCCGGGCAGCCGGTGTTGGGTGGAACATTTAGACGGGGGCCGTGTCACTGTGGGCATAGCAGTCACCGGTACAGTACTGTCATGGTGACACAGGCCACCACAAAATCCTTCCGCCCAGCCCTGTGCCGTCTCCACCGTTGCAGGCTTTCGAGGGCTCTGGGGGGACAGTGTGTGTTTCCAGTGGTTTTTGCTCTGAAACTCTGGGTGAGTGGGGGATGACCCCTCCTCCCTGAGCCTTTGTGGGTCCAGATGTGGCTCTGCACAGGGCCTCCTGCGTTTGCTGGCTGGCGAGCCCTGGGGGCACGGCCCTGGTGTAGGAGGGTCTTGGAGGTGGACGAGGAAGACCCGGTTCTCCATCATAGACAGCCCTGGTGTACACCAAGTCCGGTTGGCAGCTGGTTTCCACAGCTCGGTGGTTCTAGCTGTTCCTGTTCTGCTCTCTGCGCCCCTCTCAGAAACTGTCCCTGGTGTGGCCAGCGAGGGTCTGCCTTGCCCACCCCAGTCTCATCTCTGCTGGAATTTAATGATGGGGCTAGTGTTCTGACCCGCGAGGTGTTCCATTGACAGGCACCTGGGCACGGCCGACTGCATCCTGAGAGGCCAGCTCCCAGCGGTGGGCACAAGGAGACTCCCCACCTCTTCCCTCTGCGCCTGCCTCAGGGAGGCCTGTACTCGCACCCCACAGGTGTTTCCCTGATCTGGGTGTCCCTGAGATCAACCTTCCAGGACACTTTCATTCCCTGGCTCTGGGTGAACATGGACTTCCTGCCCGGAGACTCTCCCAGCCTCGCAACCCCCAGTATACCTACTGTGTTCAGAAGGCCCCTGCCATCCACCTGGGAATCAGAGCCTGGGCTGCCCATTGTCCGCAGAGATGCCCTCCTGAGGGGCACGTGGGTTCCCAGAGTGGCTGCAGTGAGATATGCTGGTCGGATGGCTCTGTCTACCCCATTGGACAGGATTCAAGGGCTCTGGACGAGCTGGTGCTTTTGGGGTGCGATCAGGTGACCTGGGTCTCCCCAAGAGGCACAGGGAGGTGGATGCCCAGGTGAGTCCTGGACTCAGCATGCAGTCTTTGAGCCGGCTGTGGGATCAGGTCTTGACCTGAGGGGGGGCCGGCCTGTGAGGGGTGCTGAGATGGCCTCTGCCACCTGGGATCCTAATAGCATGGGCTCCGAGTTCCCGGGACCCTTGCTGTCCAGGTCAGGCGTTCACTCAGTGACCGTCAGGAGCCTTTGATGAGAGTTAAATGGTGGAAACAGGTTCTTTCCGTCACTACTGATGGCAGGGACAAGGTGAGCTGCATCCAGGTTTGCACAGAGGACACGGGCATGTCTGAGGGAGAGTAAGGGGCAGGTAGGGGGGAGTGGGGCTCCCGTGGGGTATCAGGAAGGGTGGTCCATGTAGACCCCACGGGCTACTGTGTCCATTGGCTGGAATGAAGAGTCGGCTCCTGTCCTAACAGAGACTGGGGGCCGAGGCTCATATTTCCTGGTGATTCAGTCTCTGAGCAGCGGGTCTCAGTCGTGGATGGAGACGCTCCTGGGCTGTGCGGACACACGCACCTCAAAGGGCAGAGGTGGGATTCTCAGATAACGCTCTGAGGACGGGGCCGGGGTGTCAAGAGTCAGCTGGGACTAATGGCAGATTATCTTGGCAGCGCTGGGATTCCTCAGGCCAGGATTTAGGGGGGCTGGGGTCTTCCTGGGGTTGCAGCCTTGGGCTGCTGGAAGCCATATTGGGGACAGTCATCTCTTGGTGCAGGGGTCTGGATGGAGTCCCTGGAGCCTGGGTCTGGGATTCCGATGCGCACGCACGGGCACAGCACAGCTGTCATTAGATGCCTCGGGTTCTAGCCTTCAGGGGTCCGGGACTCTGGGAGGGGGCGTTGCAGGAGGACTGAGCTGTGAGTCAGCCTTCGGAGGGGTTTACTGAGGGGCTTACAAGGCTGAAGGCAGGCCGGGCTGACCCTTAAGCCCTTTGGGGAAAAGTTGTCACCAGGACATTTGACAGCTCAAGTGTGGGTGTGCTGTGTAGTTGTAGTGTGAGGGACACATCCCAGCACTGGGGTCTCTGAGGCTGGTGCAGCCTCCACTACGTTCTCTGGGGCAGGCGCCTGGTGAGAGGCCGCATCCTCAGTGCAGGATTGGGAAGGAGGAGGGTGGGCCAGCTCCTCTGAGGGGCTCTCCCTGGAGAGACTCACTGTGGCAGATATCTAGCATGGTGTGCCTCCTGGCCATGACCTCAGTGAGACACCCCTTGACCAACTCCTGGGGGAGAGGCCCCTGGAGACCTCTTGGGCCAAGCCAGGAACGGGACCCACCTGCCTCAGGATCAGTAGCAGATTTGAGGTGCTCCCGCCCCCTGGGAACCCTGCCCGCCGCCACACACCAGGCGAGCTTCCCTGCAGCTGAGCACAGGCCCAGCTCCAGTGTCCGCTCCTGTCAGCCTCCCCGAGGGACTCTGGGGTCCTGTTGAGAGCTTAACCTCTGAGGGTTTGCCAGGCACAGGCTCTGTCCTACCCGATTCCTTTGTCCAGTGGTGTTGAGAGCCATGGTGCTTTCTGCCAGCTTGCCAGGCTCTGTGCATGTGGCTGTGAGGTCAATGTGGTCACTGCAGAGTTCTTTGCAGCCCCCAGAGAGGGGGAAGTTTTTGCCTGGACATGAGCCCATGGGCTGAGTGTTTGGGAGTGGCCCTGGAGGCTGAGGCTCTGGGTTCTGAGCCTGGGGAGCAGCCATTCCTGGCCTTGAGGTCTCATGGTCCCAGCAGTCTTTTGCTGCTGTGTCTGTCACTGTGGTCGTAGCTAGAGTAGCTGCTATAGTAACACAGTAGGAAGGACCTTGACAAAAACCCCTGTGTGTGGCAGGAGGGGCCCTACCCTGCCGGAGCCTTCTAGCCCATGTGTCCATAGGGGCCCGTCCACACAGGTGCCCAGTGCATCTGTCTCCTCCACAATCATGAGCAGCTGTGGTCAGGCTGCCACCCTCAGCCCCAGTCTCCCCAAGAGGGGTGTAGGTTACCCTCCCACTGAAGGGGTAAGTAGAAGCAACCCTCCATGGGAGGTGCCCCAGGGCTTGGGGGGCACCCCAAGTCCTTTTAGGGTCCAGGCAGTGCTGGGCAGAGGCAGCTTCCCCTGAGGGCGGCCCTACCTCTTGCTGGTGGTCTCACACAGGCTCGGGGTCTGTGTGCGGGTCAGACAAGGACTGGCCTTGGGGAGGGTGTCCATCCCTGTAAGCTCCTCATGTCCCAGTGTGCAGTAAGGGTCCTCAGTCCTCCCCCAGGGAGGTCAGGTTAAGCCAAGGCCGACAGGGCTGCTGGGATCTGAAGTGGACGGTCCAGCCAGGTGAGTCCCCGGGATGTGGGCACATAGGTCCACCCCTTCTCCTGGAAGGAACATTTCCACAATGAAATTCAATCAGCAGCCCCTGAAGTGGAGCCCATCCCACCTTCCTGGTACCCAGAGCACAGAGCCCCAATTCACTGGGGGCACTGCATGGGGCACAGGATGTATGGTGGGTGGGGTGCTGTGGGGTACTGGGTCTTTAGGTGTGGGATTGCATGGGGTACAATGTGCTGTGAGTGTGGAGGATGTGGGCTGTCAGGTGTTGAGAAGTGTGGATGTTGTGGGGTACGAGGTGATGTGGGATGTAGGCTCCGTGGTGGTGTGGGTTGTACAGTGAGGTCAGGCACAGGGTGGTGTGATTATGTTGGGTTCGTGTGGTGAGGGTGGTATGGGGCGCAGATGGCGTGGCGAACGATTGGTGTGTCCAGGTGGCCCAATGGCCACAGGGAAGGTGTAGTGCCAGCTCGTGAGGCCCGCCCCGCCTTCGTGCTGCCCCTGCCCAGCCAGGGATGCTCATAGAATCCTGGTAGAGTGGGGTCTCTGTGTCTTCCAGCTGCGGCCTTCACCAATCGCGAAGGAGGGAGCTTCCCGAGCTGCTCGATAGATGCCAGTGTACGGTGGCCTGGGACCCTCCTGGTCTGAGAGGTCCAACAGGGGTGCCCCTCAGAGGGGTGTTGGGCTGAGATTTGGGCAGTTCCGGCTTGTTGGTTTTACTCTCCACTGGGCTTGGACAGGAGCCTCGTGGTGGTGACCACTGCCGTGTTGGGGAATTGTAGGGGGTTGTGGGCCATCCCTGTCCTGTGTCCCCAGAGGGTTTGATTCCGGCTGCACTGCTGTGGGAGTCACCACACCCTGGGATGTGGCCCCATTCAGAATTCCTGGGATGGTGTCACTGCCTGGTGAGGGCAGGGCTGTAGCTCAAGATGCAGGGACGGGGTGTTTGACGGGTGCTGTGACGCTCTGGTCATAGTCACATGTGGAAGAGTACTACCACAGTGACACAGACCCACCCCAAACCCCTCCAAGGGGCGGGTGGGTGGAGACCTCAGATGGAGAGGCTTACCTGTGGACGGAGGTAGAGCCCCAGGGAGGCTGTGGGGCAGACTCAGCCTACAGGTGTCCTGCTGGGAGCACTGGGAGACCCCTCCAGGCAGGTGGTGGCAACCATGCCCAGCCCATCCTGGGGCGCTGCGACCACGTCGGGCTTGCGTCTGTGCCCATTGTGCTGAGAGGAGTGGCTGTGAGGAACGAGGGTGCTGGGTGTTCCGGCTTTGAGCTGGACGTGTTCCGATGCTCTTCTTTCGGAAATTCCTGCCTCTGCCTTTCTGTGGGACCAGCAGGTGGTTCCCAGGCTGTAAGGCAAGGTGGCCGCTCGTGGGTGATGTGCTGGTGAGCGAAGGATTCAGCGAGGATGGAGACAAGTGGTGCCATCACTCATCAGGCCTCAGGTGGCCACAGGCCTATGGTCCCATGGGAACCACTGACAGACGGGGGTGTCAGTGAGCCATGGTACTCCACTCCACATGGGTACACCAAAAGGACGGAGTTCTGTGAATGTATTAGTTGTGCTGTGAGGGGCACGGGAGTGGCGTGATCACATCGGAACCTGCGAGATCCCGGCTTCCTGCTCGCTGTCCATGTGGGAGCCAGGCCCTGGGTGTGAGGAGGACGCGGGCCCAGCGTACATGTGGGCTCCTGTGTCGGTACATTGCACCTTGGGGGCTGCAGGGCGGACAACTGAACAGTAGCCTAGCCCAGCAGGCTGACCATTTAGTAAGGATCTCCTTTGTGGGCATAGTGTCTCCAGCTACCTCCTGGGGCTTGAAGGTGGTACTGGGACATTGAAGACATGCTGCATCCATCATCACTGCTGCTGTAAGCTCTGGGTGGTGAGGTCCCTACCACTGTGGTGAAGAATGCCCCTGCAGATACAGACACGGGCATGGGTGAGGGTTCTGCCCGCTGTCTGGAGCGTAAGATGATGACTTCTCTGCACAGACGGGACGGGGGCTGCCGTGCAGAGAGCTATTCTCTGGACTTTGCAGGGTCACCTCAGGTGTGGAGAGAAAGGCTGTGACACCCATGGAGGCTAAGAGTGGTCTGATTGGATTGCGACTTTGGTTAATAGAGGCAGTCTTGTCCTTTCCATCAAGATAACCACAGGCCATCATTTGCTGGCTGCTGGATGAGCTATAAATAGTCCCTCATTCCTTGTTTAAGTCTTCATTCCGTGACTTGCACAGAATTTAGCCTCCTGGATTTCATTTATGACTTTGGCTCTTTGCTGATGTGTAAATTAGCCCATGGGTCTCTTTTGGAGGCTTTGGAGCACAATTCATTTAATGTTCCTTCGAGTCCTGGAGCAGCTCACACAGCAATGATCAGTGTTGCGAGAGTCTGAAAACTCACCCTTGAGGCCCCGTGGGTCCGAGTTGTCTGAGCAGGGAAATTACTCGATAATCTTAACACTTTCCTGAAGATCCTTCCACTTGTGACTTCTACTTCTTCTTGAGTCAGTTTGGTTGCTTTCTTGCTAGAAAGAAAAATTCCAGGGTGACATCACACATGTTGTCACTGTTTTGTGCTAACAATCACATCCTGCATCTGCTCTGTCCTTGCAGCCCGAGCCCTGCTGTGAACAAATGAGTCAGCATGTCCAGGGCACTCGGCATCAGGGCCACCACACGGGAGCCGTGGCCGGATGGACGAAGAGCCCCAGGAAGGAAGTAGAGTCACTGCAGGAGAGCTGCAAAAAGAGGTGGACAGGTGTGCTGCCAGCGGACCACCGTGGGGCCTTTGCCCGGGACACTGCCTTGTGGGGGGCTGCAAGAATGGGACCAGAGGGGATGTCACCTCTAGCTTGAAGATGTCATGCTGCATTCTGCTCCTGGAGCCTAGAGGGACTAGGGTGCTGGTGTGAATTTCTTTGCTGGGCTTTGTCATCACAAGTCTCCGTGCCTTTGGGGGGTGGGCACACATCCTCCACCTGGAGCTGTGGGTGGGGGCAGACAATTCATGTGCAGCAGATGAGGGGTGTTCAGGGTGGAGGAATGTGGTGGCGATAATTGCACAAGAACAGCTGGCGTGTACTGAGTGCTCCGTGCAGGCTGGAAACCACACTCTGAGGTGTATCATTTCATCTGGTCCTCACTGCTAATCCACGGGGGGCCATAATCATCATCATCGTCATTGTTATTATTAGTATTTCACTGTGCACACAGAAAGCCTGGGGCACAGGCAGTGGAGGAATCAGCATGAGATCACCCGGTGCTGGTGGCAGAGCCAGGTTTCCCTGAAGGCAGGTTGTTATGTAGGTGGCATGGTAGGTGGATGGTTAGGGCACGCTCTGGGAGGTGATGGAGCAGGGCTTGTATCTGGCTGACAGGGTGTGGACAGTGGGCAGAGGCTTGTGAAGTCCCGGGCAGGGATTCACAGCGTGTTCAGGTTCAGAGTGTTTACGATGGAACTTTGGGTCTGCCCTGGTCCAGGAGTCCTGGGTCTGGACGGCGCCATACTGGACAGAGGAAACACTTTGTCCTGCAGTCTGTGACCAATGGTATGACCTAATGTTGTTTCCTCCTTTTATTTGAGCTATTTGGATCTGTTTGTAGGCTTTTGCCTTTACCCTTCGCTATATAATAAAATGTAGATTCAGTCCATTCGTCGGGGTTGGAAAGTTTCTTTTGACGCCTTGGATCGAATCAACCAAACCTCTCAAAACACTTCTGTAGACCCTCTTGCTTCTGGGAGGCCAGGAGTCCCAGGGCATCCTCGCTGGGAGGCTCCTGACCCAGCACAGCCCCACTGTGCCCATGGGGTCATTCACGGCCATACTGGGGCACTTCCCTGAGCCCACTAGGCAAGGCCCAATCACCCAATGCTCTTCAATTCCAGCTACTAAAAATGGGAGAAACCCTGGCCAGCCCTGATGGCCTAGTGGTTAACGTTCTGCTTCGGCGGCCTGGTTTGTGTTCCCGATAGTAAAACCACACTGTCCATCTCTCAGTAGCCATGCTGTGGCAGTGGCTCACATAGAAGAACTAGAAGTGTTACTGGATACACACCTGGGTTCTTTACCCGCCACATAAGAGGGGCCAAATAAAACTGGAATGCCAGGCTTATGGCAAGGAAAGAGTATTTATTTTGGGTGAGCTCAGCTGGGAGACGAGAGGTCTCAAATTTTTCTCGTCTCCCCAAAAGATGGGAGGCAAGAGGTTTTAAAGACTGTGAGGAAAGTAGCTCTTGCAGGGAGGGGAGGCTGTGGCCTTTCTGTTTGATGCTTTCCCACCAGACTGAGTTTGGCCTTGTGAGGCTGCTGGCAGGGAGGAGGACGGCAAGATAAGGCAATCGCAGATGGGTGTCCTTCAACTGTCACCGTGGTGGAGGGTGGATTCTGGTGCCAGGAAGCCAAAGAGTTGAGGTCTGAGAAGCTTTAGCTTCTTGATATTTTCTGGACACCAGTTCCCCTGTAACAAACCTCAAGAACTGGTGCTTAGCTCAAACTTCAGTGTGAGCCCAACTTGAGGCCACCTGGGCTTTAGTAATTTGTAACTTCTATTTTCCTTGTGAAGTTCGGTTACAGACGATTCAAAAAAACTGATATTTACTTGTGAATGTAATTTAGAGAAGCAAGGAAAGAGGATGAGTGCTTTTGGTTTTAGCCCCATATATTCTGGGTTTAATGTAGGTGAACTGATATCAGGGCTGGTATCAGAGGGACTTACAGCTATACACGACTATGTACTGGGACTTCAGCGGCTGGGGGAAAACAAAAAAAGGGAAGATTGGCAACAGATGTTAGCCCAGGGTGAATCTTTCCCAGCAAAAAAAAAAAAAAGTTAAAAAAAAAGGGAGGAACCCTGTCTTTATGGAGGTGCAGGAAGGACAGTCCCCACAGTGCATCCCTGACACTGAGATGAAGGCCATCCAGCCCCAGTGTGCTCAGGCTTCTGGAAGGACGCTCAGGGGGCGATTCTCTGGCAGTGGCTCCCGGTGGTCTCTCTCTCATCAGCCTGGGGGACCAGGGAATGTGTGGGTGTTCTCAGCTGCTCATCTCATCACCTTAGTCATAAGGATGACACCAGCCCAGCACCCAGGACTCACACTTTCAAGGTGCCCACACACCCCACTGCCCAGCCACCTGGCTAAACTGGATGTGGTGTTTGTTTTGTTTAAATCTGTTCTCTTGCACGGCTGTTAAATCAGAAAGGAGTGACGGACAGCAATGGCCTGGCTCAAGACCCTCAGGCAAGATAGATCCACAAAAATGTCTTGAGGAGACATTGACTTTTTTCCAAGTCCTTATGCAGAGGAATTCTAGAGTGGTCTGCTTTTAGGAAATCTGTCTGTGCAACGTTCACGTGGATGGAGCATAAAGGAAAAAGCGTGGGAACATATTCAGAATACTCAGAGAGAGAGAGCAGGCAAACGGTTTGCAAGACGTGCTGAGATATGTTTGTAACACAAAATCCGACCAGTTTTTCAAAATGTGATACAGATAATTGCAAAGAAAATGCCTTCTCTTTTTGAGTGAACATTGGGAACCTGTCACACAGTGCACCCCACGTGCCATCAGATCGTCATTAGTGTTCTTGTTGTTGAGCTGAAGAGGCGCAGGTGTTTCTCAGAAACAGAGAGAAAATAGACTTACAAAACCAGCAGCCTCAGGAGCTGTGAGACGATGACAGAAGATCCAGCGTCGGCATCGCCGGAGCCCCAGGAGGAGAGGAGAGATGGCGGGAGGGGTATTTGCAGAAATAATGACAGAAAACACAATAAATAAATTTGGTGAAAGACACAAAATTGCAAATCCAAGAAGGCGAGTGAAAGCAAAGAAGCGTAAACTCAAGGAAATCCACAAAAGTCATCACAATCAAAACTTTGAGATCCACAGACACAGAAAAAAATCTTGACAGGAGCCAGAGATAAAGGAAGCATTTCCTAGAGAGGGACATCAATTCAATGTCCGTGTGGCGCCACAAGCCCAGGGAAGCCAGAAGGATGCTGCCCAGTATTTTTCAAGTGCTGAAAAGAAGGAGGATCCGTTGTGAATTCTGTATCCAGTGAGAGACCATCCTGCAGGAGTGAAGGGGAAAGGAACATGTTCTCAGACGAACAAAAATGGAAAGAATTGATTGCTAGCAGAGGTACTGGTAAAGACGGGCTGAGGGACATCTTCAAACAGTGGGGACATTGTAGAGGAAGGGATCTTGGGCCATCGGGGAGGAGGAAGGAACAGTGGAAAGAGCAGAAGTGCACACAGAAGACTCTTCTTTTCCTCAAGAGTTTTATAAGTCATATTTGATGTTGAAAGAAAAATTACAGCATCACCCGATACTTAAGACCTTATTAAAGGTGAGGAAGATAAAGGGACCGCGTGGAGGTGAGGCTTCCGCGTGCAGTGAAGTGGCTGTGTCGGCAGACGGTTGGCATACTGATGGCAGCCACTGGGAAAACTCTACCAAAGATACACTCAGAAACACTGTGAATACTCTAAGACAAGTAAATCAAGATGCATTCCCAAAATATGTTCACGCACCTCCAGGAACGCATGGAGACAGAAAAGGAGGAATGTGAACCGGAGGAAACAAATCAAAAACGCATATCACGAGGCTTAAGGAGTAACATGTAGACAATCCCCTTAAATGACGGCCAGATACAGCAACTAAGGCAGAGACTGGCAGGCGGATACACAGCAGCCGGACTGTATCTTTCTTATGAGAAACTTACTTCCAATTCTGTGGCAGAGGGACATGGAGGATGTAAGTTAGGAACGAAAGACCACACAAACATTAATTAAAGGTTATGAGCGGCTCATTAATGTCTGATAAAGCAGACTTCAGAGCAGTGAAAATTACTAGGGACAAAGAGGCACATGACTCAATGAGAGAAGGATCCATCGAGGAGGAAGACATAATCATCCTAAATACATACTCACCAAAGGACACAGCCTCAAAATAGGTGAAAGCAGAACTGTACCACCCCCACTATTACTAACTTCTGACTGACTGTCCATGGCATCCTTCCTGCTTCCCAGGGACATTTTCATAATGCCATTGACGTTTTATTTACTTTGCAACTCTTTCACACCCCAACTCCCCTCTAAGGAATCTGCATCGCATTCTTCCATGGTTTCACGTCAGCTAGTGTACTTTCTTACTATTTCTCCTCTTTCTAAGACGCCACAGATCCTGGCCTAGAAGTGGGGACACCGATTAATAATGGTTCAACAATTTCTTCCCCGTGTTTGAGCAGGAAGCCCTTTCCAGAGATGTCTTTTCTGTCTGTCCTCGGGCTCCTTCTTGCTCACACGACCTCCAGCTGCCTCTAGTGGTGACCTCCGGGCAGCTTCCCCTTTGCAAACAAGGAGGAAGAGCCAGACCAGGGACAGAGGCAGGTGACCTGGAGGACACGCGGGGAAGAGAGATGCTCGGAGGCGAGGGGATGCGCGCGAGGGAGAAGGAAGGCCTGGCCAGCGGTGTGTCCCCTGAGGGTCTCTCCTTGGATGAGGCCAGCTGGGGCTGGGTGTCCTGGTTCAGTGTTGTCCTGGTGGCAGAGATGGCTGGCAATCGAATGAGAAGGGCGGAAAGGTGCGCAGCACCTGGGGATGAGTTCTAGCAGGTGGTCCAGGTGGGACTGGGGGGGCGCTGTGTGGAAGGAAGCTGGTGTGCGCTTGTCTGACAAGGGACTTGCAAAAGCAGCCTGGATGCTAATGGCAGTGATGTGACAGAGAGTGGAAGGATGGTACTGGAGGCAGTGGCTCAAAATGATCTGCGCCAGTGAAATATATTTGGAACAAATACATTTATTTCTATTCACAAGCTTATTGTAGGAAGTTTGTAAATTTTAATAATAAAAAATGAAACCATTTCAACTATACACAATCTGATAGCATCCATCACTCACTTCACTGAGCAGAATGAATAGACCCCCCATGGTGGGCTCTCCTGTAGGCTGTGAGCCCAGACAGGGCACAACAGTGAGATGGGCGTCTGGCAATCGTCTCCTTAAGCCAGCCTGGGTCGTTTATAAACCCTGATAGACGAGCTATGATCCTCTCAGACCCGACTCAAATTGCTTTGCTCTCCTGACCTCGGCCGAATCCACCCTCCACCCACCTGGCCCTCTCGGCCAACAGCACAGGCTCTGAGGAACCACCGACTTCAATGTAAAGGCCTCAGACTCATTGAAAATAAAAGTTCGTAAACGTCATGACAGTTCATTCACATGATTAAAACCACAAATTTAAAATATTATTTGAAAATAAGTTTCAGAGAGATGTTACATTCCATTTAATTGTACAGTGTTATGAATTTAGGTGTATTGACATAAAGACATATAAACCCCAAAGGGGAGAGGAGGTCGGACAGCATCATTTAACCTTCATCAGTGGGCAATCCCGACCAGTGAGATAAACTATGCATTTCCACTTGGATAAAAATGATGGGATCTTCTCTATGGAATGACTCTCCAGTGAAGAAAAGTGCGTGCCCTGAAAGCCACTTGCTGTTCCCCACCTGTGTGTGAATCCAGACCTTCTGCACATGAGGGACCCTTTGCTGTCACTGTGTGGTCTGAAAGGAACCAGCATGTCCTCGTATTCCAAAAGGGGCAGCATGACTCTGGGTGGCAGTTCTCAGGTAGTAGACATGTGGCAGCTTTTATATACAGACACCGTAAAGCATTTAAAATACTTGTTTATGATTCCTAAACCTTCATTGCACCCTTGGAACACACATATTTACACATCCTGGTAAAATGTCCATCTTGGAAAAATACTATCTTGGGGAAAAAAAGACCAGAAGACATATTCCTCAGCATTAGTTTCTATTTAGAGTCTGAGGTTTCTGAATTTGAGATTATTGGCAGTTTTCCTCCAATTTTGATGATGATCAGCTAATTTAAGTGGATGATTCAGTAGCAGAGAAATTCCGAAGACTGTCAAGAGACATGTCCTTGGCTGAAATCTCAGTATCTATTGCTTCATTAAAAATCCATGTGAAGTATGTTTGAACAAACAAACCTGGGGAGACCTCACGGGACTGCAGGTGTTTGCTGCAGACGGCACCTGCCCCACTGGTTGCATCCTCTTCTGGAGACCTTTTGCAGTGTTTTCAAAATCCCTCAGTGCAATCTGTTGTTATGTCAGCTATCTTTATAAGGATCTTACATATCACGTCATTTAAATTCATCACACACCTGTCAGGAAACTTACTGCCCAAGATGTATCGGTGTGGTTCCATTTCCAGCCCCTCAATTTCTTTCACATGGTCTCGATGTCTACCGCTTTGCCAAGACCACACTCTCCTGCATACTATATGTCTACAGTAAGTTCTGGAATCTGTCTCTATTAGTATTCTAACGCTGCAGTGTGGGATTGTCTGGTATCTTTTTAAATATATACATTTTCTTGTAAGTTTTAGAATTCACTTTTGAATTTCTATAAAGCAAAAATTCTGTAGGGATTGTGATTTTGACTGCATTGACTCTAGAACAATTTAAAGAAAATTGTCACCTTAAAAATATAGAGTCTTCCAACCCATGTCCAAGACATATTTCTCCATTTATTCAGGTCTTCATAAATCTCTCTAAACAATGTTTTAGAGTTTTCAGTATAGAAGTCTTTCTCAACCTTTGTTAGATATTCTTGGTATTTTATGTTGTTAATCCTATTGTAAATGGAATTGTTTTTTCAACATTTTATTTTCTAATTTTTGTTGCTAGTAGGTAGAGAGACAATTCATATTTGTATATTGACTTTCAATAAGAAGCTTTCTTAAGTTTATTTATTAGTTCTAGTAGTGTTTTAGAATAGATTTCTTCCGGATTTTCTACAAGCATAATCATATTATTCATGAATAACGAGAGAGTTTTACTTTTTACTTTCCATGCTTTCTGCCCTCTCATTTTCTTGCCTACCGGGCAGATGAGTGCCCCCAGTACACAGTTAAGCCTAGAGGAAAGCTTTCAATATTCCAATGTTAATATGATGATAGATGTAATATTTTTACATATCTTTATCAGATACAGGAATTTAATTTCCAAATTTATTTAGCTGAGAGGTATCATGAAAGTGGCACTCAACTTTATCAAGTTTTTTTCCCCTAAATCTACTGAACTGGTAATATGTTTTTTCTTCTTTATCCTATTAATGTGTTGAACTGTACTAATTAGTTTTTTATTGAGGTGAAATAATATTAAAATAGATATTTTTCCAGATAAAGATAGCTAAATATTCTTTTTGTCATTTTTAAGATGTAGAATGCCTACATATCAATTTGACATAACTTTTTAATTCATACATTGATTTTCAATATGATTGTCATTGTAGTGTTAGCTAACGCCTCTATGGCATCACAGAATTACCATTTCTTCTAGTGATGGAAACAATTAGGATCTAGTCTCTTAGCAAGATTATGGTTTACATACAGTTTTGTTGTCTATAATCAGTGTGCTGTGTGTTAGATCTCCAGGACTTATTCATCTACTAGCTGCAAGTATTTACCCTTAAACAACATCTCTCCCATTTTCCCAACCGCAGGGCCTGGAAACTACCATTCTACTCTGTTTGTGAAGTTCTGTTTTTTAAGATTACACATATGAGTGATATCTTACAGTATTTGTTTTGCTATTTCTGACTCATCTCGCTTAGCATAATGCTCTTATGAGCGATCCATGTTGTCGTAAATGGCAAGATTTCCCTCTTTCTCATGGCTGAGTGGTATTCTATGTATCCTCTATATCTATTCATCTGTTGACACGCATTTAGGTTGTTTTCATATCTTAGCTATTTTGAATAATGCTGCAATGAACATAGGGATGCATATATCTCTTCAAAAATCTGTTTTCATTTCCTTCGGATATATACTCAGAAGTGGGGTTGCTGGATCATACGGTATTTCTATTTTTAATTTTTTGAGGAACCTCCATACTGTTCTCCATAGTGGCCAGATTAGATTAAAATCCCACACACAGTGTACAAGTGTTCCCTTTTCTCCACATCTTGGCAACAATAGTTTTCTCTTTTCTTCTTGATGGTAGCCATTCTTACAAGTGTGGGGTGATGTCTCATTGTGGTTTTGATTTGCATTTCCCTCATTGTTAGTGATGGTAAGCATCTTCTCATGTATCTGTTGGCCATTTGTATGTCTTCTTTGGAAAATACCTTTTCACTTTCTCTGTCCACTTTTTAATCGGATTTTTGTTGTTGTCATTGAGTTGTATGAGTTCTTTATACAATTTGGATATTAACCCTTTATCCAATAAATGGTTTGCAAATATTTTCTCCCGTTCAACAGGTTGACTTTTCATATTATTGATTATTTCTGAAGCAGTGCAGAAGCTTTTAAGTTTGATGTAGTCCCACTTGTTATTTTTTTCTGTTGTTTGTGCTTTTGGTGTCATATCCAAAAAATCATCGCCAAGGCCAATGTCAGGGAGCTTTTTCCCTATGTTGTCTTCTATGAGTTTTATGGTATCAGGTCTTATGTGTAAGTCTTTGATCCATCTTTAGTTAATTTTTGTGAGTTGTATAAGATAGAGGTCCAATTTCATTGCTTTTGTGTTTATCCAGTTATCCCAACACTGTTTACTGAATAGTGTATTCTATCTTCGTTCAATGTTCTTGGCTCCCTTATGAAATATTAGTTGATTGTTTATATGTGGGTTTAATTGTGGGCTCTCTATCCTGCTCCATTGGTCTATGTGTCAATTTGTATGCCAGTACCAAACTGTTTTGATTACTATAAATTTGTAGTATAGTTTGAAATCAGAAAGTGAGATTCCTCTGGTTTTGTTCTTCTTTCTCATAATTTCTTTGGTTATTCAGTGTCTTTTGTGGTTCCAGAAAATTTTCGGATTGTTCTTTTATTTCTGTGAAAAATACTATTGGAATTTTGATAGGGATTGCATTGAATCTATAGTTGGCTTTGAGTAGCACAGAAATTTTGATAATATTAACTCTTCTAATCCATGAACATGGGAATATCCCTCCATTTGTTTGTGTCTTCTTTGATTTCTTTCAACAAAGTCTTGAAGTTTTCAGTGTACAGATCTTTCACTTCCTTGGTTAAATTTATTCCTAGATATTTTATTATTTTTGATGCCATTGTGAATGGGATAGTTTTCTTTATTTCTTTTTCAGATATTTCATTGTTAGTCTATAGAAATGCAACTGATTTCTGTGTATTTTTTTACTTTCTGCAACTTTACTAAATTCATTGATTAAATCCAACAGTTTTATGGTTGAGTCTTTGGGGTTTTCAATATAGAAGATCATACCATCTGCAAATAGAGACTGTTTTACTTATTCCATTCCAATTTGGATACATTTTAATTCTTTTTCTTGCCTAACTATTCTTGGTAGGACCTCCAGCACTATGTTGAATAGGAGTGGCGAGACTGGGCATCCTTATCTTGTTCCTGATTTTAGAGGAAAATCTCTCAATTTTTAACTGTTGAGTATAATGTTAGTTGTGGTTGGTTATACCTGGCCTTTATTATATTGAGGTATGTTCCTTCTAGACCCAATCTATTGAGGGTTTTTATCATGAAAGAATGTTATATTTTGTCAAATGCTTTCTCTGCATCTATTGAGATGCTCATATTATTTTTATCTTTCATTCCATTAATGTGCTGTGTCACATTTATTTATTTGTGTATGTTGAACCATTCTTGCATCCAATGATAAATCACACTTGGTCATGGTGTATAACAGTTTAACGAGTTCTTGAATTCAATCTGCTAATCTTTTCTTGAGCATTTCTGCATCAATGTTCATCCGGGATATGGACCTATAGTTTTCTTTTCTTGTAGTTTGCCTATCTTGCTTTGGTATCAGGGTAATGCTGGCTTCATTCCCTCCTCTTCAACTTTTTGGAACATTTTGAGAAGGATTGACATTAATTCTTTTTTTTTTCTTTGATGAGAAAGATTGGCCCTGAGCTAACATCTGTGCCAATCTTCCTCTATTTTGTATGTGGGATGCCACCACAGCCTGGCTTGATAAGCATGTGTACATCCACACCCGGGATCTGAGCCCACGAACACGGGGCTCCTGAAGCAGAGTGTGGGGACTTAACCACTATGCCACCAGGCTGGCCCTGACATGAATTCTTTTTTAAATTTTTGGTAGAATTTGCCAGTGAAGCCATCTGATCCTGGGTTTTCTGTGTTGGGAGACTTTGGTTACTCATTAAGTCTCCTTACTCTTTATTGGTTTGTTCAGACCTTCTATTTTTTGCTGGTTCAATCTTGGTAGGTTGTATGTCTCTAGAAATTGATTCCTTTCTTCTAGATTATCTGATTTCTTGGTGCATAATTGTTCATAGCAATTCTTATGATCCTATGTATTTCTGTAGTGTCACTTGTTATTTCTACTCTTTCATTTCTGATTTTATTTATTTGAGTCTTTTCTCTTTTTCTTAGTTATTCTTACTAAAGGTGTTCAGTTTTTTGTTTTGTTTTTTTTGAAATCCAGATATTAGTTTTGTTGATCTTTCCTATGTTTTTATCTGGTCTCTATTTTATTTATTTCTACTCTAATTTTTATTCTCTTCCTTCTGCTAACTTTGGGCTTAATTTATTCTTCTTTTTCTAGTTCCTTGCGGTGTCAAGTTAGTTGTTTATCTGCAATCTTTCTAATTTCTTAACGTATGCATTTATCACTCTCAACTTCTCTCTCAGAACTGCTTTTGCAGTGTCCCATATGTTTTTGATATCTTGCATTTCCATTTTCATTTATTTCGAGATATTCTTTGATTTCCATTTTGATCTCTTCTTTGAACCATTGGTTGTTCAGGGGTATGTTGTTTAGTTTCCACGTATTTGTGGATTTTCCAGCTTTCCTCAGATGTTGATTTCCAGTTTCATACCCCTGTGGTTCGAAAAAGACATTTGGTATAATTTTAATCTTCTTAAATTTGTTGATAAGTTTTGTTACCTCACATATGATCTATTCTGGAGAATGTTCCATGTGCACTTGAGAAGAATGTGTATTCTGATACTGTTGGATAGAATGTTCTATAAATGTTTGTGAGGTCCATTTGGTCTAATGTATGGTTCAAGTCCAATATTTCCTTGTTGATTTTCTGCTAAATGATCTACACATTGCTGAAAGTGGGATAATGAAGTCCTCTACTACTATTGCATTGTTGTGTATTTCTCTCTTCAGATCTGTTAGTACTTGCTTAATGTATTTAGGTGCTATGTTTTTGGGTGTGTATAGATTTACAATAGTTATATCTTCTTGATGAATTAATCCTTTTATCATCATATAACGACCTTCTTTGTCTCTTATTACCGTTTTTGTATTCAAGTCTATTTTGTCTGATATAAGTATAGCTACTCCTGCTTTCTTTTGGATTCTGCTTGTGTGCAATATTTTTTTCCATGACTTCACTCTGAGTGTATATGTGTGTCCATAAATCTGAAGTGAGTCTCTTGTAGACAACATTTAGTTGGGTCTTTTTTTTTTTATCCATCCAGCTGCTCTGTGCCTTTGGAGTGGAGGATTCAATCCACTTACATTTAGATGGTTATTGATACGTAAGGACTTCCTACTGCCAGCTTATTACTGCTTTTGGACTTCTTCTATCTTACTGCTTTTTTCCTTCTGTGTCCGCCTACCCTTTCCTTGTACATTGGTGATTTTCCCAGTTGTCTGCTCTGCTTCCCCTTTTCTATCTTTTGTGGCTTTGCTCCAGGTTTTGGCTTTGTGGTTGCCGTGGGGCTTACATAAAACACCTTATAGATAAAACAATCATTTTAGGCTGATAACGACTTGTCTTTGATTGTGTATAAAGTGCCCACTCTGTTATATTATTGATGTCATAATTTACCTCTTTTTATGGTGTGTATTTGTTAACAATTTGTCATAGCTGTGGTTATTTTTACTACTCTCGTCTTTTACCTTTATACCGTGTTGAGTGGCTAACACACCCTTCTAATATGGAGTTACATTTTTCTAATTCTGACTATTTTTCACCTTTACCAGAGTGCTGTGTACTTTCATATGTTTTTATGTCCCTGATTAATGCTTTTTCATTTCAGCTTGAAGAGCTCCTTTCAGCATTTCTTACAAGGCTTGTCTAGCACTGGTCAACTCCCTCAGCTTTAGTTTGTATGGAAAAGCCTTTATTTCTCCTTCATATCTGAAAGACAACTTGGCAGGATAAAGTATTCTTGGCTGTCAGTTTTTTCTTTCAACATTTTGAATTTGTCATTCCACTCTTTTCTGGCCCATAGAGTTTCTGCTAAGAAATCTGCTGACAGCCTCATGGAGGTTTCTGTGTAGGTTGAGCTCTTTTCTCCCCCAGCTGCCTTTAGGATACTTTGTCATTCACTCTTGACGTTTCATTTTAGTGTGTCTTGCAGAAGGTCTCTTTCATTGAGGTAATAGGGGGATCTACTAACTTCGTGGACTTGTACATCTAAGTCTTTCCTCAGGTTTGGGAAGTTCTCAGCTATTACTTCTTTAAATAAACCCTCTGCCCCCTTTTTCCACTCTTCTCCTTCTGGAATTCTGACCGTTCTGATATTTGTCTTTTTGATGGAATCCCATAGCTCATGTAGGCTCTCTTTGCTCTCTTTAAATCTTTGTTCCTTCTTTTCTCCTAACCGTGTTATTTCAGAATTCCTATCCTCCAAGTCATTTATTCTTTCTCCACTCTGGTCTACTCTGCTAGAGATGCTCTCTGTTGCATTCTTCATCTCATTCATTGTATTCTTCAGTTCCAGTATTTCTGTTTGGTTCTTTGTGTAATTTCAGTCTCTTTGGTAAAGAACTCATCTGTTCATATATTTTATTCCTGATTTCATTGAATTGTCTTTCTCAGTTTTCTTGTAACTAGCTGCATTCCTCCACAAAGGCTATTTTGAATTATTTATCAGTTAGATTACAATATTCCAGCCTTTGAGCCCAATTTCCTTTGATTCATTAATTGATTAAAAAGGGGGATGAAAAGGAGCCACGCCATACGTTGCCATGTGCTGATGTCACTCAATTAGACATTTTAGAGTAAACAATTCCATGGCATTTAATGCATTTACCACGTCGTGCTCCCCACCCACCATCTATATCCTAACCTTCTTTTCCTGGCATATTCCCCAATTCGTCATCTAGTCATGACACAGTGTGCATTTTTTATATTGTCATATTTACCTTGCTAAGTTGTCATTTAGGATTTTTGCCTCTAGGTTCATGGGAGACAGCAGCCTGTCATTTTATTTCTCGTAATATCATTGACAAGTTTTGTTTTACAGTTATACTGGTTACATACAACTAGAAAGGAAGTGTTCTTTATTCTCTGAAAGAATTTGTGGAAGATGGTATTTTTTTTTCTTAGAACATCACAGATTTTGAGACTATATGTTGTCAAGAGGTTGATTTCCACAAATTGACCTATAGTTGAAGTGCTGACCCAATCAAAGCTTCAGAAAGTCTGATGTTGTTGTTATTGAAGTTTACAACCAGATACCAACTGTTTGTGAAAGTAAAAGTAGCCAAAAAATAGCCAAGACAATCTGAGGACATTAAACAACTTTGTAGGACTTGGCCTACTTGATGTCTAGAGAGATTATAGACTTGCAGTAATTTGGACAGTCTGAAATTGGTGCAAAGGGAGATGAGTGAACCAAGGGCACTGGAATGACAGGGTGGAAACAGACCTGGGCTGATGCAGTGGGCAGTGGCTGCATTGTGACCATGGTTCCCACAGTGAACCAGGAAAGTTTGCATTTTCAGTGGGTAGCTCTGGGTCATTTGCATGTTTGAACAGGGAAAAATAAACTGGATCTCTCCTGCTAATCATACTAAAAAAAAATCAGTTCCAGGTGGCTTGTAGATTTAAATGTGGAAACTAAAAAAATTAGAGCTTTAGATCCAGGAACATTATAATTTTCAAGCAATAGGTAGAGATTTTTTAAAAACAGAATCTAAAACACAATACAATTAAAGGAAAAGTTGCATATATTGGATTTTAAAATTAAAAACTTCTGCTCATAAATGACACCATTATGAAAATGAATTTACAAACAAAAAGGTGGAGAAAGTTCTTCAATATATATTTATCCATCAAATGACTATGACACACCAAACGAAATAGACCAAAAAACATAAAAGAGCAACATCCGGTATTGGTGAGGATGTAGGGTGGTTAGAATTTCATGTACTTTCACTGTGAGAGTAAATTTGATGCGAAGATTTGGAGATTTACTTTGACAATAGCTACTAGTGCTGAAAAGAATGATACTCTGTGACTAGAAATTTCACCCCTAGGAATTGAGGTAGAAAATGGAAATTGCCCTTCTGTAGGTGAAACACAGATATTTACACAACAGATATAAACACATATATTTACACAACAGAATTACTTACATGTGTTCACTAACAGATGTGAACAATTTTGCTTCTAGCAGCCTTTTGTATTAGCCAAAATCTGCACACCCCTGCATGTCGTCTCAGAGTAGAATATTTTTAGTGCACATAACTGTCCATATGAAGCACAACAACTTAGTGTGGATACAAATGAGCGTGCCATATTTCTGATCTCATTTACATAAAGTCAAATATGTGCAAAACTAACCTATGGTTTTGACATCCTGATGCTACTCATTTGCAGTAGAGTCTGGATGTGACAAAAAGGGTTTTGGGGGCTCTGTGCTATTCTGAGTGTTGACCTGGGTTCTCTTCAAGGAGCTGTGTGCAGGTGGTAAAATCTATGGTACTGCACACAAAGACTGACACTCTTTTCTGCACCACTACCCTCCCTCCACACCATTTTGCCTCAACAGTGATTGATGGGTGTATGGTAACAAGACCTGATCTAAAGCCTTGTCCAAACAATGTCCAGTAACAAGCCGACCAGAATATCCTTCCTTCTAGAAGTATGTTTTGAACTTTCTTTTCCTGACTTCTAGGAACAAAGGTCAGGCAAAAGGAAGATGGGAATGACCTTCAGTCACCCTTTAGAGGCTGTGGTGAATCTCTGAGATCGAAGGGCAGAAACGTCTGTCTTTGGGTCCTTCGTACTGTTGATGGAAGAATCTGCTCCTCTCTCTCCTCCAGTTTCCCGTTCTGAGCTGGGCTTCCCTTCACTGCTTTGGTGAATGGTCTTAATTTACAGTAAGGTAGCTTGTCTTGTTGTACGTGCCCTGGAGGAGGGCAAATCACTGTTTAATTACATTGTTGGAGGCTCATCTTGGTATGTCATTTGGAGATGGGAATATTGATTCACTGCTCTTCATTCTTCTAGGGACAAGCCATGTTATCCCGAACGAATAAACCCTATTACTAGTGCTATAAGGTATCAAACCAGGAAAGAGAACAGATCTCAATATCCTAAGGTTAAACACGTTTCATGGTGAGCTATCTATGCAACCCATCCTCATCTCTACCCTGAGCTCAGGTCTACAGTCTCTCTACCACGTGATGAAGCCAGGTTCATGGTGAAATGAGAAGCAAGGGGCTCATTCAAATTCTCTGCAGGTCTCTGGGTGACCTGGAGCCCCACAGGAACCACTGAGAGCTGGTGACCAAAAGGAG
Organism: Dicerorhinus sumatrensis harrissoni; assembly: GCA_014189135.1. Lineage (NCBI taxonomy): Eukaryota > Metazoa > Chordata > Mammalia > Perissodactyla > Rhinocerotidae > Dicerorhinus > Dicerorhinus sumatrensis. Next base: position 47,563,943 of record JABWHU010000168.1, read on the forward strand.
GTCTCCACTTCCCTGCTGACCAGTGAGTTCCTAGTAAGAGGGCTCCATTTTGCTCCTCTCCAACTTCTGTCCAGCCAAGTGTGGCTGTGGCTGTGTCCTCCTCACGTCAGGCTTGACCAGGGCTCTGGAAACTCCTCCAGAGGGAACAGTGAGAGCCTAGACCACTTGTTCAGTTTCCCTCCCGGTGTCCACACAGGGCTGGGGTCAGAGGGAACTCAACAATACGTGTGGGAAGGAGGCACTAAGAATGAATAAAAGAAAAGATTAACAAATGGATAGATTTCCTTAATGCACCGCAGGAACATTGAGAACTGGTGTGATGCCACAGTTTGGTTTGCTTGTTATGAACACTGTGGCCTCCTGCCCCTGTTTGTCACCACCTATGTGTAAAACCCTGGTCTTTTATGCTTGGAGCCAAGGAATGGTGTTAGAGGCAGCTGGGGAAGCAGTAACCCTAGAGAATAGTTATTTTATTTATTATTGTGAAGAGGAAACACACTTGGAAAGGAAATCCTTTCCAGGCCTATCCCTGCACCTGCCTCTGTGTCTGGTTCTTGAGCTCAGTGGGTCCTGAGAGCCTCCTGGTGTCCTGGGCCCCCTGCTGGTCCTGAGTGCCCCCTGGTGGTCCTGAGTGCCCCCTGCAGTCCAGCCCCTCCTGTCTCCCTGCAGGGCGGTTTGTGTCTGGGCTCATGCTGACTTCCCCTCACTGTGTCTTTGACACAGTAATACATGGCTGTGTCCTCAACTCTCAGAGTGTTCATTTGCAGATCCAATGTATTCCTGGAGTTGTCTCTGGAGATGGTGGATCAGCCCTTCATGCAGTCAGCATACTTTGTGCTACCCCAGCTGCAAGTAGTGGCTGAGCACTGCTTAAGCACCTTGCCGTTCCAGGACAGGGCATTGCTACCAAAGATGCCACAGCTTCTGAAGAAACCACAGCATGCACAGCTGACTGTCCCAGACTGACCAGGCTGCAGTGACCGCTCCTCACACTGCACACCTGCAAAGAGAAAGACATCCTGGTCAGGAAACTCTCACACATCCACTGTCTTTCTCAGTCTTATCCTCTCACATACTCGGTGTCTCTTGTTTTCCATAAGTTATCTCTTAAAATAGCCACAAGGAAAACCCAGCTCAGCCCAAACTCCATGGTGAGTCGTCTGTGTTCAGTCCTGATCACCGAATGGGAACACCTGGGAATCCCAGGGCTGGTCTCCTCTTGCAGTGCTACAGGGTCGGCGCTGGGCTGGGTTTCATCAGCATAGGGAGGGCCCTATTTGCATATCCTCTGACTATATATGACGGTCTGGGACTGGACCCCAACATAAAAGTCAGAGTCCCAGAGTGTGATGTGTCCAAGGGCACATATCTGGTGTGAATTAGCCCCATTATCTGGGCCTGTGCTCCTCAATACTGGACCTGACTGCCCCCTGAACCATCTCCAGGACAGTTCAGCAGGCATAGTGATATTTGGAGAACACTCTCCTTGTAATGAGAACATGTCTGAATTTTTTGCCTTCTACTATGTACGTAAGAATGTATACTGAAGCGACTGAGATGTATTTTCAGAAGTTCTCGAAATTTCACATTGTTATCCATCTGGCTATAAGTTTTTCCAAGCAATGATCCATATTTTTACACGTAATAACTTTAGTGATGAATACTCGACGTGTATAAATTTCACAGTAACACAACGTGCAGGCATTATCTAAATCTATGGGTATTTTATGGACCTGGAAGCCAGGAGCACATTAGGAACAGCCCCACCCACTTCCCCTCTACCTGGCATCATGCCCAGTGACCCACTTGAGGAACTTGTGGTGCAGCCCAGCTGTTTTAGGGTCTCATGTAAGAGAGGAGCAGGGAAGGAAAGAAGAACTTTCCTGGCAGGGTCAATGGAGTGTATAACTAGGATGGGGCTGTGATTTTACGATGGGGAAGGAAGAATATGTTTAACTCTTTGTAAGCCCATTAGAGTTTCTTTGGATCTGCTCAATTTCGATGACATATGGACAAGTGCAAATCTGAATACATCACTGAGTGAATGATAAACAAATATATTTGTGTGTGAACACAGCAAAGGGAAAATGCAAGTCTATGTTGTCATTTACTTTGTATTTAATGAAATGACCATACGCCATGGTCCTAGGGTAAGAAAACTAAAACCACCCCTTATTTCTCGTCTTTGTCACGGCCAACTGCCAATCCATCAGAAGCTCCAACCTTCCATTATTCCAAAAGAGACTTCTAGTTTATTTTAAAATAGGTTTCAATTCAGCACAACTACATGATCCTTCCTTACCCAGGCTGCAGCAACTCCACACCAGGTCCCCATGTGGAAATATTCCACTGCATCTTCATCATGAGATACTGAGAAGACACCTGACCTCACCTCCATCTCCTTCAGTCCCAGACCCCAGTGTGTCCTCTCCTGAGCCTGCAGATGCTGAGCTCCGTGAGCAGCTGGGTGGAGTGAGGGGGATGTTCTCCTCTTCATGGGGTGGATGAGCACGAGGGTCTGGAGACAAAGATGCACCTAGAAAAAAGCCCACAGGCTGCAGACCCTGTAAGAGTGGATCCCGTGTAAATGCTGACATTGGTGCCCTGGCCCCTGAGTGTACTCTGGCTCCCTGACCTTCCAGAAGACCAACAGGACTGAAGTTTTGAGACCATTCTTTCCTGTCACTGGAACTCAGAGACTGAGAAGCCTTGAGAGAGAGACATGGAGCTGATGGAGAGACTGAGGGCTTTCAACAACCACAAGGGCCATTTACATAGGATCTCTCTACATAGACATCACAGGCAAAAGTTAAAGAAGGTAAAATAATAGAATAATTAGTCAAATAAATTAAATTCACAATACCTGAGATCAGTAAGAATGCTCTTATTTAAAGTTAATTTCTTCATCTCTGAAATGAAGATCAATACACATCTAAATTCATAGATTAAGTTATATCAGTTAAAATTATATGTTATAATTGTATTAATTATATATAACTATATAATTATATAATTAATTATATATTTATTATACATAATTATGTAGTTATAAAGATATATAAGTTAAATTATCATAATTATTCATTCTTGGCAAGTTTGTTTATTACAAGTATGAGAGTTTATTCTAAAAAGGGAGGACACCTCTGTGTTTCCACAGCTTTTAGGTAACTATTTGTACAGTCTGCATGTCAGGAAGAGGTTTACAGAGAATGGAGATCAAAACCCTTGACAGGAGACCAGCCCTTAACCCACCTCCTCTGTGAGGACATGAGCTCAGTAGTTCCTGAGCGCCCACTGCTGGTCCTGAGCGCCCCCTGGTGTCCTGAGTGCACCTTTTGCTTCCAAAGCCCCCTGGAGAGAAGGAGACTCTCTTTTTTTGCCCCTTCCCCTTTATCCAACACACAATGGTGGACGCTTCAAGCGTAAGCACTCCATGCCTTCCTGCTCAAAGGACGTCTCCACTAAGTTATCTTCCATCAGCTGTCCCCCTCACTCTGCTCCTTGCTGTAAATCCAGCTATCTTTTTTGTATTCAGAGGTGATCTCTATTTCTCTCTCCTGCTGCAAACCCCCTGTTGCAAGATCCTTGAATAAAGTCTTCCTCACCATTTTAGAAAAGGAAATAATGGATGGTTTACCATTTCACCACTTTACCAAGCGTCAGAAGAACATTTTATTTATTAACAGAGAGAAAACAAAATGAAAGAAGATTTTTGGACTGTTGAAACTCTGGTGGCAGGAAACAGGCTCATAAACGTGCTGAGCTTCAAACTTGTGCCAGCCTTCAAGGAAAAGGAAGGGTAGATCGAAAGTTAGAATATCAGGCCCAGGGTTTGGGGTCTTATCCCCAGGCCTTGAAACCTGATGGAGTTTGCCAGGAAGGATTTCAAAGTTCATCTGAGCTGGTGGTTCCTTCTAACTCCCATGTCATCTCTTTTGGAGTGGAAACGTCCATAACTGTTATCATATGCTTGCCCTGCAGTTGGGAAGAAGGGCTGATTTACCCCAAGAGAGATCACACCCAAGTTATCACCCACACTTGAATTAGACAATTAGATTTGGGGCTTTTGAAATGATATTATTTATGTAGATTTTGGACTTGCGTTAATGCTTTAAGGACTTGGCATTTGGAACTAGAAGGATGTGCAACTGTGAATACAACTATCTACTGGGGCTTTGGGCAAAAAAAAAGGAGGAGAATTGGCAATAGGTGTTAGCTCAGAGCCGGTCTGCCTCAGAAAAAAGAGGAGGATTAGCATGGATGTTAGCTCAGAGCTGATCTTCCTCACAAAAATAAAATAAATAAATAAATAAATAAATAAATAAATAAATAAATAAATAAATAAATAAATAAATGAGTTGGCATTTGGGGAGACGTTGGGATGTGCTAAATGTAAGAGGACTGTTGAATGGATAGGTTTCTTTGAGGGCTGAGGCTGGACAGAGGTAGTATGAGTCATTCTTTGAATTTTCGATGGTATTTTGTGTGGCAAAAGGAACTCTGCAATATTTGCTTTATTTAGCTATCTTGAGATCCAAAGATTTTCCTGAATTATTTTGAATTGTAGTCACAAGTCTTTATGTTAGAGGGCGTCAGAGGAAGATTAAACTACAGAATAATTAGAAAACGGTGTGCGGTACTCAAGAGGATATGTTATCACTAATTTAAGTGTTCATATGTGTGGTGAACCCAGCCCAGATGGCAGACTTTATTGCACTTCCTAAGGATTGTAAACCAGCCAAACACCGGGGTGTGAACACATATACAAAGAGCAGGTCTTTTTTGAAGAAATGCAAGACTTTGTGAGACATTGGAAATAAAGGGTGTTTCTCTCCTCCGCTGAAACACAAAACACTTTAGTTAGACTCAGAATGCAGGAGAAAGCTGATGTCAATGTTTCAGCTCAAAGGCAGTCGGGCAGGAAGAATCCTCTCTCACTCTGGGCAGGGTCAGCCTTTTGTGCTATACAGGTCATCAAGTGATTTATTTTTTTATTTTCATATTTTTGCTGAGGAAGATTAGCCCTGAGCTAACATTGTGCCCATCTTCCTCCATTTTGTAGATGGAATGCTGCCACAGCACGGCCTGATGAGCAGTGCATAAGTCTGGCCCCAGGATTCGAACCTGCAAATGCTGTGCCTCCAAAGAAGCATGCATACTTAACCATTACACCACGGGGCTGGCTCCCAGATCACTGAGGCCCATCCACCTTCTGGAGGTAAATCTGTTTTATTCTATCTACCAATTTTAATGTTAATCTCATGTAAAAAGACTTTCACAGACACACCCAGAATAACGTTTGACCAAATATAGGGGCACTGTATGAGCTGGTCTAGTTGACACATAACACTGACCATCACTTGCGCCATGTAGTGCACCCTCTCCTACAACAGATTCAGGCTGCCTTCCCACATCGTGCTAAACAGTCTTTTCATGATCTACCACCAGGAGATTTCTCAACTGAAAGAAACATAATAAAAAACAACACAGCTTCTGAACCTCTCTGAAGAGACTTTATCATGCGTGTTGACAGCAAAGGTAGCAGTGTCAGCCCCTGGGTTCACATCTTACAACAAAGGAAGCAATTCAAAATTCCACACTTGTGGAGGCTCCTCCATACAGGACCTTAACTCAGGACTCTCAGAGATCCTCTAGACGGAAGCCTGCTTTGGAGGCAGACAGCTGACCCACGACCTTTGGAACAAGCAGAGGAACTCAGACAATGGACAACTTCCACCCAAAATGTCCAACCAAGAACTCTCTCCGAGGGCTTTATTTTTATTCCTGCTACCATTATTATTATTATTTGCTTACTTCTACTCATTTTTCTCATTTGCTGTAGACTCATATTGTTTCTGACCCATAATGACCCAGCATCTCCTTTTTTACCACATTATTACAATTTTTAGGTGTAAAATGGAGTGGAAGCAACTGTTTGATGCTTGACTACTGACAGGTTTCAAGCCTCCCCCTCCTTCCTCCACATCTGCCTCACATCTGGACAAGCTGATAAGAAAGCCTAGGTGCTCTCTGCTCGTCTCTGGTGCGAGAGTCAGACCACACAAGAACCTGCCCGCAGATAAGGATCCTCACCCCAAACTCACTCCTCCACCACAAAAAATCCCTGAGCCAGTCTCCTCTGCTGGCTCTCTGAAGCCAGTTCACACCTGCTTGAGAGGCCTGCCCTGCCCTCCACAGAGAGCTCAGGTATGCAGAAATAAACACGGTCTTGTCCTCTTGCTGTGTGTGGGGCATCATCAGTCCCAACATGTAAACCTGCTGTGGGCGGGAGCCCCTCCTGCCTTTGCAGAGAGGCCCCATCAATTGGATTGTGTGCAGGGAGCTGGGACAATAATCACCATCCCCTGGGGTCTTTCTTCTCCCGACTTTGATTCTCCGCTGCTCTGCTGGCTGATGGCACGTGTGCACTGGGAGCTGCCGTTTGCTGCTGGCTTGTTCTCTGAGTGGTGCTGTTCTGTGCTGCCCTGTAGAGTGCTACAGGTCTCTCCTGTAGAGTCAGCCAGCCTAGGTCAGAAGCTTCCATAATTAATTAGCATTAGGGGACGGTGTATGGGAGTGCGTCCCTCACCAAAGCGGCACTTGGTTGTGAGTGTCGGCCCAGACATATTGTTATGTCCTAGAATGAATTCTGGTGTTGATTCCAGCCTGATCTGTGACTGACACTGGGCTCAGGAAATCACTCCTACGCTGTGAGCGTGTGGTTGTGTGTCTTACCAGGCTTCCCCTCCTCCCCATGCTGTGCAGAGTGCTCAGAGGAAAGACGATGCCCCGTGCCCTGTGTGGGCCATTGGGGGTCACTTAAAGGGTCTCAGAGCAGAAGGTTTGTGTTTCTGACGCCCACGTGCCTAAGGCAGGTGGCACTAGGACACTTCAAAATGCCCTTGTTGCCGTTGCCTGTGCCTCTGACACCAGAAGAGATTCTGATCCTCAGGGATGTGGACAAGCACCCTCACATCCCCAGTGGGCAGCCAAGGGCATAACTCAGCTATTTATATGGTGGAAACCCTAACTGATATCAGTTTGAGTCTCCTTGGAGGATGAGATTTATCAATGAAGAGGACCCACCAGCATTACATCCAGTGCCCACCTACAATGAAAGGAAGGAAGAATGAAACATGGACACTGAGGGGGGGGAATAAAAATCACTGAACAGAAATCCACAATTTGATCCAATTTTAAATCTCAAACTCACTAAAACCGTTTATACCATGAAGATAAGAGGGTGCTGATTGGCTTTTTATCCCCTTCTACACAGGTTCTGAACTAACTTAAATGTTGCTGGAATATAGCAATTGGCAAACCTTCAAGGTTTTAATCAATAATGAGGTACACACTACAGTTATATCTGGGGATCCAGTGAAATCTAAGTCACGTGCTCCCTATACCCTTAGGGGAGTTTCCAAATCTAAAATGGAACACAACAGGTGAGCTTCCCCTTAACCACTAGGACTTGCCTAAATCCCCCATGTTGCTGTCACCCATTGCCTTAAAATATCCCATAATCGGCATGGATGTTCTGACCTGATGAGTAACGGCTTTAACTAAATTTTCTTTGGCACTTACAAATTGGCTTGACAAAAGAGGGCCCTTGGGCCATACTCTGTTGTAAATAGTTAATTGAGCCAAACGCATATTGAAAAAGGACTTTCAAGGATTGACACCCGTTTTACAACAAGTGTTTTCAAAAGGTGTGATTATCCCACTGCTTCTCTAGCTAAGAGCTGGAATGAGGATGTCCTTAAATTTGGAAAGAATGAGTGGTGTCTCAGTCATTTTTACTGAAATCTACTACAGTGGACCTGTAGATTGTACCCACATCCAACTGAGTTGAAATAATGCCTCTATTCAGTTAGCAACCATGAAATATCTTACCTTTATAGATTTAGTTAATGTACTCTATTCCATGTCCCATCAACATCCTCTCAACGTCACTTTAACAAGTTGCTGCAAATGAACCCATCTCTATCAACAAATGTTAAGTATAGACACCCGTGAGCTAGCTGAAATTGTACTATTAGCCTTGAACAATTATCATGATAAAATTGACATGTTGTTCCCTTTAATAAGTTAATATTAAAAGTGATGTTGTGAGGATCAAATTCTATGTTGATTTGGGTTCACCTTCTTATGTTTGTACTTTCTTATGACTTACAAATACAATGACATTCATTTATGTGGTTAATTTTGTGCAATTATGACAGATGTGCTGTCTCTATACACAGGAGAGTTCCTCTAACAGGTCCTCCCAGTGGCAGCTGCCCAACAAGGTGGCTTTCTCTCCGTCATTATCCTCCACTTGTGATGACAGCTGGATCATGAAGCGGCCTTTTCCTCCTCTCATAAGAAGCCCTCCTGGGAGACGTGAGGCTGACCTCTGTACTAGTTCCTTTAGTGAGAATTCTCACACATCAGGTCAAGTGCACCCTCCATTGTTCTTGGGTAGACTGTGGTGCCCGTGTACCAGCTCTTGAAGAATCCATCACAGTGTTCTGCTCCACATCAGGCAGGACTATGACCTTCTTTGTCACAATATCTACTCACATGCCAAGTGTTCATCATCCCATTGTCACACTAGGACCCCACAACACCCTACACAATGATGACTCTACCTAATGAGAGCTCCCCAAGACCTGCTGGCATCTTTCATGGGTTTTATATGAATGAAATGTGTTTTAAATCTGAAAAAAAAAATTGAATGTAAAAAAAAAAAAGATTGCAAGAATCCAAATAGAAGAAAAACCACTGAAAGAGCCATATTGAAGTTTGCTCCTGAGGTGACCTCGTCTGTCCCCCCTAACCTGTGACACACAGTGAGGCACCATCACCCATGACGTGGCTCTGAGGCCATCACATCTGCAGAGTTCGTGGAGAACAGCAGAGCCTCCCTCACAGTGAATCCAGGATCTCCTACATGAAATGAGATCACGTGTGTCTCCAGTCAGACCCGGGAGTTCCTCAAGAACGGACATCTCTCCACAAGGGGAGGGATGTCCCTCATTCCCCACCCCCAACCCCCATGATGGAGGAATACAAATCTGGAAGATATATTTTATAAAGCACATGTGGTTTAGATGCAAATTCTTGTTCAATAAATGAAATGTGTTCCTTCCTCATAGTGATGGCATAACATTAAAAATTAGTGATTTCATCATCAGGGACAGAGGGAATATACATGATAGGAGAGTCAGGGAGAGCAGTGGAGGGAGGACCAGGCAGCTCTTGGACAAATGGTCATCTGGGGCAGTCACTTCATGTAGCCATGAGTCAGCCCCAGGGTGCTGTGTCATCATGCTGGAGCCTCAAGTACACAGTCCACAGAGACCTGGACGCCATCCCACAGAGCTCAGAGCACAGGGTGTCCATCCTCAGCTCTCCCCAAAACCACAGGTGAGGGAGGTGACACTGTGACAGTCTCAGCACAACAAGATCACTTCTACATACACCTTCCTTTTGACCAAACCATCATTATATCCAGGCTACTCATGTGCACTTGCATTTCCCAGATGAGTCCACGCACTGAGGACAGCGGGAGGGTCCAGGTCAATGGTGAGAGAAAAAGTCCCATCAGCCTTTCCCAGGTGCTATAGGAGCCACAGCCTGAGCCACACCTGAGCTTTAGGTAAAGGCCCTGAGACCCGGGATATAGACTATAGGAACCATGTCCTCCATTTTCTGGAAGCAGAAGAAGTAAAGAGAGATGAGAGAACAAAGCCTGAGGAGAAAGAAAGAATAAGAATTAACAGAAACAGAGGACTGATCAGTGATGAGTCTGACGTGCACAGTTTTGCATGAGGAGGAGGGACAGAGGTGGAGTCACTAGGCTTTACGGGTTGTCTCCCATCTTGGTCTCTCTCTTGGTTCCAGCCTGAATCCCAGTGAGTGTCCTAAGCAGAAAATCCCACTGAGGTCTCTGTCCTGAGACTGATTCACAGAGATTCACCACTGTGCTCCCTGTCCTCAAGATTCTGATCCTGGGTACACTGGCAGAGTCGCTTTTGCTCCCACAGGTGACACTCTGTGCATTTTATGCAGGTGAAAATGTCTCTTCTAATTACAACAACAAAAACAAAAACCTTTTGCATTCAGAGACCTCAAAGGTAGACACAGAATCATAAATATAGAGAAGTCCCCTGAAGAAACTGTGATGTGGAGAGGAAGCCCCAGACCACAACAGAGCCCAGCCTTTAACCTCCTGCACCTGCTCCTGGTGCTGGTCATGTGCTCAGTGAGTCCTGACCGCCCCCTGGTGTCCTGAGCGCCCCGGTAGCCCAGCCCCTCCTGTCTCCCCGCAGGGAGGTTTGTGTCTGGGATCACACTGACTTCCCCTCACTGTGTCTGTTGCACAGTAATACACGGCCATGTCCTCGGTTCTCAGGCTGTTCATTTGCAGATACAGTGTGTTCTTGGCATTATCTCTGGAGATGGTGTATCGGCCCTTCACAGAATCAGGATAGTGAGTGCTACTTCCAACAGTTTTAATTCGACTAACTCATTACAGCCCCTTCCCCGGAGCCTGGCGGACCCTGTTCATGGCATAGCTGCTGAAGGTGAATCCAGAGGCTGCACAGGAGAGTCTCAGAGACCCCCCAGGCTTCATCAAGCCTCCCCCAGACTCCACCAGCTGCACCTCACACTGGACACCTGCAAACACAAAGACATCCTGGTCAGGAAACTGTCACACATTCACCCTTTCTCTCACTCATATCTGCTGACATACTCAGTGTCTCCTGTTCTCCATAAATTACCTCTTAAAATAGCAACAAGGAAAACCCAGCTCAGCCCACACTCCACGGTGAGTGGTCTGTGTTCAGTCCTGATCACCGAATGGGAACACCTGGGAATCCTGGAGCTGGGGCTCCTCTCCAGAGCTGCAGGGTCGGCGCTGGGCTGGTTTTCATCAGCAGAGGGAGGGTCCTATTTGCATGTCCTCTGACTATATAGCAGGCTGTGGGGCTGGACATCTCAAAGAGGACAGTACCCCAGAGAAGATGAGAGAGTCCTGGGGGAAGTTTGGTGGCAATTACAGTGTTCAGGAAAATATGATGTTTTAGTAACTGATTGAACTGAGATAAACACTAACATCTATTGTGTGATTTTATTTTTTACACAAGCGCATACATCATGCAATGTAGTATCAATGTCACCCTGCTGTGCAGATATGAAACTGCTCACAGAAGCACAGAGGGTTTGTGTGATGTGTCCATGAGCACTGTGGTGATCAGGATTAGCCCAGTACCTGGGCTGTGTTACTCACCACTGTACCTAATTTATCCCCTAAGTCAGGTCCAAGACTAGGTGGGCCTGCCTAGTGAGGTTTGTGCATCCCCCTTTCATGTAATGAGAAGACAGTGTGATTTTAGCATTTTAGTGTTTGCATAAAGAAGGTAAACACAACTGGGGCTCATGCAATGTACTCTTGGTCGTCTGACATTTCACACAGTGGTACCTCTGTCTTTAACTCTCTTCTCTTCCAATATGAGCACTTTTTGTGGTAACAGCATTATTGTGACATAACCGACCTGTACTAAACTGCACACATTTCACATCCTCATCTGATAAACCCTGGCGTGTGTGCACCTGTCACCCATCACCACATCAACGTGGAGAACAAACTCCTCACCCCTCTGCCCCTGCTGTTTCTCTGCAGTTCTCCCCCACCCCACCCTCCCCCACCCCGTCCCCAGGCGTCTCCTGACCTTCTCTGTGCATCTCCACGTGAGTTTCCATCTTCTAGGATTTATACAAATGCTGTCATGAGACGTGGACTCTGATTGTCCATCTCCTCAGCCGCATTGTTGGGAATGGATCACGTGTGAATCAGGCCCACACGGATCTACTGCTGAGTCTTATTCCCGTGTATGCATGTGCCTCAGTTTGTTCTTCTCTTCACCTGTGATGGGTGTTGGGTGCTTCTCAGTTCCTGGTTATTACAAAGAACCCTGCTACTCAGCCTGTGTGCACAGAGCTGAGAGAATCTTCTTATTTTTACAACAAACGCAACGTCAATAACAAGAAAGCTGGAAAAACTGCAAACTCAACATCTCAGAGAACTGACATCACAGGGTAAACTGCTCGCCTGAGATCTGGAGACTCAGGTGCCTGCATTGAGAAAGAGGACCAAAGAGTAACCTGCCCGTGTGAGAGGTCTCCAGATGGCTTAGGAGCTACTGAGAAGATTAAACTAAAAATAAAATAAAATAAATAAACCATAAGAATGTAATGTACACTATGGTGACTGTAGATCCTAAAAGAGGATCTACAAAGAGAGTAGATTCTAAAAGTTCTCATCAGAAGAAAAATAGTCTGTAACTGTGTACGGTGACAGATGTTACCTAGACTTATTGTGGTGATGATTTCACAATATATGTGCATATCAAATCATCATGTGGTGCAGTTGAAACTAATACAATGTAGTATGTCAATTATACCTCAATAAAAAAGATTACACTAGAAATATTGGATCAATTGTGAAAAGCCCAGTGCGCTAAAGCTTCAGAGTGTGAACTTACTTGGTGCACTCGTAAGGGGATTCCTACACTCTTGCTGGTTTCTCCAGGAGTTGCTGGGTGAATTTAAAGTGCCTGGTGCCAACAGCAGAAACCAGCTTCAACAGCGGTCACCACGGCAACAAAGCAGCCCTGACTAGATTGACAGAGACATGCTCAGTGAAGGCCTGACAGGAGGGAGAGTGAGACCATCTCCAGCAAAGTGAATGAATCAATCATGAAAATAAATAATAGCACATGATATAGCGCAATAATACACCCATAGCTACTGCCCTTCTAACATGTCGAGATGCAGCAAAAATTATGGGGACTACCGAGGAGCAAGACAAGAGTCTTAATGGACATAATTTCAAAGTGACATTCCTATGTGACACAGATACTTGGATTCATTAAATTAAATAGTGAATTTACAGTAACTCTGATTAGTATGTTAAAAGCTCTAAAGGAAAAGGAAGACAGACCACAGAGCAGAAAGGAAGCTACAGCTGAGATATGGGAACTAAAGAAAGAATCCAATGGAAATAGAACAAGACAGTGACAGATGTGAGTTACACCCTCCCCAGGCTCATGAGGGTCATGGCTCATGAGGCTGAGCCACAGCACCAATTATCAGATAAATCCACGTCAAAACCACAGTGAGATGTCACCTCGCTCCTGTTAGGATGACCACTGTAAAACAAAACAGAAAGATAGGAAATATCAAGTGCTGATGAGAGTATGGAGACAAGGGAACCCTGTGCCCTGCTGGTGGGAATGAAAAATGGTGCAACCACCGTGGAAACAGCATGGCGGTTCCTCAAAAACTTAAAAACAGAACCACCATGTGATCGAGCACTCCAGTCTTTAGATATTTATCCAAATAATGAAAACCGGGCTCTCGAAGAGATATTTGCATTCCCCTGTTCATTACAGCATTATTCACTAGAGTCAAGATGTGGAAACAACCTAAAAGTCCATCAGTGGATGAATGGACGAAAAAAAGTGTAAGATTCTTACAGTGGAGTATTAGCCCTATAACAGAAGGAAATCCTGCCCTGTACTACACCAGGTATGAACTAGAGGACATTAAGTTAAAAGAAATAAGGCTGTCACAGAAGGGCACATATTGCATGATTCCACTTATATGAGGAATTTATTTATCCACAATCATTCTATGTCCTCCTGTTAATTCTACAGAATGTGTCCTTAGGCTCTTAGGTGGCTTGGGGTTAGTCATCCTGCCATCTCTGAGGAATGGATGACTTTTCCTTTCTAATCATAGTACTTCAATTTAGTCTATATTTAATTCCTGTTCTGCCTGGACCCTAAGGACACTGCTTTGTAACACTGATGCCAGATTGAGTCTCTGCCTATTTCCTTTTTCCACATTACATGGCCCAGAGATGCACTGGTATTTATAACTTGTACCAAAGGCACTCTGTCAATACTTGTCCTATAATGTAATTTCTATTCTATTCTAATTTGCAGTGATGTTATATCTTAAAGAACAATTGGAGTTATACAGTTTTTTCTATGTCTATTAGAGATTAACAAATAGCTCTTCTATTTCAATCTCAAGAGCTAAACAACATTGACATATTTTAAGAAGTCAAACAACATTTCAAGATAGGAATGGAAATGTTTTTTACTATTTTTAGGTATTTTCAATTGACCAGGTTTTTGGTTTTTTTGTTTGTTTGTTTTTGCTGAGGAAGATTCGCCCTGATCTAACATCTGTGCCAATCTTCCTCTATTTTGCCTGTGGGTCGCCGCCAAGCATGGCTGCCGACAAGTGGTGTAGGTCCATGACCAGGAACCAAACCCTGGGTGCCAAAGCAGAGCGTGGAACTTAACCTCTAGGCCATGGGGCCAGCCCCAGGCTGGTATTTTTTTGAGGGGTGAGAGAGAAGGATTTCCATCCTGAGACTGTCTTTTAGTTTCTTCCTTCCCCTTGTCATATTTTTTTTCTAGTACATATTAGATTTAAGAATCATTAGTGGTTTTTCCTTTGAATGCATCTTATCTAAAATTTATTGAATGAGTTAGAATTATAAATTTATTTTAATTTCAAGTGAAATTACTTTAAATATTATTTTAACTGAATTCATTTTAGAGGAAAGTTTTCACTACGGAGCCTTCTATTCCTCTGACTACACAGTGAGCAGCATTCAATCAAATATAACTAGACATATGAAGAAACAGTGATAAATGAATAATAATCCAATGAAAGGATGGAAAAGAAGAGACACAAAGCTGATTCCGAGATGGAGAAGACACAGACTTCACTACAAATGTGTTTAATATGCTCAAGAAAATATAAAAACTGGTGGATAAAATACATAAAAGAATGGACATCTCAACCAATAATTAAATTGTATAAGAAGGATCAAAAGGTTATTCTAGATATAAGAAATACGATATCTGAAATTAGCAACAAAAAAGGCAATGGGTGAGTTAACAGTAGGTGAAATTCAAGAGGAAATGAAAAGTGAATGAAGAAAAATGGATGTATATTTTTGTTTATTTTGAAAGATATTTCGCTGCCTATAGGATAATACATTTGCTTTTTTTCATTCTTTTGAAAACCACTTTACTGTTTAAAATAATATTAAGGTAAAATTCACACGATATAAAATTAATCCTATTAAAGTAAGCAGTTGAGTGGCGTTTAGTGCATTCACACTGGTGTGCAACCATCACCACTATCTAATACCAAACATTTTCACCGCCCAAAAGCGAAAGCCAAAACTCAGTAAGTGGTTACTCTTCATCTCCCCCACCCCTGCCCCTTGCCATCACCACTCTTCTCTTTGTGTCTGTGGATATTCTATTCTGGATATTTCATGTGAATGAAATTCACGCACACACCTTCCCCACCACATTTAAGTCGTCTTTTTCTTGATCCAGTGTTTGCTTGGTTACTGTAAATATTTGACTGTTCTCTACAATTCTGACAAAGTTGCTTCTGATGGCTTTGCTTGAGTCTTATATTTCTGTGGAGGAGATGGCCCTGGGAAATGCCTGCATGACCATGTGCATTGGATTGGTTCCATTCTAGTGACTGTGACTTCCTTTCTGACTTAAGGTGAGCAGTCAGGCATCAGCTCTCCTGCGTCTCTGTGAAGGTAAAATGTCTCTGTGCTCCTGATAACTGTTCAGTTTTCAACAGGCAATTGATTTTCTATTGGATTTTTTTAAATGTCTAGGTGTGATTTGACTCTATTACTTGGTATATTTACATTTTAAAAATCACAAATTTCTGGTCTTCAATATGTTTTTCAATGATATTTTTATCTTTTACTTCTAGCACTGAAAAATAAATGTCTTTTTTTCTCAGTATTTTACTTCATATTTTTTGTTTTAATTTTTTCCTGTCTCTCTGTACATTAGACTATAGATTTTATTCAGGACTATTATCCAAATTAATACTTTAATCATTATATGTGTCTACTCTGCTTCCATATCATTTGTGCATTAGTTTGCTAGCATTGCCATTACAAAGTTACAGACTGGGTGGCTTAAACAACAGAAATTTAAGTCTCACATATGTGGAGTCCAGAAGTCCAGATTAAAGTGTCATCAGGTTTGGTTTCTCCTAAGGCCTTTGTCCTTTGCTTGCACGTGACTCCTTGTCACTGAGTCCTCAGATGGACTCTTCTCCATGCGTGTGCATCCCTGGTGTCTCTGTGTCCACTGTTCCTCTTCTCACAAGGTGGCAGCCTCCTCGACCATACTTCAGTCAGGCTCCTCGGAATGCTCTTCTCACCTAGGTCTCGACCTTTGGGCTCTGTGTCCATCTTTCATGGCCTTGTTTTATCAAGAAACTTGCTAATAAGAATAATAAGCATCCCCTCCCTTGACATCTGCTCGCCCTCATATTGATCAGATGCGTCATCCCTGCTCTCCCCCAGGTGAAATTTGACCACCTAGACTCCCTGCAGAAGAATCTTGTGGAGATGGTCTAGCCAGAACCCAGCCTTCACGTCTCTGCTTTGTAATTTTCCATCCACTCCCCCTCCCCACTCCTTGGCCATAAATCTCCACTTGTCCCTGCTGTGTTGGCAGTGACCCAAGTTTCCAGGGCTGCCTCAGATACAGTGAGTTTCGTCTTCCTCTGATGTGGATGTGATTTCTATTTGATACGTTAGCACTGAGCTCATGGCAGAGGGCAGTGTACGTCATGTCCTAATGAGGCTTACCTATCGTATATATTTTCTCCTTAAGGCACTGCACAGCCTTTTTGTGTGTAAGGATGCTAGCCAGCACCTCAGCAATATACATGGGGCCACTTTAAAGAGAGAAGCTGCAAACTAAAAGCACAAAAATGTGAAAAATGTGGCCCCAAGTTGACCCCAAAAGAGACATGTTTACTTGATGGAGCTGAAACAGGAAGGCAGAAAACCTCCTTGTGTGTCCTCAGCTGGGAACGTGCATATGTCGTGTGACTCAAAATCCTGGCGGCTCAGAAAATTTCCATGAATGATGGAAAAACAATGACAGCTTTTATCTTGGGGAGCAAGTAAATTTTAGTGAAGAGGTGAATTTGAAATATGGAATCCATGAATACTGAGGATCATTGTGTACCTGATATTGGGGCACTCTGGCACTAGATGTCTGTGACAGTGCACTCTACATGATTGTCAACCTATGTGTGCAGTGCTCACAATGCTGGAGGGTGTGGCCCCTTCCTCCTCCTGTACAAAAAAAAACATGAAGAAAAATTACAGGATATTTAAAATCCCGTAGGCTTCTCAGGATATTCATCAAGTTCCAAAACTTCAGACTCAAATCGAAAACTATGGTGACTCTTAGTGTTTTTATGAAGCTCCTTCGAGAAGAAGGAAAATAGGGGGAAACAGCTCACCTTAAGTCCTCACTAAAAATAATATTATCTTATGACGGCAACATAAAACACAAAATTGACAAAATAGGACCTAGAAGAGGGTCTTTGCTGGAGTTCCTGGGCAGGAGGAGGAAACCACAGATTCTAAGTAGAAACCCCTCCCAGCCTCCCTCTGCACCTGCTCCTGGGCCCAGCCATGTACTCGGTGGGTCCTGAGCGCCCCCTGGTGTCCTTATCGCCCCCTGCAGCCCAGCCCCTCCTGTCCTACTGCAGGGAGGTTTGTGTCTGGGCTCACACTGACGTCTCCTCCCTGTGACTCCCCCACAGTAATACACGGCTTTGTCCTTGGTGGTCAGAGAGCTCAGCTGCAGGGAGAACTTGTTCTTGGACGTGTCAGCAGTGATGGAGATGCAGCCCTGCATGGAGGGGCTGTAGTTTGTTTTCCATGATGATACAATATAATAATCACTTCCCAGCCATTCCAGCTCTTTCCCTGGGGGCTAGTGGTTCCAGCTCCAGCCATAATAATAGCTGGATGTGATGGAGGATCCAGAGACAGTGCAGGTGAGGGACAGGGTCTGTGAGGGCTTTGCCAGTCCTGGGACAGGACACCTGGAAGGAGAGAAAACAGTTGCTGTGAGTAACACAGAGAGCCCACTCTTCCCGTCACCTCTATTCAGACGTCCCTGAGCTGCACACACTGGGATGCTATCGGCAGACAAAGGAGGAAACAGAAGAATCTCATCTTCTCGAGGGAAAGTGTAATGCCTTTCCTAGATTTACTCAGCCAAGGATGGAAAGAGAGAGAGGTAGAGAGCAAGAGAGACTGACAACACTCCACATTGTTACTGTGATATAAACAGAGCTGGAGAGGAATTTGCATGTTCCAGGAGCCCTGGTCTCACCAGGGGAAGGAACCACAGGAGATCCTGTGCCTCAGAGGCTCATCTGTGGGGTGAGTGTCCTTGCCCAGGCCTCAGAGAATGCAGACCCTCCTCTTCAGAAAGGTCTCCACCCTCCTGAGCTTACAGACTTTCATCCCACCTCAAGGACGGGAGAAAATTCCAGAGAAACTGGCAGGTATGTCTGACACAGTGCAGAGGGAAGTGGCAGAAGAACTTAGATGACCACAGCACTCCTGAGAGGGAGTTTTGTGTAGATAATGCTGTTTGCCCAGCAAAACGAGTCTTTTGTGTTAAGTTTTAATCACATTCTCTCTTGAATTAATACTCTACTGTAAATTTCAAAGGACATAAAGGAACAGATGAAACTGTCTTTTACGGACAACATGATTGTCATCATAGAAAACACCAAAGGCTCTCCCCAAACACCCTGAAACTAATCATGGAGATGAGCCAGGGTGCAGGGTGCAATTCCAATCGCTTCCCAGTACACTAGAGGTTAACAATCAGAATGTGAATTTAAAAGCCATGCCATTTACAATATAGCAAAAAATTAGTTGTGAAATGTAAGACAAATGTATAGGATCTGTATGAAAGAAGAGTTAACTAAGAGACACTGATGAAAGATAAAAAATTAATGTAAATCATGGAGAGACATGCTGAATCTCTACATCAGAAGACTAAATAAAGATAATATACCTATTTTATTCTGTTTAATACTTTTACATCCAGAAGAATGATGGTGATATGTATTTTTGGGTTTGTGAACAGGGCACTGTGTCATGCAGAGCATGCAGGGTCTATATTTCCTCCATTATAACTGGAGAGTTGTCTCAGCCTTCAGTCGTGAGTGTTTATCTTTGTACACAGATCGTCGGCTGACTGTACAATGCAGGGTCCCATGGCCTTGTGGGAGCAGCTCTCAGAAATTTCTTCCCAGAGGATTTCTTCTGTATAAATGCAAACTGAAAAATAGGAGCCATGAGAGTTAAAGGACGCTGGCACATTGCTAGAATTTCCCTCAGTCATCGCACGATCTATTTCATCATCATTAATATGACCAACATTTCTACCACAGGAAAACCAGTCAAGTTTGCCAGCTTCCGTTCAGCCTCATCAGGTTCTAAAAGCAGTGATGGTCTTGGAAAAATGTGGATTCACTCTGTGGTCTCAGCCTTACTTGTGCTAGAAGACAATGTCCTCTTGCTCTGTGCCTCTCTCAAGGCATGAACACAGCACTGAGTCTCCCTCCTTGTGTAACACATCCACTCATGTGTCCACCCTTAGCCACCATTTCCCCTTCTCTTGATTTGACGTGGAGTTTAACCCCAAGTTTCCACCTTTGAAAGGATGGTACAGATACACACTGGAAGCAATTCCAGTCTAGCAAGGTCCTCCCCCTCTGTCCACTCCATGCACGTGGGGTAGAGTTACACAGATACAGAACGAGTGGGCTATCTTGACCAATAGGCAGTGGAGCTGCATTCACTGGTGACCTCACTTCTGTCAGATAGTGTGAAGGAGCAACACCTCCCATGAGGAGCTTAGGATCTCTGACATGAAGATTTAAAGAATATTACAGTTTCTTCATTAAGAACCTGCTTTTTACCTGGCACCCACATCAGAGAACAAAATAGAAAGTTGAAGTGGTGTGGGGAGAGTTGTGCAGTCATACCAGCATCTTCCCCTTACCTCTCTCCCCCAATCCCCCTGAAAAAAGGAGTTATCTATTGAGTGTGAACCCTCTCTTGACCTCCCTCATGTAGAGATGAGGACAATACCACGAATAATTATCAATGTCTTGGTCTGTCTTTCTCTCCTAATTATCCATTTTTCTTTTGTAATAGTTTTAAGGAGGTATAATTCTCACATCTTCCGTTAAGCCAACTTATAGATGGTCAAATATTGATCTTTGTGTTATTTTAGATTAGTTTTCATTTACTGAAATGTATAAAAATGGACCACACAGTGTGTATTTTATTTGTCTGTATTCTTTCACTCAACACCATTGCTTGTGAATGCAAGCATTCTGTTGTGTGTGTCAAGCATTGATAGATTTTAATTATGGGAAGTATTCCAGTGAATGATTGTACCACAATGTGTTTGTCTGTTAAGCTTCTGGTTGATATTGAGATTGTTTCCAGAATCTGGGAATTACAAATATAATTGCTGCTCAGATCTGGGATTTACACAGCTGAGGAAAAAGTTGTTCCTCTTCTTATAACAACAACAACATCAACGACTATACCAGGTAAACTGTAAATTAGTGACCTAATTCAACACATCAGATAATTGAAATTATAGTGCAAACAGCAAATCTGAAATCTGGAGAGAAACAAGTGGTTTCCAGGAGAAACAGTATGGAAATAATAGCTTATTTGGGCAGAGACCACCAGATGGGTTATAAACTAGTACAAGATTAAATGAGAAATACTTAATGGATTAGTTGAAGCAGAGTGTGGTGAAGGTGCTATAGAGTGATATTTTCAGGGGCCATATAACCAGGGAGATATTTATTCCCTTTAAAGCCTTGTCCCCCAGGATTGGGGACACATCCCATAGAGCTCCTCCCCCAAGATTGTTCTGCCTTGGAGACAGGACCAGCATCTACTGCTGAGATGCACCCAGACCCACATCAGTGATCACCACTAAGTACTAAGTAATTAATCTGCAGGGAGAAAGCCACCAAAGCCAGTATTCTAAGGCTCTAGTAGAAATAAATAATAACTAGGAGAGGAACTGAGGAAACTACCAGAGGAAATCTTAGCTCAGAGTATGGTATATCTTTTCATCCTCTTTACATTGTCTTTTCCAGAGCAAAAGATTTATGTCCAACTTAACGTTTCTTTCATGGGTCACGCTTTTGTATGATCATATTTATTTTTCATATTTTATCTTTCTTCTGAAACATATTTATGCTGCAGATTCCCCTTTCAGTCCAACTTTGGGTGTCTGCCATCATTGTTGAGATTAGTTATCGAGCCTCACTCTGTGTCTGCACTTGGTGGGGGATCTGGGAAGAGTGATCAGGGCTCCAGCCTGACGGAATCAGGTTCTAGGACAGATTCTATTAGACTATAGGAATGTAAAACAAGGGCAATGGATTCTCCTGTGGAAGCTGAGAGACATGGCCCCAGGGCTACTTTCGCAGACTCACCCAGAACAGGACCCAGCATGGCTGTGATGGGTTTTCATCTCTTTGCTTATCTTCCTGCCTGTTTCATGGTGAAGTCTCACAGCTGCATCCCCTCAGGTGGGCTGCTTATCCATCCAGGAGACTGAGCGGCAGCTCTAGAATGGGATAATCCCTGATCATCAATGTCGACCCAGGTGGGTAATGAGAGAGAGCTTAAACTGTGGCAGAGAGAACAAAGAACCCCATGGGGCAGATGTCCTAGGGGGATGCTCATGACATGTGGAGTCAGTGTGTGCCCATCTGAGGGCAGAGAAGATGAGCTCTGCACACAGAGTGCCCTGACTGTGCCGGTGTTTCTCAGGGATGATGAGAATGCTCAGGATGTTGTCTTTGTCAAGACAGAAAATCAGGGCCTATAGGAACTTGCAGGAAAAGCTCGTAGCCACTGGTGGTATCTCATCTGCAGAAGACAATGTGCTTCCTCCTTTGTTGGCTGCACTGAGAATATGAGAAATTAGAGCCAGAAGAAGAAACATGAATTGTCCCTGGGGGCAGCTGAGAGCAAGGAGAGGAAATCCCTGATCCCACAGGAAGCCCCTTCGAGACCCCCTTCTGCACCTGCCTCTGGGTTTTGTCTCTGTTCTGTAGGGCCTTAGCTCCCTCTGCTGGTCCTGAGTGTCCCCTGCAGCACAGCCCCTCCTGTCTCCTGCAGGGAGGTTTGTGTCTGGGCTCACACTGACTTCTCCTCACTGAGTCTTGCACAGTAATACATGGCCGCATCCTCCATTCTTAGAGCGTACATTTGCAGATACAGAGTGTTCTTTGAATCATCTCTAGAAACAATGAACCTGCCTTCCACAGATCCAGCATACTCTTGTGAGGCCACCAGCAGGATGTCTTATCAAACCAACCCACTACAGCCACTTCCCTGGAGCCTGGCGGACCAGTTCATCCAGCAGCTTCTGAGGGTGAATCCAGAGGCCGCACAAGAGGGATTCAGAGACCCCCTGGGCTGTCTCACATCTCCCGCAGACTCCACCAGCTACACCTTACACTGGACACCTGCAAACAGGGACTCAATGTTCACTTAGAATTATGCAGAAGGAAAAGCAGGCCCGTGCAGAAGTCTCAGAGTTCCCCACTCCTGAAAACGACCTTGGCAAATGACCAAGAATAAAACACGTGGAGTCTGGGCTTCTCCCTAAGCATGCCTGGCGAGACCCTCTCTTTTAGTGAGCAGAAGGAGAGCCCGACTGGCATGTCCTCTGGAGACCATGGTGCAGCTGCGACCTTGGGCTGTGTGCCTGAGCTCGTTGTCCTACAGATCACCCCCAAGGGGGACAGGATTCAAGAATGCTGTCAACAAGGTCAGCCCCATCCTGGCCCACCCTCTGACTCTCCCTCACCGAGACCTAGACAATCGATCCCACTCCTTTTGGTGTAGCCTTTAGGAATGAAAATGACTCCGTCCTTGGAGTTTTGAGGAGGTTGATGAGGACCCTGGAGTGCTGCCCAGAGGCACTGTGGTCGGGGCCTCTTCTCACGCTTTTCTCCATCCCCTGCATGACATGCTGCCTTTCTGGGGCTTGGGGATAAGAATGGGAATGGGAAGAGCATTTTTATTTTTGAGACTGAAAGAGCCTCGTACTTATTTTCCCAGTCAGATCTTGCACAAACTGCATTTGTGCTGAACCTCATCTGAAGTTGTGCCGCCATCATCTTAGGACAGCTGTCAATCCCACAGGCGCACAAGCTGCCTTCCTAAAGCCACAAATTCCGCTTCAACTCACCTTTGTTTGTGTGTGAAAGTTCTGTCTCCCCAAGTCTCTCAAACTGTGAGAATTTCCATCATTTGTGTGTGTGTGTGTGTTTTTAATTGCAGTAACACTGGTTCATAACATAAATTTCAGGCATACGTCATCATACTTTGATTTCTGTGTAGACTACATCTTGTTCACCGCCGAGAGACTAGCTATCATCCATCACCACATACACATGCCTAATCACCCCTTTCACCTTCCTCCCTCCCCACTTCCCCTCTGGTAATCAACAATTCAGTCTCTGTCTGTATGTGGTTGTTTGTTGTTGTTCTTATCTTCTACTTATGAGTGAGATCATATGGTATTTGGCTTTCTCTGTCTGACTTATTTCACTTAACATAATATCCTCAAGTTCCATCCATGTTGTCACAAATGGTGAGATTTCATCCTTTTTTATGGCTAAGTAGTTTTCCATGGTGTATATACACAACATCTTCTTTCTGCATTCGTCCCTTGATGGGCACTTAGGTTGTTTCCAAGTCTTGGCTATCGTGAATAACGCTGCAATGAACACAGGGGTGCATGTGTCTTTATGCACTGATGATTTCATGTTCTTTGGATAAATACTCAGATGTGGAATAGCTGGATCATATGGTAGTTCTATTCCTAATTTTTTGAGGAATTTCCATATTGTTTTCCATAGTGGCTGCACCAGTTTACATTCCCACCAGCAGTGTATGAGGGTTCCCTTCTCTCCACATTCTCTCCAACACTTGTTCTTTCTTGTCTCATTAATTATAGTCATTCTGACGGGTGTGAGGTGATATCTCATTGTAGTTTTGACTTGCATTTCCCTAATAATTAGTAATGTTGAACATCTTTTCATGTGCCTGTTGGCCATCTGTGTGTCTTCTTTGGAAAAATGTCTGTTCAGATCTTTTGCCCATTTTTTATTTTTTTTTTGTGAGGAGGTCAGCCCTGAGCTAACATCTGCCAATTCTCC
>JABWHU010000168.1:47588740-47680709 GCA_014189135.1 Dicerorhinus sumatrensis harrissoni
GCAGCGGAACGCGTGCACTTAACAGCTTGCGCCACCAAGGCGGCCCCTCTTCTAGGATTCTTATGGTTTCAAGTCTTACATTCAAGTCTTCAATCCATTTTGAGTTAATTTTTGTGTATGGTGTAAGATAGTGGTCTACTTTCATTCCTTTGCGTTTGGCTGTTCACGTATCCCAACACAATTTATTGAAGAGATTTTCCTTTCTCAACTGTATGTTCTTGGCTCCTCTGTTGAAGATCAGCTGTCCATAGATGTGTGGGTTTATTTCTGGGCTCTCGATTCTGTTCCACTGATCTGTGTGTCTGTTTTTGTGCCAGTGCCATACTGTTTCAGTTACTATAGCTTTATAATAGATTTTGAAGTCAGGGATTGTGATGCTTCCAGCTTTGTTCTTTTTTCTCAGGATTGTTTTGGCTATTCTGGGTCTTTTGTTGCTCCATCTATCATTTTTTTTTAAATGGACATGTTGGCTCTTGGAAACAAGATCCTCAGGTATAAAGTTGAGGCGCTGAGAGATGCAGGCATCAAAGAATCCTGTCAGGGCGCACACGCATCTCTGCACTGTGTCTTCCTCTGGGTCAGCCAGTTCTCTGGTGGCACCTGCCTTCAGGCTGAAGAATGGCCACCTGCATTGTCAGTAGCTCTTCTTCTGCTGGCAGCCCCAGTAACACAGAGCCTCTCCCTCTACTTAGCACAGCAGAGGGCTCCAGCAAGCTCTCGCTGGACTCACCTGTGCACAAAGCCTCTGCTTCCACCCATCCCATGTCCGTCGGCTGGAGCTTGCCCACCCCGGATCTGAGGGTACCCACCTACCCAGACCTGATGTGGTGAGTGGTGGTTCCCAAGGGACACTGGGGACACTTGTGAGAAGAAGGGGACAGATGTCATGGGGCAAAATAAAACGTCTATTACATACACATTATTAATTCATTTTATATCGTCCACACTGCATCAATCGTCCACACTCTCCTGATGGATGCGTAACTTGTAGAGTCACCATCTCATTCCAAATCTCATTCCAAAATCTATAATCAATATCTTCAAAGTGCTTAAGAGTTAATGGCCATGAGATCTTGCCAGCCATTGGAACTGTCTTTTGTTTTAATAAACATTTGTGCACAGAAAAAGTACACAGTCTCAAGCATGCATTTCAATGAAATGTCCCCAAGTGCACATCTTGGTGACACATGCCAATTACGTGCCACAGTCACCACATAAAGACGAGGAAACATTCTCTCCCAGTGCCCCTAGACCTCTCCCCTGCCCACCAATCCCTACCTGCTCCCTCTTCCACTAAGAACCCACTCTCCTACTTTCTGACTTCTTACATGAATGTTGGCTGAGTCTGAACTTAATTTAAATGGAATCATACTGTGCATATGCTATCAAGTCTGGCTTCTGTGCTTAACCCTTGTCTGGATGACTGGTCCAAATTGCCTGCATGTGTAGTTGACTGTTTTGCATTTCTGCATATTATTCTATTTTCTAAATATACATCAATTGATTATTCTCAAGTTGAGGGACACATAGCTGGTTTTCAATTTTTGGTGAAACTGAATGATACAAGAACATACTTGCACAAGCCTTTTGGTGCACATGCCTGCTCAGTTTGGGCCCAGGAGTGGGGTTTTGAGTCATTGCATATACTAAGAAAGTAGAAATCAGTTGGGATTGAGGAAGTGAGAATCTGTCTGCCTTTCATCAGGCCAGGATAACAGACACAGAAAAAGAAAGACGCCACTGAGTTCACAGGGAGCAGTGCCCCTCCCAGAGCTTACCACACCTGTCAATGTCACACAAACCTCCTCTTTGGCCCCGGCAGGCACAATGTTGTTGCTTAAAATTATACCAGCAGGAGCGACACATCCCTCTGTTGCCTGCAGGACCGGAGCCATGTTGACTCAGAGATGCTCCGGATTTACAGCTCTGGCTGATAAGGGGTTCCAGACCCCACTCCTTCTTTTCTGAGAGAGGCATTTAAATTTCTACTTCTATCTTTCCTGTTAGATTAGGACACCACTTCATAGATTTATTGTCCCTTCACATATCATCATATATATATTCTGCCAATTTTCCTTTTGCACAAATTTGTTAAGAAATAGTTTATTACAATAAAATAACAGAGAGCAGTCACATGGCATGATAAGCAGAATCCCTTTTTCAACCTTTGCTATAAACATCCTGTTCCCTCATTTGTCAGCAAAGAGAACCATACAAACTTTCTTTTTATCTTCCCCTTTTCTTGTTTTATAGTTGTAATAAATATGTATATAATATAACACACATTTAATGAATATGTGCATAAATATGTATATAATAATATAATAAATATGTATATACACATATTATTTTAATTTAATTAAAATTATATAAGTATATAAAAAGAAGTAAAGTACATACACTTAATATATTACATGACACACACACACACATTGAATAATGTATTTGTAAGTCTATTCCACTTTAAAGGGCCTTTGCCCTTTTTCCGATCTGATTTGATCTTTTGTGAAAATCTGCATCATCTTGGACATCTGTCTGGAGATAATGAACAGAAGTTTCTCTGTGGCACAAGTCTAGTAGAGAAAAAGTTATGTTGATAGAAAATCAGACAAAAAGATTATAAGAAAAGAAAATTATATACCGATATTCCTTATCAACACAGACACAATGTCACTAGCCTTTGGGGAAATGTAAATTATGACTACAATGAACATTCACTACACACATATTGGAATAGCTAATATAAAAAAAATAGTGACAATACCAAATGCTGGTGAGGATTTGGAGAAACTGGGTCTCTCAGACACTGTGGGTGGGGATGCAAAATGGTGCAGCCACTCTGGAAAGCAGTTGGTCAGTTTCTTATACATACATACATACACATCTCATCCAGTTTCTTATACCATATGACTCAGCAACCACACTCCTGGGCATTAATTCCAGAGAAATGAAAACTTACGTCCACAAAAAAAGCCGTACACTGATGTCCACAGCAGCTTTATTTGTAATAGTCCCAACTGGAGACAACCAAGATGCTCTTCAATGGGTGAACGGTTAAACACGCTTTGTTATATGTGTGGAATGCTACTCAGAAATAAAAAAGGATGAACTATCAGTATATGCGACAGCCTGGATGGATCTTGAGCGCATGATGCTGAGTGAAGAAAGATAACCGCCAAAGGTTACATATTGTATGAGTCAACTTATATAACATTCCTGAAAGGAGAAAATTATGTAGATGGAGAACAGGTTAGTGGTTGCCAGGGGTTAGGAATGGTGGTGGAGGGGGAGAGGCATAGATGTGACAGTAGAGGAGTAACATGAGACCTTCCCTGGGGATAGAACAGCTCTACATCTTGATTGAGGTGGCAGTTACACAAATCTACACACATGAAAAATGGCATAGAAATACACACACACAAGAAGAAATCACAACATTATTCGGATTTCCAGTCATGAGATTCCTCTGAGGGACCTACCAGTTCTCAACCAATCCTCGCTTTGGTAGACTCTGGTGCCTCAAACTTCACTGTAAATCTTCTTGCTTTATCCTCTAACTTGCCTGAAACTTTGGTAAGAATTTAAAGTGAACATGAAACATAAATAAATAGGAATACAAAATGTTTCTGGAAGAAACTAGTTGTTATACCTTGCCTACTGCCAGAGGGAATTCATAAATTATGATAAATATTTCTTAAAATGGAATGGAACTCATTTTGGATTGTCTTTTAGAAAAAAATATGAGCTTATATATTTTTTTTTAATTTTAATTCTTTGTTTATTGCAGTAACATTGGTTTATAACATTGTATAAATTTCAGGTGCACATCATTATGCTTCTATTTCTACATAGATTACATCATGTTCATCACCCAAATACTAATTACAACCCATCACCACACACATGTGGCGAATTATCCCTTTCGCCCTCCTCCCTCCCCACTTCCCCTCTGGTAACCACCAATCCAATCTCTGTGTCTATGTGTTTGTTTATTGTTGTTATTATCTACCACTTAGTGAGGGAGATCATACGGTATTTGACCTTCTCCCTCTGACTTATTTCACCCTCAATGTCCATCCATGTTGTCACAAATGGCTGGATTTCATTGTTTCTTATGGCTGAGTAGTATTCCATTGTGTATATATACCACATCTTCTTTATCCATTCGTCCCTTGATGGGCACTTAGGTTTCTTCCAAGTCTTGGTTATTGTGAATAATGCTGCAATGAACACAAGTGTGCATGTATCTTTACACACTGGTGTTTTCAAGTTCTTTGGATAAATACCCAGCAGTGGAATAGCTGGATCATATGGTAGTTCCATCCTTGATTTTTTTTTTTTTTGTGAGGAGATCAGCCCTGTGTTAACATCTGCCAATCCTCCTCTTTTTTTTGCTGAGGAAGAATGGCCCTGGGCTAACATCCGTGCCCATCTTCCTCTACTTTATATGGGATGCCACCACAGCATGGCCTGGCAAGCGGTGCGTCGGTGCACGCCCGGGATCTGAACCGGTGAACCCCGGGCCACCGCAGTGGAGTGCATGCACTTAACTGCTTGTGCCACCAGGGCGGCCCCCATCCTTGATTTTTTGAGGAAGCTCCATACTGCTTTCCATAGTGGCTGTACCAGATTGCACTCCCACCAGCAGTGTATGAGAGTTCCCTTCTCTCCACATCCTCTCCAACACATGTTGTTTCCTCTCTTGTTAATTACAGCCATTCTGACGGGAGTGAGGTGATATCTCATTACAGTTTTGATTTGCATTTCCCTGATAGTTAATGATTTTGAACATCTTTTCATGCGTCTGTTGGCCATCTGTATATCTTCTTTAGAGAAATGTCTGTTCAGGTCTTTTGCCCATTTTTTAATTGGGTTGTTAGTTTTTTTGTTGTTGAGATGCATGTGTTCTTTATATATTATGGAGATTAAGCCCTTATCAGATGTATGGTTTGCAAATATCTTCTCCCAATTGTTAGGTTGTCTTTTTGTTTTGTTGATGGTTTCCTTCTCTGTGCAGAAGGTTTTTAGTTTGATGTAGTTCCATTTGTTTATTTTTTCTATTGTTTTCCTTGCCTGGTCAGACATGGTGCTTGAAAATATGTTGCTAAGACTGATGTCAAACAGCATACTGCCTATGTTTTCTTCTAGAAGTTTCATAGTTTCAGCTCTTACATTCAAGTCTTTAATCCATTTTGAGTTAATTTTTGTGTATGGTGTAAGGTAAGGGTCTACTTTCATTTTTTTGCATGTGGCTATCCAGTTTTCCCAACACCATTTGTTGAAGAGACTTTCTTTTCTCCATTGTATGTTCTTGGCTCCTTTGTCAAAGATTAGCTGTCCATAGATGTGTGGGTTTATTTCTGGGCCTTCGATTCTGTTCCATTGATCTGTATATAAATTTAAAATAAAAGAAACTCAAAGATTTCAAGAACTAAAAGAAATGTGTGGTTTATGCTTTAAAAACTACCCATTCTTTAAGAAAAATTGTGCTTGCTTGAACCTTAATTTAGAAGGAAAAGAAAAGATTTAATTATGATTTAAACTAATCACTTTGTTACTAGGTACAAGATAGAGGTGGGAAAGTGGAAACAGAACTTCTGTATTTTTAACAACTTAAATTAGTGATAAATTCATCTTATAGTTTTGTGGAAAAACATGGACATCATAATCCTACTCAGAATGAATCTTTTGGAAAATTGGGCTGGTTAAATAGTTGTGGGTTAAGAAAAGTCTTCTCAATTTTAATGCATCATAAAAATAATATTAA
Organism: Dicerorhinus sumatrensis harrissoni; assembly: GCA_014189135.1. NCBI lineage: Eukaryota > Metazoa > Chordata > Mammalia > Perissodactyla > Rhinocerotidae > Dicerorhinus > Dicerorhinus sumatrensis. Next base: position 47,594,508 of record JABWHU010000168.1, read on the forward strand.
ATTCCTATTTGGAGCTCATTGAGCTTCTTGGATTTGTAGATTCATATCTTTCATCAATTTTGGGACTTTTTGGCCATTATTTCTTCAAATACGCTTTCTGCCCCTTTCTCTCTCCTTTACTTCTGTTTCCAAGTGTCCTTTTCTTAATTCAGTGTTCACTTAGTTGCTTAAAACCTTTGACTGTTTTTGAGTTTGGCAGTGTCAATTCTGTCAGGTTCTATGTGTTGTTTGAGGTTCTAGTGGAACAAGAATCTGGACCTGCCTGCTCCACCAGTTTTCTGCTGTCACTTCTCCTCAGTGAGTCACTTGGAACAAATAGAGAATGGAAAGGGAAAATAGAAAACCACCAGAAGCCTACCAATTATGGAAGAAGATGTGAGACAGCAGTAGGTGTGCAGTAGCTCATATTCTAGGTCAGCAGAGATGGAAACAGTGGTCCAAGTTGAGTCAGCTACCATGTTACATAGTAAAATGGTTTTGTGTTTTCAGAAATATAAGATTTCCGTTATCTGGAAGATCACAGGACACACACGTTAAGAAGAAGGTACTTCTCTGTAGGGTTAATAGATGTGTTACAGGAGTCTCTCCTCACATCTGACTCTAGACTCCAACTCCCACGGTTGCTATTTCTGTGTCTGTGGAAATTCTACTTTAAAAGCAACACAAAGATTAGTGTTTGTCAGGGGCTGGGAGGAGGAGGGACTGGTAGTTAGTGTTTAATGGGTACAGGGTTTCTTTATGGGGTAATCAAAATGTTTTGGAACAAGATAGAGGTGATGGTCGCACAACATAGTGAATGTATTAAATGCCACTGAATTATACAGTTTAAAGTGGTTAATTTCATGTTGTCAATTATATATCAACTTAAAAAAGAGGAATGCAAAAGTTCCACAAGTGGAAAGAGGCATGGATGGAAAAATTTCATTCCTAAAAAAGAGAGACTTAAGTAAATGACAACCCAAAGCAAACTTATTTTTTCTCCAACACATACAAACTCTTGTAAAAGTCATCATTATTGAGGTAACAAGTTTTTAAAAATTGTGTTCACTCTCCTCTACACACTGTGAAGAAAAATGTATTAATTTTTTTTGTGTGAGGAAGATCAGCCCTGAGCTAACATCCATGCTAATCTTCCTCTTTTTGCTGAGGAAGACTGGCTCTGAGCTAACATCTATTGCCAATCCTCCTCCTTTTTTTTTCCCCAAAGCCCCAGTAGATAGTCGTATGTCTTAGTTGCACATCCTTCTAGTTGCTGTATGTGGGACGCGGCCTAAGCATGGCCGGAGAAGCAGTGTGTCGGTGCGCGCCCGGGATCCAAACCTGGGCCACCAGTAGCGGAGTACATGCACTTAACTGCTAGTCCATGGGGCCGGCCTTAATTTTTGTTTTAAATTAAAAAAAAAATCTCTAAAACTACATATTAAAAAAAGGCTTCCTGCAAGCTCTGTTGCTGTGCCTTGGAGCAAAGCTAATTTAAGGCACAGCAAGAAATTCCATGTTAGCTTAACTCTGCACCTGCTCTTGGTCTGGGCTCTGTGCGGGTGGTCCTGAGCGCCCCCTAGTGGTCGTGAGCGCCCCCTGCAGCCCAGCCCCTGCTGTCTCCCTGCAGGGAGGTTTGTGTCTGGGCTCACACTGACTTCCTCTCACTGTGTTTCTTGCACAGTAATACACGGCCGTGTCCTCAGTGGTCATGGAGCTCAGCTGCAGGGACAACTGGTTATTGGACGTGTCAGGGTTGATAGCTAATCAACCTTGGAGAGATGGTGACGTACTCTTTATACCACCTGGACCCAGAGTGTATCTTCCCTAGTTACTGGAGACTTCTCCCTGGGGGCTGGCTGAGCCAGTTCCAAGCAGCACTGTTGCTGGAGACAGTGTCCCCAGAGATGGCATAGATGAGGAACATGATCTGTGAGGGTGCACCGCCTCAGAGCCCGAGTCCTGCAGCTGCACCTGGGACAGGACACCTGGGGACAGAAGAAATATCCATTGGTCTGTGAACGCTGCTGTGAGCCACTGCATCTCCCTGACCCTGACCCTATGGGAGACCCAGCATGGAGAGGAAGATGAGGAAGGAGACAGACATTTTGGCTCAGCCAGAACTCAGCAGGCTCTGCAGTCCCCCATGGGGGAGGCTATATTTTAGCAGGAAACCATGCCCGGCATTTGCCTGAGCATCACTCGCTGATAGAAGGCCCTGAATGGCACAGCTCACTGAAGCATGGGACTGGCAGTTCTACAGCAGGTTTCTGCAGAGCTGTTTCCTTGGACAAGGCTAGGGGCAGAGACAGAGGTGCTCAGAGGTGGGACCCTTGGGCTTGGGCTGAGTGCAGTGCCTCCCGGATCCAGCATTTTGGACCTTACATCAATTCCAGAGTGTGTATACCCATATTAATCAACTGGGTCCCACTCACCCATTCATTCAACAAACGCTGGGGGCCATTTACACACCACCACCCCTCCAGGCAGCGAAGACACGTCAGTGAATAAGACAGATGCAACTGTCCCCATGCTCCTGGGGTCATGTGTGTAGGGGAGGAACAATATTCCTCTACCCTCTAGGTCCTTCTGGCTATTCTAAAAATTAAATTGACATGAGACAGAATGGCAGGAGAAAATCAAACAAGTTTAATAACATGTATACATGGGAGAAACCCAGGAAAACTGAGTACCTTACCAAAATGGCTGAAGCCACCACCTTAAATACCATCTTCAGTTAAAGATGAAGGAGAATGTTGGGGATAGTGGTTTGGGACTTCAAAGGGGAGGAAAGAAATTCACATGGAGATGGAAAAGCAAATGTTTGGTAAACAAATGTTTGCCATACCTTGCAAAGACAATGAGACATGGGGAAGACTTTAATCAAATGGGCCTTGGTAAGTTCCTTTCTGTCTACCACACATAGTTCATGTTATACTGTAATTATCTATGGATAGCTCATTCCTGGAACATATTTTCTACCTTAAATTCATTCAGGCAGTTAGGAGGAAGGTCAAAGTTTCTTCCTGAGTCTTTTGTTCTTAAAAATGATCAAGACAAAGAGACACATTTTGGGATGCCATATTCTGATCCCCCACATGTGCCAGGTGCTTATGAGTCCGACACACAACACCCCACCACCAGCCCAGGCAGCTTGATGAGACTGGGAGTAAAGCAGCAGCCAGCTGGTGTCTCATCCCAGAGAACCTACAAGGGAAAGGAAATAGGCCTGGGTTTACATTTTGCTTCCTTGTGGTGCGGTGAAATCCAACTGAGCAAGGCAAGCTGTGGGCTCCTGTGGGAAGTGTCTCTCCACAGGGATCCCTAGACAGGAAAAGCTAAAACACCAAACTGCTCAGGATGGTGGAAATGGCCCAGGATGGGGGGTCAGGGTGAGTGAGTGGGTACTCTTCTTTTTAAAATGACCCCAATTGTTAATCAGCAGAGAGCGATGGCTAATGACAGATGACCACCGCACACAGGGTGTTTTAGAAGAAAGTTTCTGTTTAGTGACGCTTTCTACACACAAAGGTATATGGCTATGCGTCTGTTCTGAAACTTTCCAGTGCAGCCAACAGCTAACCACATCCTTGGCCCCATCATCTTGGGGGCCTGTGGTTTTACCCTCTGCTCTGCAGCGTTCACACACATTGTCCCCACCAGCCGGCTGTATCCGTGGGGTGGGGTCGGGGGTGTCACCGTCTCTCACCACATCTAAGAGCCACTGGAGGTTGGCTAATTGGTGGGGGTCCACTGTCCACTGCTGGCCCTGGGCGATGCTGGCAAGCCGCTGAGTGGAGGACAATGAGATGATGGTCTCCCAGGCTGCTCCAGTCAGTGGATGGAGAGCAGCAACTGGGGGAGGACACAGCAGTGTCCCTAGGTTGTGTGCCCTTTGCAGGGTTTGGCCATGTCAGTCCCCAGCCTGAAGAGATGGGCCTCCAGATGGAACACACGTGGGAAGGCTGTGAGAACTTGTCCAGATGCAGGTTCCCCAAACCAGTCCCCAGTGGAACACTCTGGAAGGAGCCACAGAGCCACAGACTGGAGACCATGCTGGTGCAGGTCACAGCAGCCTTGAGGCAGAGACAGCCCTCATGGTAGCCCTGAAGCACCACCATGGGAGCTTACAGGAGAGCTGGATACGAAGGGCTCTGAATGTGGATGGGGAAGAGTGGTCCCTCACGTCATTTCTGGTGACTGACCGGGGCTGCGGCCATTGCAGATCCCACGGTGTATGCGAAGACAGCGCGATACGAGGCGTAACCTTGTCACAGAGATGCCACCTGCAGGGTGGGAAGCTCTGTCTTCCCATAAATGGCAAAATTAACATCCTCATCACAGGGAATTTTCCTGATTCATTTTAAGGTCTGACTGTGGTCCCCAGAGAGAGAAGAAACTTTCCCATGTGAGCTCTTCATCTCCAGCCATTGTGTTTTCTCTTGGGGCACCTGCCCATTCTGAGCCCAGATGGAGGCCCAGGCTTGCTTGCACAGGAGAGAGATCCTGCTGGGGAGTGGTGGCTGATGGTGAGTCTAGCAGCTTTACAGGGCTTCTGTGGCAGATCAGAACCCACCAGGCTCTCTAACGCACGCCGGCTTCTCTTGGCTGCCCTTATTTCCTGGGCAGCCCATTTCCAGTGCCAGGCGCTGAGGAGTTCTGACACAGGACAGGGGGAGGAGGGATCTAACTGAAGGTCCTAACAGACAGAGTGAAGCCCTCCCTTGTCCCCGTGGAGTGACGACCTGTGGAGAGAGGACACAAATCTGCAGCCCAAGTTCTTGCCAGGGCCCCACGGTGCAGCTTTGGAAACTGGACAAGAATCATGGCTGTTGATGGTGGTGCTATGGGAGCAGTCATAGCTGAGCTGCCCTCCCATTCCCTCTGAAGCTTCCTCTCCATGGCCTACTGTGGCTGCTCACACCCACCCACCAAGGCCTGGCCTTTGTGTGACTCCCCTGAAAGCCCACCCCGGGTTGCAAGGAAAAAGTAAAACTCCCTGTTCAGTGATTACATGATTGTATACGTAGAAAATCTGAGATGCCAACTCTCCCTAAATAACATCTGTGGTTTCAGTTCAACTCAATCAAAATCCCAGCAGGTTTTGCAGTTGACAAGCTGATGCTAATAGTTTTTGTGTGTGTGTGTGTGTGTGAAAATGCAAAGGAGCTAGAACAGCAAAAATTTTCAAAGAAGAACAAATTTGGAGTAATCCACTGGACGGTATCCAGAGATGAAGATTCACTTAAATCTACAGTGATAAAGACCATAAAGTGTTGGCACAAAGCAGACACGTGGAGCAAGAGAACAGCATGGAGAATCTAGCAGTGGAGCCCCTAGACATGTCACTTATTTTGTGTCAAAGACACCACTGCCGTTCAGCAGGGAGAGGACGGCACAGGAATTTGGTGCTTATCCAGAGCAAACCGACTCTGATCTGTCCCTTACACCATGCACAACAGTTAATTTGAGATGTTTCATAGACCTAAATATGAAATATAAAAAGTGAAAGTTCTAGAAGAAAACGTAGGAGAATATCTTCATGAACTTGGGATACATAAGTATTTCCTTTTTTCTTTTTTTGTGAGGAAGATCATCCCTGAGCTAACATCCGTGCTAATCCTCCTCTTTTTGCTGAGGAAGACCAGCTCTGAGCTAAGATCTATTGCCAATCCTCCTCTCTTTTTCTCCCCCCCAAAGCCCCAGTAGATAGTTGTATGTCATAGCTGCACATCCTTCTAGCTGCTGTATGCGGGACTCGGCCTCAGCGTGGCCAGAGAAGAGGTGCGTCGGTGCGCGCCTGGGATCCGAACCCGGGCCACCAGTAGCGGAGCGCGTGCACTTAACCGCTAAGCCATGGGGCCTGCCCAGTATTTCCTTTAAAGGAAACACAAACACTATAAAAATGATAAGTTTGACTTCCTCAACAGTAAGCGTTAAAAGAAACCAATAGGAGCAAAAAGGCCAGCCACAGACTGGGAGAACAGTTTATATTTATTTTCATACTTATGTTTACTTATATTAATACTTAAATTTAGATTTCTATCTCCATAAAAGGAATTCTTTCCCTAATATATATTTTAAAGAGTATAAATTAATAAGAAAAGGACAAACAGACCAATAAAAAATGGACAAAGGACTTCAAAAAACACTCAAAAAATAGACCATAAAAATGGCCAGTAAGCGCATGAAAAGGTTCTCAATGTCATTATTCATCTGGGAAATGAGAATGTAACTGGGAAGCCTACCACTAAAGGGTGGCTGAGATGAGAGACTGACAACGCAGATGAGCAAGGATGTGAAGCTCTGGAGCTCTCACACACGTAGGGCAAAAGAGTCAGTCCAACACTAGTGAGAGATGCCGGGCAGTGTCTGATAAGCAAATGCACGCTGAGCTTCTGCCCCAGGAATTCCGATGCTGGTAGGTACCCAAGAGAAATTAGGGCATTTTCTCACCAAAATGCATTACAAGAATGTCTGTACCAGCTGGATGAGTTTCCCAGGGCTATTGTAACAAAGACCACAGAAGTCGAGGCTTAAAACCCCACAGATTATTCCCTTCAAGTCCTGGAGGTCAGGAGTCTGACCGCTGGTCTTGTGGGGCTGAAGTGGAGGTGTTCCTCCTGGAGGCTCTGGGGGAGAGTTCACTCTTTGCCTTTTCCAGCCTCTAGAGGCTCCTGTGTTTCTTGGCTCATGGTCATCCTTCGGCAGTGGTCTCACTCAGTTGCTGTCTCTATTGTCTCGTCTCCCAGTTAAACTCTGACCCTTCTGTCTCCCTCTTATAACAAATCTAGTCGGGCCTGGGGCAATTCAGGGAAATTGCTCCATCTCAAGATTCTTAACTTAACCACATCTGGAAAGTCCCTTTTACCTTGTATGGTCACATATTTACAGGTTCCCAGGGTTAGGACGTGGACATCTTTGGGCCCATCCTTGTGCCTATCCCAGCAGTTTTAATCATGGTGGATCCAAATTAGAAGTAATAGAGACACCTATCAATTTGAGAATAAATAAACTGTCATATGTTCTTTTTTTTATTTATATTTTTTTCCCCAAAGCCCCAGTAGATAGTTGTCTGTCATAGCTGCACATGCTTCTAGTTGCTATATGTGGGACGCGGCCTCAGCATGGCCGGAGAAGTGGTGCGTTGGTGCGCACGCGGGATCTGAACCCGGGCCACCAGTGGCGGAGCGCGCGCACTTAACCGCTAAGCCATGGGGCCGGCCCATGTCATACATTCTTAATATTGAATATCACACAGTAATTAAAAAAAAGAACAAAAACATCTATAGGCAACAATATGGATGTGTCTTCTGAATGAAATAAGTCAAAGACATATAAGTACAAAATACATGATGTCAATTATATGAAACTGCAGAAGAGGACATATGGATAGTTCTGGAAGTCAGAATACCATTTTCTTGAGCAAAGAGGGTAATGGAGGGTGAGTGGCAAGATGTAACGCTCTGTGGCGAGGGCAGGATTCGACACTGATGTGTGTGTTGTGCTTATACGGATGTACACATATATGATTTAAAGACTAGTGCACTTTACACATGATGCTGTGCACACACACAAAAATGCATGTGTGTGTATTATACCTATTTTAAAAAGTTTTAAAAAGACAACAAAATAGGAAAAATACATACAAAAGGGTAAATAAACAAAGCTAAGAGTTTAATTTGTTGAAAACTTTAATAAAATTAATACACATCTAGTATAACAGAGGAGAAAAAGAAAGAAAACAGAAATTACTCATGAGGAATGAAGAAGGGGACATCATATATATGCACCTCTATGTTCATCGCAGCATTATTCACAAAACAATCTAAGTGCTCACTGACAGATGAATGGATAAAGGAGATGTGGTATAAATATATACAATGGAATACTACTCAGCCATAAAAAAGATGAAATCTTGCCATTTAAAACAATATGGATGGATTTTGAGGGTATTGTGCTAAGTGAGATAAGTCAGGCAGAAGAAAACAAATATTGTATGATTTCACTCATATATGGGAGATAAAGAAACACACAGACACAGAGAACGGATTGGTGATTACCAACGGAAAAGTGGGGGAGGGCAAAAGGGGTAAAGAGCGCATCTCTATGGTGACGGATGGAAACTAGACTTCGGGTGGTGAACACGATGTAGTGTACAAAGAAGGTGAAATATAATGATGTACAGCTGAAATCTATATAATATTATAAATCAATGTTACCTCAATAAATACAAGAAGCAGATATCATGGAAGATCCTACAGACATGAAAACAGTAACAAGGGGATCGTCTAAATAAACTTATGGAAAAATTAAATAAAATACACAAAAAAAGTTCATGAAATTTAACTTAGAAAAATGGACACAGGAAGCAATAGAAAATGTGAGTAGTCCAATAGCTTTTAAAGAAATTTAATCCATAGTTACAATATTTCCCACCAAAAAAGGAACAACAAAACTTCAGTCTCCATTTCACTGGTGTATTCCTCCAATCATTTAAGGAAAAAATAATGCCAATCTCATGCAACAGTAAGAGAAGAAGCACTGCCATATTTGTTCTACAATACCACTATGACCTTGATACCAAAATCCGATGAGGATATAAAAGGAAGACTAATTACAATCCCATATCTCTCATAAACAACAAGGCAAAAACAAATGAATACATTAAATATTGACTCAATCCACATATTAAAAGGAAAATATGGCATGACCAAATAAGCTTCATTTCTTTCAGGAATGCAGGGACGGTTTAACATCTAAAAATCAATGTCATTCACCACATTAGCATATAAAGGAAGAACACATCTCAGTAGCTACAGAAAGTTATTTGATAAAATTCAAGCTGCATTTATGATTAAAATCCACAGCAAATTTGACTAGAACCAAACTCCCTCTAATTTGAGACAGGGCGTGTACATAGACTTGAATCTAACATAATTCTTTTTTTTTTAATTGAGATGTGTTTGGCATACAATGACATCATTCTTAATGGTGAAATAGTGAACACTTTCCTCTGTATGTTTGATAATAAGACAAGGAGTTTCCCTTCTGCCATATCAATTTAATATTGTTTGGAGGTCCCAGCAAGAGCATATAGGCAACTGGGGTCCTGGTGGGTAAACCGACATTCCCAGGAGATTGCCAATGAGGAGACACTAATGAAAGGACAACTTCCACAGGTGTGGGCAGGATTAAGAGAACAAACAAGGGACGGAGATGCCCCCAGAAGGGCGACTGTGGGTGGCCAGGGCTCCTGGAGCTTTGGTGAGCTTGGCCTGGAACCTGTCTCCGGAGACTCAGTGAGAAGCAGGAAGAACCCTCCTGGCGTTCCTCTCCTTCCTCTCTGGTGTTCTCCCAGTGCATCGCTGTGGGTGAGCCCCACCTGAAGCTGCTGGCCAGAGAACCACGAGAGCTGTAACAGTAAATAGAACTCTACATTAGAAAAAAATCAAGTTTCCCTAGTGCAACAAAGTGAGACTTCCTCCCTTCTGCTGCTTGGAGCATTTCCTCTAGAAAACCGTGATTGTACATTCTTTCTCTGCTTCTTTGAAATGCGTGTAAGACTAAACGCTAAACCAGCCTCTTGCAGCTCTGTAAGCCAGGACTGTTTCCTCAAACACCTGGGAACCATCTCTTTGAAACGTAATTGTCTAGGAAGGTAGCACCCCAGTCTCCCCGTTTCTGTGGGAGGTGGGAGCCTAACTTCAGGGGGTGCCTGGCTCTAAGTTGCAAACCTACCTACTGTCATAAAGACATGGGGAATTTAATTTTCCTTTTTTTGTTTTTAATAATTTTATTTATTTTTCCCCCAAAGCCCCAGTAGATAGTTGTATGTGATAGCTTCACATCCTTCTAGTTGCTGTATGTGGGACGCAGCCTCAGCGTGGCCGGAGAAGCGGTGCGTCGGTGCACGCCCTGGATCCAAACCCCGGCTGCCAGTAGCAGAGCGCGCACACTTAACCGCTAAGCCACGGGGCCGGCCCTAATTTTCCTTTGGATAAAGGCAATTAGCAAACACAGACAGCCACCCCTGTTACGAAGTGCATTTAGGATGAGCTCGGTGTGACAAATTGTGCTGTCAAGTTCTTACTTGAGGCTAATTACACCTCTGTCAAAGATCTGTTGACTATATTTGTGTGGCAGGTTTTCCACTCAGAACCCAAGTCTGTTCCATTAATCTACTGCTTTGCCAATACCACACTGCCTTTATTACTATAATTGTAAGTCTTAAAATTGCGTAGGTGATTCCTACAACTTGTTTTTCTTTGTCAACATTGTTTGGTATATTTCAGTTCCTTCGTCCTTTGTTCATATAACTTTTAAAATCAGTTTGTCTATATCTACCAAACATCTTGCCGAGATTTTGATTCATATTCTGTTAACTCTGTGAATCAATTTGTGGAGAGAATTGAAATCTTTACTCTGATGCATCTTCTAGTCTATGGCTCCATTTATTTAGGTTCATTTTTATCAGTATTTTGTAAATTTCAGTGTACAGGTCCATTACAGGTTTTGGTAGATTTATACCTAAAAATTTAATCTTTTGGGGGGCTATTGCAAATTGTATTCTTATTTTAATTTTGTATTCTATTTATACATTGCTAGTGTAGATGAATAGATTAATTTTTGTATATTGTCCTGTGACCTTGCTAAAGTCACTTGTTAACTCTGATGATTTTGGGGTAGATTCCTTTGATTTTTTTCATAGATGAATATATCATCTGCAAATAGAGACACCTTGTGTATTCCTTTCACATTTGTATGTATTTATGTATTTTTCTTGTCTTATTGCATTTGTTAAAACTTCAAGTGCAATTTTGAATAGAAATGGTGAGAGTGGACATCCATGACTTTGTCCATATCTCAGGGGGAATCATTCAACTTTTCACCATCAAGTATGATATTAGCTATCGGTTCCTCTTTATCAGCTTGAGGAAGTGTCCTTTTATTCCAAGTTCACTGAGAGTATTCATCATGAATGGATGCTGTACTTTGTCAAATATTTCTTTGTATCAATAGATACAATCAAGTGAGTGTTCTTCTCTACACAGTTAATATGTCGGATTAAATTGGTTGATTTAAAAATATTGAACCAGCCTTGAACTGTTGGGATGATTCCTGCTTTGTCATGGTGTAGTGTTATTTTTATATATCGTTGATAGGATTTGCTGATATTTTGTTAAGGATTTTAGTATCTATGTTAATAAGGGATATTGGTCTGTAGTTCTCTTTCTTTGTACTGACTACAAAGAACGAGGGTCCCATAAAACACATTGGGGAATGTTTTTATATCTCCTCATTAATTTTTCAGATTGATAATTTGTCTTTTTTTTGTCAGTCTTGCTAGCATTTAGTCAAATGCTAATCAGTTTTACTGATCTTTTGAAAGAATTAGCTTTTGGCATCATTCATTTTCTCTACTGTTTTTCTGTTTTCAATTTCATTGATCTCTGTTCATCTTTATTTTACCTTCCTTCTACCTGATTTTAGTTGATTTTGATCATCTTTTCCTAATGTCTTAAAGTGGAAGCTTAGATTATCAACTTAAGATCTGATTTATTTATTTATTTTTTGTGGTTGTTTTTTTTTATTGATGTTTCAATGCTTTTTAACACTGTGAAATTTGGGGTTGTGTATCTTTGTTTGTCCATCACCATATATGACTCCCTTCACCCCTTGTGCCCACCTCCCAACCCCCACTCCCACTGCCCCTGGTAACCACAGTACAGTTTGCTCTGTCCATGTGTTGGTTTATATTCCACATATGAGCGAGATTATACAGTGTTTGTCTTTCTTTTTCTGGCTTATTTCACTAAACATAATATGCTCCAGGCCCATCCATGTTGTTGCAAATGGGACGATTTTGTCTTTTTTATGGCTGAGTAGTATTCCATTTTATATATATACCACATTTTCTTAATCCAATCATCAGTCGAGGGACACTTAGGTTGCTTCCACTTCTTGGCTATGGTGAATAATGCTGCAATGAACATAGGGGTGCATCAGCCTCTTTTGATTGTTGATTTCAGGTTCGTTGGATAGATTCCCAATAATGGGATGGCTGGGTCATAGGGCATCTCTATTTTTAAGTCTTTAAGGAATCTCCATACCGTTTTCCATAGAGGCTGCATCAGTTTGCATTCCCACCAGCTGTGTATGAAGGTTCCTGTTTCTCCACATCCTCTCCAACACTTGTTGTTTTTGGTCTTGGTGATTCTAGCCATTCTAACGGGCGTGAGGTGGTATCTTAGTGTTGTTTTGATTTGCATTTCCCTGATGATTAGTGATGTTGAACATCTTTTCATGTGCCTATTGGCCATCTCTATATCTTTAATATAAGCATTTTAACGCTATACATTTCCCTCTAACTACCACTTTAGCTGCATCCCACAAATTTTAATATTTTCAAACAATTTTGCCTTCAATTTGAAATATATTTTTACTTAGTTTGAATTCTAAGTTGACAGCTTTTAAATTTTCCTTCAGTACTTAAAAGTTGTCATTCTATTGTCTTCTGGCTTTGGTAGTTTTTCATGTAAAGTTTTGATGTTGTTATCAACATTGTTGCTCTCTTCATAATGTGTGTTTTTTTTCTTGCTGCTCTTAAAATTTTTCTCTTTTCTCACTGGTTTTCAGGAATTTGATTTTGATGTGCCTTTATTAAATATTCTTTAATCCTATTATTCGTGGGGTACCTTGGTCTTTTTAGATCTGTTTATAGTTTACCTAAAATTCTAAAAATATTTGCCTTAGATTTCTTCAAACTTTTTTTGTCTTCTCTCTCTCCTTTCTGAGATTCCAATTATATATACACATATTAGACTGCTTTTACAGTCTCCTACATTACTGACACTTCTCCTTTTTCGGAAAACTTTATCCTGTGCTCCATTTTGGATATTTTTCATTACTCTTCTTCAGATTTACTTATGTTTTAATCTGCAGTGTTAATCTTATTCCATGTATTTTTCATTTCAGATATTGATTTCTTTTTTTAACCTCTGGAAGTTCAAAATACAGAACAGTTCTGCCAAGCTCCTTTTTATGTTAGATTGGTGGAAATTAATAAAAGAAACCTCAGCTAAATTGGGGTCAGGAAGGCCTGTAGGAGGAGTTGTCACACCATATCACACATCATCAATTATTCCAAACAGGAAGAAACTTATGCTTGCCTCTCCAGCAGGAAGTGCAACTATTTTACTATTGAAGGAAGATTTCCCTCCCTGCCTGGCAACAACCCAGCCGATGAGAAATGCTGCAGCTCAGCCAATGAGAAATGCTGCAGCTCAGCCAATGAGAAATGCCTCAGCTCAGCCAATGGGAAGCCATCACCACCCTGACCTGTTATTTTCCTCCAATGAACTTTCACTTGGAGCAACCCTCCCTGCTCCCCCTTTTTCTCTATAAAAGCAAGACCATTCCTTTGTATCTCTGGATTTGCCTGTGGCTCACTATAGCATGCACATCCCGAATTGCAATTCTTTGCTGATCCCAAATAACACCCCCCTCTTTTTTTTTTTTGCTGGACAAATAATTGGCTGTTTATTTGTTTAAGGTCAACAGATTAAAGCACTTATGTGTTTTATTCAGCAGAGGCAGGCTGAGAGCAGATTGGCCCTCAGGCAGATTACCACAGCCTGAGGTCATTGGTTGCTGATGCAGCAATAACATTCCCTTGGTCACCGCCCAAGGGCTTTCCCAATTGCTTCCTTAAAATTGCAATGTTTCCTGGAGTAGAGACCAAAGGAGGTATTAAGGACTCCTCTGACTATTTAAAATAATTGGACAGAGTCACTAAGAAACTTTTTCTAAGGGGTAGTGTTAAAGGAAATGTAGGGCATAAACAGGAGAATGGCAGTGAGTCCTTGGGGGAGGCTGTTTACTCACAGAGAATAAAGCCACGATCAGTCTAATAGAGGACATATCCCTCCATGCCCCTGCTCCTGAGCTGGTCCCCATACTCTGTGGTCCTGAGTGCCCCCTGGTGGTCCTGAGCATCCCTGGTGGTCCTGAGCTGGTTCCCATAATCTGTGGTCCTGAGCGCCCCCTGGTGGTCCTGAGCACCCCCTGCATCCCAGCCCCTCCTTTCTCCCTGCAGAGAGGTTTGTGTCTGGGCTCACACTGACTTCCCCTCACTGTGCATCTTGCACAGTAATACACGGCCGTGTCCTCAGTGGTCATGGAGATCAGCTGCAGGGAGAATTGATTCTTCGATGTGTGTTTGGAGATGCAGAGTCAGCTCTGAATGGATGGGCTGATGTGTGTGCTACCACTGGAGTGGAGGCACCCCATCCACTCCAGCCTCTTCCTGGGGCCTGCCAGATTCAGGCCCCAAAGTAACTGCTGGAGATGGAGATTCCAGAGACAAAGCGGGTGAGGAAGAGGGTCTGTGAAGACTTTACCAGTCCTGGGCTTGACTCTGGCAGCTGCACCTGGGACAGGACACCTGGGGACAAGGAGAAAAATGGTGAGTCACAGGCAGACACCACAGCCCATGGCCCTATTTCTGAAATCTCTGTGAGACTCACAAGGATTTGCAGCCTCCAGGCAGAGGACAAAACACAGAGATCTCAGGTTTTCCTCAAAGATGGATGTGACATTCCCAGAGGCCTTCCCAGGCCAGAGCAAGAAAAATAACTGGGTCTCTCCAGCCTGGTGCTGTGTTTCACTAAGTCGCTTGAAAGAAAATTTGCATTTGGTCTACCTTGTGGCTTCAAGAGTCTGCTGGGCGGCCACTGCTATGACTCAGGTAGAATCTTCTCTCTCCTCATGTCTTGGCCTCCTTTAGCCTTGCCACAGTGGAAATGGATTGGGCACCATTTTGGGGAACAAAAGAGGATAGGGAACCAGGACAGAGAAGCAGATCAATGGAGTCAGAACTCCACAGGGGAGGGGATGCCTTCAGGAAACATTTGGCGTTGCTCTCTTCACTTTGCGAGGAGTTTTTTGAGGAGAAGGGGAATTGCAGTAAAGTCACAGACACCCAAACTCTAATTCAACACACTGAGAAATAACCTCATCAGCCCAGGAGAAGGGGTCTCTGCACAGAAGCGGCCGGGACTCCAAGGGCTTTTCTCCCTCCCAGGAGGTGGCGCTGTCTTACCACGCCTGCCCAAGACAGACCTGAGTCTACAGACCATCTTGTGATACTTCCTTGACACATTAAATAGAGGAGAGCCCTCTCCATGTACACACCAACTCAGTAATGGAAAGGCCGAGACATTTTTCTGACATGAGGTAGAGACAATTACCTTGCAGTAAATACATTATCTGACTACATTTCACCTTAAGGGAAGAAAATCTATTAACAAATTTTTTCAGTGCCTAATTATGAGTAAGTTAGTAACAAAAATAAAAAATATTAACTGCTGTTACAGAGTTGGAAAGAATATTTGGTAAAGCCACTATATGTTTTAAAAAGTGGACATTTGACAATCCACCCTGTACCATGACTGTCATGCTCCTGCTAGAGTAGCACAGCTGTCCCACAGTGGATTTTCCCGCAGCAGCGGGTGTCTCTCTCACACCTCTGACCATAGCCCAGAGGGGAGGTGCCCAGTGTACACGGTACCTAACCTGCCTCTTCCCAAGGAACATGTAGGCTTCCCTCTAAGCAGAAGCAGACAGAACCTTCAGCACCTGCAACAAGTAACAAGGCCACATCAAGCACCAACGTGCTTGTTGGCCATCCTCTTCCCCAACTTAGGCTGCAGAGCCCCAGGCTGCAGAGCCCCAGGCTGCAGAGTGGAAGAAGTAGATTCTATGTTGGGGTCGCTGCTGCCCCCATGGTAGGCCCTCCTTCCCCACTGCTCCACACAGGGGTCAGTCATGACGATACCACGTGATGCAAAAGTAAATACCTGAGCCCTGAAATCAGTCGAAGGGATTTCCTATCCATCTACCCACACGTCCATCCATCCATCCATCCATCCATCCACCTATCCACACACACATCCATTCCTCCATGCATCCCTCCACTCATTCATTCTTACGTCTGTCTGTCCATCCATCCATCTACTCATACATCCATTCCTCCATCCATCTGCCCTCCCATCCATTCTTGTATCTATCTATCCATCCACCCCTCTATCCATCCACTCATCCACCCATCCATTCCTCCATCTATCTGTTCATCCACCCATCCACACATCCACTCATACGTGTTCTAAACATTCAAAAATCAATACCATGTGGAAAGTCAGTGTTGGGGTCACGAGAGAGAACAAGGATGAACAGGCTGGTTTTCTCACCAAATTTAACAGGGGAGGGGAGGAGGCAGATGTCAAATTCACCAGCTTGTTAAGTTTCTTGCAAGAAGAAACAGGGTGATATGCTAGAGAACAGTGGAGGTTTCTGTGTGGCCACATTGGTAATGAAGTCTTCTCTGATGGGCTGAGACCTGCAGGTGGGGAAATAAGCACAGGGCGGGGAGAGAGGCCCATATGAGAAGAGTGGCTGGTGGAGGTTCCTTCAGGTTGGGAAAAGCTGTTTTGTGTTAAGGAACTGAAGATACTCCAGGGAGCATGAGTCTCCTGCCTGGTTTCTCATTTTCCCCCATGTGTACACCTGTCTATGTTCCACACTGATCGTGCCAACTCTAAATATGGCAATGATTCACTATTGCCCTTATTTTAAAATAAACAAGACAGAAAAACCACCGATGAACCCTAGAGGGTGCTGTAGGCTGACTCCTGGTAACAACTGTTTTCTTTCTCAGTCTCCTCTCCACAGCGGGTATTAAGTCCTCTCTCAGGCGCTTGGTGTCTCTGATCTCTTTCTGTCTCTGTCATCTCTCTCTATTCCTGTCTCTCTCATCATCTCTCTCATCTCTCTATGTATCTTTTTATCAGTTTATCATTTTAACAAATGATCTCAGGTTCCATCTACTCTGCTAAAACTATCTTTTCACAAACTAACTGACATATTTTAGAAAATGTTTTGTTCGCCTTATTACCAAGTGTTGTGTTACTATTTTACTGTATAGTATAGGTGCACTATTTTTAGAATTTAAGATTGTTATCGTTGCCATTTTTCTACAATAACATATAATGTTTCATAAATGGTTTCTGTCAGAGGGTAGGAAATAGATGTATTGAATTACTGTGTCATAGGAATAAGAAATTTTTTTCCCCAAAGCCCCAGTGCATAGTTGTGTATCCTAGTTGTACATCTTTCTAACTCTTCTATATGGGACATCGACTCAGCATGGCTTGATGAGCCGTGCATATGTCCGTGCCCAGGATTCGAACTGGTGAACCCCAGGCCATGGAAGTGGAGCATGTGAACTTAACTGCTATGCCACTGGGCCGGCCCCAAGGAATGAGAATTTTAATGGGCTCTCTTAGGTAGTCCTTCCGAATGGCTATTTCAAAATACATGCAATTACTCATATGAGAGTAGCTTTTTCCTACAAACGTAATAATATTTCAAGTCATCTTCTCCCTAATACTTTGAATTAGAGGGTGAGAAATGGATAATTATTTCAAATTAATTTTCTAAGAATTACTATAAGCATTATGTAGCTTTTCCTATGTGTTCCCGCAATCTGTCTTCCCTGTCTTGTGGATTTTCTATTATGGAGCTTGCCACCTTTCTATCCAATTTTTGCCTTTTTTTCTTCTAAATATTGTACCTCAATTATTTTCCAATATGAAAAACTAAACTGAGGGGAGGATTCTCTTTCTTGTACCACACATATTGGAATGGCTGGTGGAATATTACATAATTTGAAACAATAAATGAGCCTGGAAGTACGAGGTGGATTTTTCTAGGGGCCAGAAATAGACTAAACTAACAAGAGCATTTGAGTTGAGAATGAAACCTGGACATTCCCTCGCATTTCTGAAGGGGGTTTAATAACTCAGGACGGGAAGAGCCGCACAGCTTATGGGCTGAAGCTGAGGCCTCTGCCTTAGGTGAGATGTTCTAATTCATTTAAGCCGTGAAGCAGGTGGGAAACGCTCGCTCACTAACAGCCGTCGTGGACACGGTAGCAAACCAAAGACCGAGCCCCCACTGTTCACAAGGACAGTTAAACACTGTCCGAGTGTTTAACTCGCCGTGTGGAACAGCAACGCTGAGCTAAGAAATTACCCTTGTGGAATGCCATGAGCAGCAAGTGGATCCCAGGAGGAAGGAGCAGGATACCATCCCACGTGGTGCATCCTGACCGGGGACCACCCGTCCTCACTTGTGATGATGTCGAATTATCAGGAACATGTGACGTGCAAAGGAAAGGAGTACTGTAGGCAGTCTGAAGACCAGTAAGTGGAAGGTGGCCCTGTAGAGATTACTGACACTTAAAATTTCAATCTCAATTTTCTAAGATTATAAGATAGATAATATCCATGGGTGTCAGGTAATGCCTGAGTTACTAGTTCTTATGAGCTAGAAAAGGTCAGACTAGGAACCAAGTCAAGGAAGGAAGTCAGAGGAGGGAGAGGCTTGGTGGAGTGAGCTCACTCCCCACCTGTTGTGAGAAGTGGCTGCATCTGCATGGTGCTGACATGGCTCTGGGGGTGAAATAAAGGAGACCCCAGACAGGGAGAGAGGGAGACTGTCAGGAGAGGAAGCCCCAGACTCTGAGAGGAAGGCCCTTTCTCCCTAGCTTCCCGCTCTGCACCTGCTCCTGGCACTGGTCCCTGTGGTCAGGGGTCCTGAGCACCCCTAGTGTCCTGAGGGCCCCCTGGTGTCCTGAGCGTCCCATAGTTTCCTGAGCACCCCCTGGGGTCCTGAGCACCCTCAGCAGCCCAGCCCCTCCTGTCTCCCTGCAGGGATGTTTGTGTCTGGGCTCACACTGACTTCCCTTCACTGTGTGTCTTGCACAGTAGTACACGGCCGTGTCCCCCTGGTCACAGAGCTCAGATGCAGGGAGAACCGGTTCTTGGATGTGTCAGCAGTGATGGAGATGCGGCTCTGGAAAGCCGAGTTGTAGCTTGGACTCCCTGACCTGTACCCCATCCACTCTAACCCTTTCCCAGGGTGCTGGCGGATCCAACTCCAGTAGTAACTGCTGGTGACAGAGCCCCCAGAGACGGTGCAGGTGAGGGAGAGGGTCTTCGAGGGCTTCACCAGTCCTGGGCCCAACTGCCACAGTGTCAGTTCAGACAAGACACCTGGGGACAAAGAGAGTCATGGTGAGTCTGTCCCATCCCACAGAAAGGCCCGTGTCAATCCTGGACCCGCCCAGACCGTTGCCCAGGGGAGCTGCCAACAGGCAGAGGAGGGACCAGAGCATCTGCATGGCCATCTGCAGGATGGACACCCACCACACTGGCCTCTGCCTGTGATGGTGATTTCTTCTGGGAGCATCCCCAGGGTGATTTGCATGTGGGTACCATGGTGGGGGGTGGGGCGGGTTACAAGAGGCTGAGCCTGGGTGACTGTAACTGGTTCCTGGTGTTACCAAGCTGGGTGGTGTGGGGACCTGCTGAGCCTGGTCCTCTTGATCTGGGCTCCAGTCCTGGCTGAGCTGTTCTCCGGTCCTGTTTGCAAGAGAGGGTTAGTGCTGCAGTCTATGAGCGTTTGAACAATTTACGAAGTATCTCTTATATTCTATTGTCAGGCAGTCCAACTGTGGGCTGCAATTTTCATCTCCAGGAAGACCCTTCACAGACACAGAGGAGAAGGCAGTGATCTAGAATCCAGTCCCCTGACTGTCTGGTGCTCCTCACCTAATCAGACATGGGGTCCTGGAAATGATTGTAACAGGTATGATCCCCAGTTCTCTGTCTACAAAAGTGGATGTTAGGAGCTATCTTCCAATACAATACAATAAAATTACCTCATCCACGTCAACTACTAGCAGGATGCCCGCCACATCACTAGTCATGACTGGGAAGTATCCAATTGTAGGGTAGGAGCCAGGGTAGAGAGCAGGGCAGAGGGACTGGATGACTGTGTTTGGGCTCAGGGTCCTGCGGTTTGGCAGAAGGTGGAGAGGAGGCACCCGATGGAAAGGAGGTCTACCAATCTCCACGTGTGGACAGTGGGACCCCCACTCTATTTCCACTGTAGAGAGCCCAGGGAGTTGGCAGGCAAGCTGTTACCCATTAGGAAATGGTAAAATGAATTTCTATTGAAACTGAGAAAGATAAGCTTTAAAAAAACATGACATTGCCTGTAAAGTGGGTTCCTGAGTAAAAAGACAGCTCCCTTCAAGATCTTTGCTCAAGTCTAGAAGCCTTGACAATATACAAAGCTTCTCTAATCAGACTTTTTGGGACCTCATTTCTAAATATGAACACCTTAATAATATTATGAGTGTTTTAGGAGATCTCCAAAACTTCAGAAACGAGAAGAAGGAAACAAAACCTTGGATAGGAAATCTGCACGGAGAATGGAAGACGAAATAAACAATCTATGTAATAAGTTTTCTCAAGTAGAAAATTATAAAGTAATAAAATGAAGGTATCAATTCAACCAATAAGAGTAGAATGCTATTAAAGGGGAGGTGCAGATAGGAAACAAAGACCACCTGGGACTTTTTAATAAAGATGAAAATTTGTGTCAAGCTTTTGAAGATTAAGTTAATTCCAGAGAATAGAGAGCAATGAGACCATTTTTACAAAAAGAGCTGAACGATGAGGAAAATACTCCATTGTATCGATGCACACCACAGTTTCTTTCTCCATTCACATATTGATGACCTCTTGGTTGTTTCCAGTCCCTGGCAGTTAGGAATGAAGCTGCTATAAACAGTCATGTGAAGATTTTTATGTGGGCATTATTTTCCATTCAGTCCAGTAAATGTCCAAGAAGACATCTGTGGTTTGTGGTGTAAGATTGGTCTAGCTTTGTAAGAAACTGCCAAAATGTCTTCCAAAGTGTTAGACTGTCTTGGGTTCCCATGACAATCAATGAGCATTCCAGTTGCAGTGCCGCATCCTCAGCAGTAATTGGTATTGTCAGTTTTTTAGGATCCGAGCCATTCTAATAGGTGTACAGTGGTTTCTCATCGTTATTTTAACTAGTATTTCCCTAATTAGAAATGACGTGAAGCATGTTTTCACTAGCTTATTTCCATCCGTATATCTTCTTTGGGGAAGTGTCCATTCAGATCTTTTTTCCATTTTTAAATTAGGTTGGTTTCTTATTATTGAGTTTGAAAAGTTCCTTGTAGATTTTGGATACAGGTCTTTTATCAGATATGTACTTTAAAAATATTTTCTCCAAGTCTGTGGCTTGTCTTGCCATTTTCTTAACAGTGTCTTTCACAAATCAAGTGCTTTCAATTTGAATATAGCCCTATTTATTAATTTTTCTATCACTAATTGTACTTTGGGCATTGTATCTACAAACTCATGGCAAATGGAAGGAAACCTAGATTTTCTCCAGAACTTGTAGACTTTTGCATTTTTAATTTAGGTTTTTGATCCATTTTGATTCAACTTTCCTGAAAGGTGTAGACTGTGCAGGATCCTCCTTTTTTTTTTTTTACATGTGTTTCAGTTGATCTAGTACTTATTGAAAAGACTATCTTTTCTTCATTCAATTGCCTTTGCTCCTTTGTCGCAAGTCAATTGCCCTTATTCGTGTGGGTCTGTTCCTGGGCTCTCAGTTCCTTTCCATTAATGTGTGTGTCTATTCCTTCACAAATGTCAAGCTCTCTTGATTATTGTAGCTTTATGACAAGTGTTGAAATTGGATGTTATCCCTCTGACTTTGTTCTTATTTTCAGGAGTGTGTTGGTTATGTAGGTCTCTTCCTTGCCATATAAACTTTGTAATCAGTTTGTCAATATCTAGAAACGTCTTGTTGTGATTTGATTCAGAAGACCTGACAGCTCAACAATATTGATTCTTCCAATACATGATAACAAAGTTATCCATTTACTTTGATCTTCTTTGATTTTCTTTCATCTGAAATTTTCAGTTTTCTGCCTATATTTCCTGTATGTGTTTTGTCAGATTTGATGCTAAGTATTTTATTTTTTGGTTATTGTAAATGGTTTTTGTTTAAATTTCAAATTTCAATTATTTGTTGGCAGCATATAGGAAATCAATTGACTTTTATATTATATATTATAGGACCTGCATTCTTTGACCGTGCATACGTCAATTGGTCAATTCCAACAATTTTTGACGCTTCCTTTGATAATCTACTTAGACAGTTAGGTCATCTTCAAACAGGGACAGTTTTATTTCTTCCTTTCTAATCTGTATGTATTTTATTCCCTTAAAAATCATATTATTTGATGCAATGTTAGATCCAATTTGCTAATGTTTTGTTGCAGATTTTTGCATCTATGTTAATGAAATATATTGGTCTGTATTTTTCCTTTTTATAATGTATTTATCTCGTTTTGCTACTATAGTAATGCTGGCCTTATAGAAAGTGTTAGGAAACCTTCCTTTTGCTGCTATTTTCTGGAAGAATTTATGGAGATTTGATGTTCTTTATTCCTTAACGGTTTGGTAGAATTCACCAGTAGAAATGTGACTCCGGAAACTCGTGTATACTTCTGCTCTACTTTTTGAAGCGTTATTAATTATTGGATCAATCTGTTTAATAGAATGAAGCCTATTCTGATTTTCTGCTTCCTCTGTGTGAGTCTTGGCGGTTTACGTGTTTTAAGGAATTGGTAACTTTTCGCCTACATTACTAACTTTGTGAGCACAAAGTAGTTCGTTTTTTATCTATTCTGATGTAATGTTTATGTGGTTTTTATTTTTATTTTTTTCCAGATTTATTGAGATGTAATTGGCACATAACTAGAGTTGTTCACTGTGTGCCTTTATTATTGTTTTCATGTGGTGGGACCCGTAGTGATTACCCCCTTTCATTTAGGATGTACGTTTTGCCCCTCCTTTTTCACTTGGTTCATCCAGCTTGTGGCTTATACAATTTTTTGATCTTTTCATACAACCAGCTTTTGTTTTTGCTGATTTGCTCTATTGTTTTCCTGTTTCCAGCTTCACTGGGTTGTGTTCTAATCTTTATTACTCCTTTTCTTCTCTTTGCCTTATGCTCCAGGAAGTTTAGATTATTGATTTTGCATCTTACATCTTTACTTGAACATGCATTTAGTGCTGCCAATCTCCTCCAAGCACTGCTTTGGCTGCATCCTACAGCAAATATTGCATGTATTATTTTCATTTTTGTTTAGTAAGAAACAGTTGTAAAATTTCTCTTCAGACTTCCCCTTTCACCTTGTGTTATTTAGACGTGTTGTTTAATTGCCCAGTGTTACAGCTCTTATAGCTCTCTTTCTGTCAATGATTTTCTGTTTAACTTCATTGTTGTCTGAGAATGGATTTTTTATGATTTACATTCTTTTAAAAATTGTGAACGTTTTATAGCCCAGAATGTGGTTTTCTTGGTCAATGTTACATGTGGATAGGAGAAGAGTGTTCCATTCCATTAAGTCAGATCTGGCTCATTGCGAGTGTGGTTCAAGTCAACTGTGCTGCCTGACCATCTCCTCATGGAGCTCTACTGAAGCAGGATGCTGGAATTTTCGTCTGTACTTGTGGATTTCTCTATTTCTCCTTGCAGTTCTATCAGTTTTTGCCTCATGTGCTTTTGTGTTGTTAGGTGCATTCATGTTTGGGATTTTTATTTCTTCTTGGAGAACTGCCTCCTTTATCATTATGTAATCCCTCTTTATCTGTGATAATTTTACTTGCTCTGAGGTTGGCTTTGTCTGAAATTATGTAGCTACACTCGCATTCTTTTGATTCTTATTAGCATCGTTATATTTCTCCATTCTTTTATTTTTTTAAAGTGAAGCATAGGAAATAAATTATTTATTATTCTTTTTACAAATACAACCATTTTTGTGTGTACAGTTCCGTGTATTTAGGTGCACTCACATTGACGTGCGACCATCACCTCTATACATTTCAATAATTTTTCATCTTCTGAAACATTGCTCTGTACCCATTAAAAAATAACTCTCCACTCCCTCTTAACCTCAGTCCCTGTAGGCTTCGTTTTCCTTTCTGCATCTAAGAATGTGCTTATTCTAGGTGTGTCATACAGTGGAATCATACAATGATTGTCCTTTTGTGTCTGACTTATCTCACTTACCATGGTGTATTAAATGTTCATTCATGTGCTAATATGTATCGGAATTTTCATTTCTTCATAAGACCTGAACAAAATTCCATTGTGTGTATTGACTACCTTTTGTTTTTCCATTCATCTGTGGTTGGTCATTTGGGTTGTCTCCACCTTTTGGCTATTGTGAATAATGCTGTTATGCACATTGGTGTACAAGTATCTGTTTGAGTCCCTGCTTTCAATCCATTTGAGTATATACCTAAGAGTGGAGTTGCTGGATCATACAGTAGTGATATGATTAACTTTTTGAGGAGCCACCAAACTTTTTTCCATAGCAGCTGCACCAATTTACTTTTCCACCATCAATGCACAAGCGTTCCAATTTCTCCATGTCCTTGACAACACTAGTTATGTTTTGTTTTGGATACCAGCCATCCCAATGAGTGTGGAATGGCGTCTCATTGTGGATTTGATTTTCATTTCCTTAATGATTTATTACATAGCCAAGATCTCCCAAAGCATCATGCTTTTCTTCCTGAAAAGTTCCTATAGTCCTCTTCTCTGATAGAGAATTTGGTAGTAGAGAGATGCAAGCAACAGAGACGGGGATATATGTTGTTGCCCTGACGTTGTTTTGCACACCATATATGTACATATGCACAGACAGGTATATGCATGGATGCTATACGTTATATAATATATGAACAGATATATGTATATGTATTATGTCAAAATACACACAGACAAATTCAACTTACTTTTTTGTAATCCAAAATAACACTTTTGTGTTTTCATTCCTAGCAAAGTTAGAGATTCCATAAGCTGCTATGAAAGAATTTGTAAAAAGTGTTGGGCATGTGTGTTATTATTAGTCACTGTTTGCAAAAGCAACAGAACCAATGGAGAAGATGAGGGATAGAGGGTTTATTTGAAGGAACCGGCTCAAGCAAGTGTGGAGGCCACTTGAAAATATGCAGGGTAGACCAGAAGGCTGAAGAGCCAAGGATGAGGTGGTTTTGCTGTGTGAGTCTTAAGGCCATCTGTAAGCAAAATTCCCTCTTCCTCAGAGGATGTCAGCCTTTTTTCTCTCAAGTCCTACAACTGATAGGATGAAGCCCATCCACATATGGAGGATAATCTGCTTCATGAACTCTACAGATTTTATTATTTTTCCCAGTTTTATTGAGATATAATTGACATGTAACATTGTCACTTTAAGGTGCACAACATAATGGTTTGATATGTATAAAGAGATTAAATTATAATTTCATCTAAAGAATACCTCCCCAACAACATCTCGACTAGTGTTTGATGAAATGTCTGAATAACATGGCCTGGTCCACTTGGCACATAAACATCACCATCACAGCAGTTGAGTCACTTCCTTGCTGAGGTTGATTCTCCCAAGAAAGGGGAGGCTCTAAGATTTCAGTAGCTTCACGATGAGAGCAGCAGCCACGAGAGGACAGCAGGTGGGGTGATGAGGAGGTGCATCATGGCAGAAATTGTGTGAATGCAAAGGTTAGGAGCTGGGCTAGTGTGGTGAAACTCAAAGTGGGGTTTAACATGTATATGTGTACATATATATGTGTTCAAATATCTGAATATGTGTAACACATATTTCATGGATCTCTCAAATTTAAGGTCTGCGGGGAGTAAAAACACAGTCATGTCATTGACTCCCCTCCCATCTAATTAATGCGTGGAAGGCATCCACAATTTTTTACTGTTATAAACCATAATTTCATACAAGAAAGATGATTTTATAATCAAAATATAAAACAAACCTGAGCAAAAAACATAAACACTTGTTCTCAAGTACTTTCAGCCAGAGAGAACACTGAGACCTCAGTCCTACACCAAAAGGAACTGAATTCTGCCACCAACTGGATGAGCTCAGATGTGGATTCTTCCACAGAGCATCTAGCTAGAGGCTGGGGCTACTGACATGTGCAACTCTAATAGAACCAACACCAACTTCTGCCCTCGAGAGTGATGAGCTAATAAATGGGTGCTGTTCTAGATGTCAGATTGGTGGTAATTTGTTACACAGCACTCAAAACTAATACAATGCCCATTCCTAACCATTTTGAATCTGTGAGGTCTGCTTATGCTCACAAATATTTAGCACAGGAGGGACACTGGAAGCTATCAAGTTCAACTCCTATCAAGAAAAATACATAAATTATCCAAATTATTATTGTTGTTGGAGCAGCCACCTTGAGAGGCATCTTGCTATCCTAGCCACTCTTTTATGACTCAAAACGTGTGGGGACTCTTTGAAATTGTTTTTGTGCTCAGTTTAAGCCACCAGAAGATGACCAGAGTTGCTGTTCAGACTCAGCCCAATTTGGACCCAAAGTACCCAGCCTAATCATCCATTTCATTTACTAAATCCTGGATCCACGTGAGATTGAGGATTTTTCAAAATTCTGAAGCAGATCATGCCCGAAGAAATAATCACTTGCTGTGAAAGAATTAGGTTGAATAGCCACAGTCCTCTCACAGCTGATTTTATCTGCAGCCTCTTCTTCTCTCAACTGCCAATCATACTCTTTACACACGCAAATGGAAACTAAAACTAAAATCATCTGCTACGCGTCAGGTAGCTGTTTCCTTTCTCCCTGCTTTTTTTTTTTTTTTTTACTATTTTGCTAATGAATACACATTCTTCTCAAGTGCACATGGAACATTCACCAAGATGGATCATATATTAAGAAACAAAACAAGTCTTAATATATTTAATAAGATTGAAATCTTATCAAGCATCTTATCCAACTACAATGCTATGAAACTACAAATCAAGTATAAGAAGAAAAGTAGAAAATTCACAAATATTTGGAGACTAACAACATGCTACAGAACAACCAATAAGTTAAAGAAGAAAGCAAAAGATAAACGAAAATAAAATATCTAGAGACACATGAAAATGGAAATACAGCATACCAAAACTTATGAGATGCAGCAAAAGCAGTTCTAAGATGGAAGTCCATAGCGATAAATACCCACTTTGAAAAACAAGAAAGATCTCAAATAAACAAACTAATTTTACACCTTAAGAAACTAGACAAAAAAAAAAGAGGACAAACTAAGCCCAAGTTAGCGGAAGGAAGGAAATAATAAGATTGAAGTAGAAATAAATGAAATAGAGACTAAAAAGACAATAGAAAAGATCAATGAAATAAAAACTGTTTTTTGAAAAGGTTAGAAAAATGGAAAAACTTTTAGCTAGACTCACCGAGAGAGAGGACTAAAAATCAGTAAAATTAGAAATGAAAGAGGAGACATTACAACCGACATCACAGACATACAAAGGGTCCTGAGAGATGACTATGTAGATTTGTGCCCCAATAAACTGGATAACCTAGAAGAAACAGATAAATTTCTAGAAACTTAGTTCCGCCAAGGTTGAATCATGAAGAAAGAGAAAATCTGAACAGACCAGTAATGCATAAGGAGATTGAATCAGTAATCAAAAACCTCCCAACAAAGAAAAGTGCAGGACCAGATGGCTTCACCGGTGAATTCTACCAAACACTTAAAGAAGAAGTAACATCAATTTTTCCTGGACTCTTCCAAAAAATAGAAGAGGAGGGAAAATTTTTAACTAATTTTACAAAGCCAGCGGTACCTGATGCCCAAACCACAAGGAACGTTACAAGAAAAGAAAATTATAGGCCAATATCCCTGATGAACACAGATGCAAAATTCCTCAACAAAATATTACCAAGCCAAATTCAGCATTACAACAAAAAGATCACATACCACTATCAAGTGGGATTAATTTGAGGGAGGACTCACCACAAATCAATCCATGTGATATCCCACATTAACAAATTGAAGGATAAAAAGCATACAATCATTGCAGTAGATGCAAAAAAAGCATGTGACAGCATTCAACATCCATTCCTGATAAAGACTCTCAACAAACTGGTGATAGAGAGAACATTCCTCAACATGATCAAGGCATCTATAACAAACCCACAGCTAACATCATACCCAGTGGTGAAAAGCTGAGAGTGTTTCATCTTAGATGAGGAACAAGACAAGGGTGCCCACTGTCCCCACTTTTATTCAACATGGTACTGGAAGTCCTGGTCAGAACAATCAGGCAAGAAAAGGAACTAAAATGCTTCCAAATCAGAAAGGAAGAAGTGAAACTGTCTTTGTTTGCAGATGGCATGATCTTGTATATAGAAACCCTAAGGTATCCACCAAAAACCTGTTAGGACTAGTGAACAAATCCAGTAAAGTGGCAGAATATGAAATGAACATCCTCAAATCAGTTGCATTTCTATATACTAACAAAACACTATTGGAAATAGAAATTAAGAAAGCAATCCATTTACAATTGTATCAAAAAGAATAAAACAGCTAGGAATAAATTAACCAAGGAGGTAAAAGACTAATACACTGAAGACAATAAGACACTGATGAAAGAAATTAAAGAAGACACAAATGAAGGGAAAGATATTCCGTCCTAATGGATTGGAAAAATTAATATTGTTAAAATGTCCGTACTACCAAAAATGATCTATAGATTCAATACAATTCTTATCAAAATTCCAATGGCATTTCTCACAGAAGTAGAAAAAACAATCCTCAACTTTGTAAAGACACATGAAAGACCCCAAATAGCCAAAGCAATCATGAGAAAGAAGACCAAAGCCAGAGGCCCACACTCCGATTTCAAACTATATTGCAAAGCTGTAGTAATTCAAACACTGTGTCTTGGCATAAAAACAGACACGTATACCAGTGGAACAGAATAGAGAGCCCAGAAATAGACTGTCACATCTTGGGTCAAATAATGTATGACAAGGGGCCAAGAACACTTGATGGGGAAAGGAGAGTCTCTTCCACACACGCTGTTGGGATAACTGGATAAACACATGCCGAAAAATAAAATTGGACTCATAACTTACATCTCTCACAAAAATTAATTCAAAATGTTTAAAAGACTTCAACATCAGAAATGAGACCATAGGACTCCTAGAAAAAAACATATGGAAGAAGCTCCTGGATAGTTGTTTTGGCAAAGATGTTTTGGATATGACACCGAAAGGACAATCCACGAAAGCAAAAATCGACAAGGGGATGACATAAAATTTAAAAGCTTCTGAGCAGCAACAGAGACAATCAACAATTGAAAAGTCAATCTACGTACTAGAAACATCTGTTTGCAAACCATATATCACATACAGTTTTAATATCCAAAATGTATGAAGAGCTCATACAACTCAATAACAACTAAAAAAAATCTGATTAAAAATGGACAGAGGAACTTTATAGATGTTTTCCCAAGAAGATATCCATATGGCCAAAGGTACCTGAAAAGTTGCTCAACATCACTCATCATCAGGGAA
Source organism: Dicerorhinus sumatrensis harrissoni (assembly GCA_014189135.1). NCBI lineage: Eukaryota > Metazoa > Chordata > Mammalia > Perissodactyla > Rhinocerotidae > Dicerorhinus > Dicerorhinus sumatrensis. The sequence goes on from JABWHU010000168.1 coordinate 47,623,856, forward strand.
GTGCAAATCAAAACCACAAGGAGATGTCACCTCACACCTGTTAGAATGGCTGTTATCAAGAAGACAAGAGATAACAAGTGTTGGCAAGGATGTGGAGAAAAGGGACCCTTGTGCACTGTTGGTGGGAATGTAAATTGAGCAGCTACTCTGGGAAAGAGTATGAAGGTTCCTTAGAAAATTAAAAAGAGAAATACCATATGATCCAGCAATCCCACTGCTGAGTATATATCTAAAGGAAATGAAAGCAGGATCTCAAAAAGATATTTGTAACCCCACGTTAATTGTAGCATTATTCACAATAGCCTAGAAATGGCAGCAACATAAGTGTCTGTCAACCGATGACTGGATAAAGAAGATGCGGTATATATACAAATATATATATATACATGCAATGGGATATTTTCCCGCCTGTGAAAAGGCAGAAAATCCTGATGTTTGAGACAACATGGATCGATCTTGAGGGCATTATGCTGAGTGAGATAGGTCAGATAGAGAAAGACAAACAAGTACTGTATGATATCACTGACATGTGGAATCTAAACAAGTGGAACTGGTAAAAACAGAGAGCAGAAAGGAGGTAACCAAGGGCAGGAGGATGATGGACTTGGGGAGATGTTGTTTAAGGGGACAAACTTGCAACTAGTAGATGAATAAGTCCTGGAGCTCTGACGCACAGTGTGTTGATTATAGTCAACAATGCTGTATCGTAGACTTGAAAGTTGCTAAGAGACTGGATTTTCATTGTTGTCATCACAAGAAAGAAACAATGACTATGTGACCTGATGGACTTCTTGTCTAACTGCACAGTGGTCATCATATTGCAGTCTCTAAATGTGTGCCTTCAACACATTGTACATTGTACACTTACACATGTTGTATGTCAATTACATCTGAAAATAAATAAAATTTTTAGAAAAGAATATATTTAGGAAAGAAAAAAAAAACTAAAAGCCTAAGCCTAACTTTCTGTAGTCTGGGGTGCAGATGAGGTCAAATACTTGACTTCACAGCCTTCAAAGGAGAAACGGCCCAGACAGTCACCTGGGCCCCTGGAAGGCTGTGCCCCGTGAGTGAGAGAAAAGCAGAAACAGAGCAGCCCTCACACACTCTGGAACCCAGCCTCGCGTGGGCTCTGTCCCTCATCAGAGCCCAGAAGTCTGCCTGTGCTCTGATTCTGGGGGCTCAGTGGGGCCATTCCTCTCTGGAGGAGAGTCACGTTACCCAGAACCTCCACAATTTTTCACACACCATCTCTGGACTTCCATCACAATTAGCCATGCCAGGAGATAGGATGTGGTGACCAAAACTCACAAAAGGAAAAGAAAAACAAATAGAAAAGGAGGCAGAGGAGATCAGGACTCGGTGTCCTTCCAATGCTGAGCTTGAAATGAAAAGGAGCCCTGGGGAGAGGGGAGATGATCCCTGGCAGGAAAGACCCTGCCAGCCACATGGGGAGGTCTGCCGGTGGGAGGGGCCAGGAGGAAGAGGAGTAAAAGGTCCCGGGATGGTGGTGCTGCATAAGCAAACCCTTAACGTTCAAGGACGTGGACGTGGGCTGACATTTAATTCTCCTGACCTCTCACTTGAACTTCGCATTTATATTCACCAACAAAATAGTGGAATACACTGAGAGGCCACAAAAATGGGCCAGAGTATCCTAAACGTAGACTGAATGTTGGAAATTGGAAGGAGGTTCAGAGATACCAGGAGGTAGTTGGAGAAGAGAGGGTAGGGTTTCAAAACAATGTGTACGGAAGCAGCACAGTTTTAACCACGTGCATTTAGGAAAACACTGGAAACCAACGTTACGACAGACTAAAAGCTGTTTTGTATGGATGATGTGGGAAGTGTAAGTCCTTAGGTTTGTGGGAGGTTTTGGCTTTTAAATTCTGTCTGATGGACCTGTATTGCATGGGAAAAAACCCAGTATAAGTTTCAATGTTAATTTAAGATAATTTAAAAAAAAATTACTTATGAATTTTATTTTTATTAATTTTACCTTACCTTATAATTGTTCACTGAAAATTACTTAGATATGAGGTAGACTGGTTTTCCACCCCCACAGGCCTGTTGGAAAGACCTGTGTCTGTCACTCACCATAGCTTACTCAGCTTCTAGGCCCTCTTCAGTCATTCAAATGCAGAGGCAAGAAGGAAGTGGGGAACTAACATTCACAGGGCTCCCTCTGAATGCCAGAGTCCTTGACAGACACTTCTCCTAGTTTTCTGATTGAATTTCGTTGAATGCAACATTTGACATTATGACCTCAGTCTCCCTCTTACGGAAATTTTCTCTCCAGAGGCTCAAACTAGGTCTCTCAGTTTATGCTAGGGGGGAACTGAGCCCACATCACCCTCACCCCACAGCCAGTCTGGGACAGGCAGGCCTGGCTGGCAGTGGCCCTCGATTACCCTGAATCCACTTTGGGTTTAGAGCAGAGGTTTCCTAGAGGATGAGGAAAACCTCAGTGCTCAAGAGCAGTATTTTGGAGATGTGTCACGAATATGCCCCGAAAGGAGCCTGTGGCAATTTCCCTTGACTGTGGGACCAGCAACCTCAGGTCAAGACCCAGCTGCTGACTCAGGTCTCCCCTCTGGGCCAGAGGCTCAGGATCAGCCTGGGCTATGAAAGGCTCACACAATACGCAGCGGACACCAACATGTTTTGTTTTTGTTTTTGTGTTTGTTTTTTTTGTGAGGAAGATCTGCCCTGAGCTAACATCCATGCTAATCCTCCTCTTTTTGCTGAGGAAGACCGGCTCTGAGCTAACATCTATTGTCAATCTTTCTCCATTTTTTCCCCCAAATCCCCAGTAGATAGTTGTATGTCATAGTTGCACATCTTTCTAGTTGCTGTATGTGGGACGCGGCCTCAGCATGGCTGGAGAAGCAGTGTGTCGGTGCGCACCAGGGATCCAAACTTGGGCCACCGTTAGCAGAGCGCACACCCCCAACCGCCAAGCCACAGGGCGGCCCCCAATATGTGTTTTTTTTAAGATTTAGTTCAGAGTGCTGTCAACACCCCATGCAGGAGACCTGGTGTGAGAATGCTGACACGTCTCACTCCACCCATGGTGTGGGGGGCACCCCTGTGTCTCCCGCAGACTGCTAGAAATGTGGACTCCAGCTCTGCCATCTCTTGATTGATTTTTTTCACAGATGTTCCTTCTCTATGGCTTATAGTTGTACAGGGTCGGGAGGCTGATTTATTATTTAATTTCATCAACTGTCACTTCCTTAACTTCAGTGATCGTGATAGTTCTTACATTTGTGACTACGCCAAAGAGGAGCGTGGCTATGAAGAAGTAAAGGTGGCCAAAGGCCACTCTCAGATATATCACTGACTCCCGGCTGTGTGACACTGTCTGCACTCTTCATGGAGGGGGGCCACTGTCTACACTCCCTCCCGCACCTCTCCCTATGCACCGTGGAGGTTCCCACCCCACATGGCAGTGACAGATCCTCAGATTGTTGCAGATTCCTTTAAGATTGCATTTATGAGGGACACAGTCGTAATTTATTCGTTGCATAGTGCCATTGCAATAGGTATTGTCACAGAACCTTCCAGGAGCACAGAGGGTACCAGATCTCATGTGACCCACATCCGTTGCTCCTGTCAAACGGTGTGAATCCACCCCAAAACACAAGTGCCCTGAGATGAGAGACTGATGGAAGCCGACATGTTCCTGTAGCTGGGGAAGGTGAGTGACATTGATACACTGCAGCCTTCCACACAGAATATCTGCTTCTGCACAGGCCTGAAATCTGACTTCCTCTTCAGCTCTTCTACAGTGTCTGTATTGGTGGCCTTTTCTGTTTATGGTATAGCAGCTATCTGGAGCCTTCACAGCGGTTTCACCAAAGATTTCTTTGCAATGCACGGTGCGGTCAGTGCAATCTCCGCGGTAGCAATAGCCCTCTTCAGTACATGGGGCTCCATCTTGCAGATAAAAGTTTGGGGGGCATTCCAAGGACACCGCTCCGCAGTGCTCCAGAACATCACATATATTTTGGATTGGTCTACAGAGCATCGTGATGGCGGCGTAGGTGCAGTTTGCACAGCATCTGCCTGTGTTAGAGGCACTTCATGGTGTAAAGCAACAGTCACTCTTGCGGCATGCGTTGCTGTAACACTGCTTGAAGGAGCCGCAGTCACTCTGCTCCCCATCATCCACTATGTAGTTTCCACAATGGTCATGTGTCAGGCTTTTGTTGCGATACAACATGTAACTGCTGAATATGCATTTGGCTGTTACCAACGATGTGCTGTGTATGTAAAAATGAACAGTTACTAAAGGTATCTGTCAGCACAGGGTATCTGTTCATGATGCAAGTGGTCCTTCTCTGGCAAGTACAAGAGGAGTCATCATAACACAAGCCAAACGTTCTCCCAACCTGTTGGCTTGCTATGATAGACAGCAATAAGAAATGTCTGCTGAGAAAACCCACCATGATGAGGTTTTCCGCGTTGCACATAGCATACAGGACTGGATTAAACTGAAGTTTGTGTGGCTCCTCTTTAATCATGAGTATGCTTGAATGTGGATTCAGAGTTCTACACAACGTGTGCTCAAAATACTGGAAAAACAGATTGTCTGGCACATGATAGATGGTTAGCTCCACTGGATCTCTCTGATTATAAATGAGTAAGCAACTAATATAGACACCTATATCAAGACCTTGATAGGTTGAGTCAACCAAATTGCCTAGATGTATCATATATATTGCACATTCTGTTACATTAATATACTCGGCCTTGAGCTCATGAGAAGGCCTCTGATCAGTCCTCTGTGGGATGCATAGAGCTTGCTAGAGATCCTGGGCACCACACTCTCATTTGCTTGAGAGAACAGGGGGTCCCTCTCCTCCTCGTACCCCAGTCTATAGTTAGGTCCCATTGCATTTCAGTCTGCCACTATCTGAGAAACAACGTGTCCAAAATTCTAGGAATCCTTGAGGGGTCTGATTTCATAGGCAAGGTCGTCCAACTTCATGATCCCTTTGAGACCCCCATAGCACGTGTCCATGGTGACCATGGAGAGAGGAACCTCCTCCAGGTAGCCGAGGTAATAGCAGCCTAGAGGCATGAAGGGGTAGTCCATCTGTAAGGCTCCTTGGTCATCCTGAGTCATCAGCAGCAGATCTCTGGGCACAAAGAGTTTCTTGCGCCACATGTGGATCACGTGTCTCTGGCCCCCAAAATGCAGGCTGTAGGAGAGCCAGCCTGGCATCTGCATGCCTTTGCCACGCTGTGACTCCTTCCTGGGAATCTCCACCTCGATGGAGATGTAGCGCCATGAGGGACGGCCTTGAGAGCACTGGACTGGAGCCAGCAACGCCCAGAGCCCAAGCAGCAAGAGGGGCGTCCTCAGCGTGACCTGGGCCTCTGCCAGCCTCATGGCCCTGCTCAGGGACATCCGTCAACGAGGATGGATAAAGGGAGGATCCTCAGGGGAGCCAGGGCCAAACAGTCTGCTGTGGCCGCTTCCCATCAGGGAGACAGACACTGACTGAGAACAAAGGGAAGCATCAGCTGCCAGCACACTACCCCTGGGTGAGTCACCTGAGGGAGTTAGGTCACAGTCAGGGTGTGTCAGTGGGTGGGCCTGGGCAGGAATCCCTCTGGGGTTGAGCTGGCAGAGGGGGAGGGCCGTGTCTAGGAGTGAGAACACGGAGATGAGCTGGGAGGTGGAAGCAGAGGCAAGTCCCCACTCAACATGTTCAAACTTTCCTCTGGCTCTTTGACTCCATGATGTGCCACTCCAACAACTGACTTCCCTGCCAGCTCTATCCTGTGCTGCCTCTGGTCCCCGTCTGTGGATTACTCTTCTTCCTCATTGTGAAGTACTGTGTCTCCCTACTTCTCTGGAGGTGGAGGTAGACATTGTTAATTTTACCTTGATCGGAGTTGAAAGGTTTTCTGTTTTATCATTACAGGTGTTTTAGTCTGGCTTGTAGGTGAGGTACATGGAAACTGTTTGATCCTTCTAGTTGAAGCTTTGGGGCTTTGTTCAGGCTTCCTGGATCAGCACTGAGAGTAGGGTTGCTATCTCCCCAGTGCTCTGTAAAACCCTTTGGAGTACATGCTCTGGTGCTCCCTGAGTTTCAAGTTTTAGTTTTTCCTCATCTGGCTGGTGAGAGCAGGAATGGCTCCCGACTGCGTAGGAGCCCATGGACTTCTCCCTCTGGGCCTTTCGTGTGGTTCTTTCCTGCACTTTGGTGGTTTCCTCACATGCAAGTGCTGATCCCTTCTCGGCTGAAGACACTGGGGCCCCTCTGCTGGTGTCCAATGGGAGACAACAAATATTTCACCCATTTTTATCCAACTTTGTAGTTGTTTTGAGGAGAGGGAAAATCCAGTACCAGGTCATGATCAAAAGAAAAAAAATTTGTTTTCCTCCAAACTATGACTATTTCCCTTTTATTTTACAAATGTCATCCCTCCATTCAAACTTAATGTGATCACTCATGTATTTCCTTGGCAGGACGTTTACTCCTGGCCCTCTAAAAGCTCTTGCTCTCCCATACCCCTTCCCCCTTCCTATGGGGCCTGCTTATCACTGATGGATTCCAACACATGGTGCTAATTTCCCCTCTCATGGTGGAGAGGTGGACACCCTTCACCTCCCCATCGGTGTTCTCACAGAGCGTGGCTGAGCGTACTGGCCCATGACAACCTCATGTTGTTTCTCTTTCCCTTCTGTTCTCTACACTGCAAGGGTTTCTCTGTGTGAAGCCACTGTCCTGTCCCTGCCTTGACTTTGAGTTCACTGATCCTTTTTTATGCTTCATCTGATCTGTTGTTGAACCTCTCTACGGAATTTTTCAGTTCAGTTACTCAGTTCTTCAGCTCTGTGGTGTCTTTTGTACTTTCTTATATTTTCTATCTTCTTGTTGAAATTCTCACTCTGTTCACGCTTTGTTCTCTTGTCCTTGATGAATATCTTTATGACCATTATTGTGAAATTTATCAGGTAAATCACTAATCTTCATTTCTTTAAGATCTGTTTCTTGAGTTTTATCTTATTCTTTTGATTGGAACACATTCTTCTGTTTCTTCATTTTTCTTGACACTCTATGTTCGTTTCTGTGCATTAGATAAAAAGCCACCTCCCCATCCCGAAGGATTGGTTTCGTGTAGGAGATGCATCTTATCATTCAACTGTGCCCTAGTTCTTGGACAACTCTCAAACCTTTGTGATTGCCCAAGCCTTCCGTGTTCTTACAGGCTTCCAGTACTTGAGGGTGTGCCAAGAGTTGTCAGTGCCCCAAAGGAGAGAATTGCAGTCATTGCCTAAATGCAGGCTACTTGGAAGCTGTATCTCTATTCCTGGGATGGAGGCACCTTCACAAACATGATCTTTCATAAATGTAAATTCATTTACAAAAGCAGAAATTTATATTTAATTTTAGGCAATTAGGGGGATGTACCTGTGTCAGCTAGTTCTCAAGCACCTTTAGCTCAAATTAAGCAATATGCCAAAGCAACATATTTTGGGGTGACATGTTTTGAACCCCTATTTTCCCCCTTATGACACTTCTGGAGAAGTTTCACATATTAAAATCTCAGTTGATGTCTGTGGAAAGAATCAGTTTAGTAGCTGAGAGTTAAGATATCTACAAAGGGAGTGACAAGGTTAAATTAGAGTGAAAATAAATCAGCATAAAAGAACAAATCTAAGTACATTTCCTCACATCCGCTTAAACCAGCCTCCCAACCCTGAAATAGGTCAGTCCAATAAAATGGTTGAGCTTCATTTATCTGACAGAGAATGTTTATCTTATCTTTTAAAAAGTGTAAAGTGGATACTATTTGTCCCATCTGAGTCACATAGAAGCAGCACTTTTTGCCAATCATGATGGTCAATTTTATGTGTCAACTTGACTGAGATAAGGGAGGCCCAGATAGCTGGCAAGACATTATTTTTACGTGTGTCTGTGATGGTGCTTCTGAAAGAGGTTAACATTGAATCAGTAGGCCGAGTAAACGTGATCAGTCACCAATGTAGCTGGGCATCATCCAGTTCATTGAAGGCCTAAATAGAACAAAACAGGAGAGGAAGGGTGAATTCACTCTCTCCTTGAGCAGGGACTTCATCTTCTCCTGTTCTCCGATATCAGTACTCCTGGTTCTTGGGCCTTCAGATTCAGGCCAGGACTTCCATCATTGGCTCCCCTGATTCTCAGGCCTTCAAGCTTGGACTTAAAGTACACCACCAGCTTTCCCGGGTCTCCAGCTTGCAGACAGCAGATTTTGGGATATCTCAGCCTTTATAATTGAGTGAGCCAATCACTCATATTAAATATCTATCTTCATCTATGTGTGTATGTATTATCTATCTATCTATCTATCTATCTATCTATCTATCTATCTATCTATCTATCTATCATCTATCTATCTATCTGTCTGTCTGTCTGTCTATCTATCTATCTATCTATCTATCTATCTATCTGTCTATCTATCTATCTATCTATCTATCTACCTGTCTGTCTGTCTGTCTATCTATCTATCTGTCTGTCTGTCTGTCTGTCTATCCATCTATCATCTCTCATCTCCTATTGGTCCTGCTTATCTGGAAAACCCTGACTAATACACCCATGCTTGCACAGGCTCTTCTTGCTGGGCAGTTATTGTAGGCAGGACACCATGATTTTGGTGTACAACAGAAGCTAAACTATTAACTTCTGATTGGAGTGCTTCCAGTGTTCACATAGTGATATTGACCTCTTGTTCTATTATCATAGAGATATTGAGCGTCACCTTTTCCAAATCATAAGTTCCAAAACGTGGGAATAAAGTCCTCAATACTGAAAAGAATTTGGAGTGGTGATACACAAGCTGGTTTTCTATTGAGTTGTCTTGTCTGATACATTTATGTGACATGACTTCATGAAGGAAGGAGCCCAAGTTTGTAATTTGGCTGTCATTTAAGGTGGAGTATTTGGTGACAGAAAGGGCCTGGTATCTGAGACCACATCATCTTGACCATTTAGGTGGAAATCTTCTATACCCTTGTTGCCACAAGAGATAAAAAGACCACTGTTGTTCATGGACAAGGTGAAAGTGGAGCGTACATTTCCCCAGGTCTGTGGTGACTCAGGCCCTTTGTCACCAGTCACGTTGGTATCTACACCCCTTCATTTCCCAGGTGCTCCTCTTGGTTTGTAAGAGCAAAACAGGTTGTGGCGTATCTGATATAGAAGGCCTGTAGTCTGGCTTCGACAGTTATAAGCTGTGGCTTTGTCACCTGATGAAGTTAGTTCAGATTTTTGGTCTACTTGTGTATAAGTTGTGGAGTTGGGCAGCCTGATCAAGGAAGAGGCTGAGATACCCCAGGTTGTACACGGGTGGCCTGAGAACCAGGTGAAACATTTTGTGATCTGGCAAGTGTTTGTGCCATAAGAGTTAGTACAGAGCCCCTTGTGACCTCCTTGAGAGGTCTGAGGATGCTGCCTAAGGAATCAATCCACTGGGTTTGATTGCAATATTGCCTTGGTATGTCACCAAGAAATGGTCCAGCAGCATGCCTGTTTTTACGCAAAGGGAAGTATTCTCTCCCAGTGACTTTGCCTGTGCAAGGGACAGTCCTTGAGCTTCCATAGAGGTTTTCTGGGCCCAATTAGCTCACTGGAAGAGGTGGGGTGATGTTGTTTTTCTGGTTGTGGATACCACTCCTTTTCATTCAACCATCTCCTACAGTGCTCACATCCACCTGCTCATACTGGCAGGAAGAAAAACTAGTTCAGGTTCTTATTCGCTACCTAGGTGTTGACACAACCAAGAATCAGACTGATTAGTTAATGTGAACAGAGTTGGAAAATGGGGTAAAGGGTGCTGGATCTGTGCCTGACTTGCTGAGAAAACAGTCTGGGTTAAGAGGAGTGAGACACAGTTTGAAAGAAAGCTGATAGTGGAGGATCAGAGAAAGAGCAGGACAGATTGAGACAGGCAATCTCCAGGCAGTCTTTCAATACATGGGGAAAAGGGGAGGTTTTGTGCTAAAAAAGGTTTTTTCTTTTTTCTTTAGCAAGAGAGAAACCTAAGAAAAAAGAACAAAGGTGGATATGGAGCTTCTTGGTCCATGATTTTGTGAAAGCTGTCTACCTTGAGATGTCATCTGCTTCCAGAGCCTGGGAATTGGCTCTGGAATCCGTATTTAAGGCCACTCATGGGGATGGTCTTCCAGTTGTCTTGGGAGTGGTGGTCTGGGTCTCTTGGTCTTGCTTCATGAATCTGGGAATCTCTCTCTTTTATTTTGATGACACTGTAGGTGGCTCACAGGATCTCATAAGGTCCTTCCCAGTGAGGTGACAGTCCATGATTTCTTCTGAAGACCTTGATGTGGAAATGGATGGTAAGGCTTGTCAATAGGCAAAGGCTATGACCTTATTACTGTGGATGATATGCCTCAAGTATACTAGTTAGTTCTTGTAGATAACTAGTCATAGAATCAAGATGTTCATTTAAGTCTCTGTAAAGTTCACTCAAGCTGGGAATGAAAGGTTAAGAGTTTCCTTTAAAAAATGTTTCAAAAGTAGTTAACTCATTTCTCCTATTTGGAGTATTACATGTTTTTTTTTAAGTGTTAAGGGCAATGATTTTAGCTACTTAAGTCCAGTTTCTTGACAGATTTTTCCTAAAGTCCCTTTTTAGGTCTAGATCATTATGTTCCACTCACCCTGATGATTGAGGATGGTACAGAGTATGAAGTTTTAATGAGTACACAGAGTTTATGCAAGCAAGTGGTTTATTTCTGCTGTAAAGTGATTCCCTGGTCTGATCCAGTCAGTGAAGGAATGCCAAAACCAGGAACAATCTCAGTTATTAATTTCTTTACCACTTTTGTGGCATTGGGTCGTTAGTTGGATAGCATTCAGTTCATCCACTCAACATGCAGACAATCACCAAACTGTGGGGGTAGCTGAAAGCTGGGGGCAGGTCTATAAAGTCCATTTGGAGAGCTGAAGGGGCAGTGTGGGCCTTGGAGGACTCCTGAGGCATGCTGGTTTCCTCCAGGAATTTGGTGGGATTTAGAAGCGGCATGTCGGGAAATAATATGGTCAGAAGTTTTGTGGATGTCCAGGCAGAGCAAATGTCTTCCATTTCCTTAACTATCTCCTGTCTGCACGTGCCCATCTGATGGGGATAAGAGCAAGCCAAACATCAAAAGACAGGAAACCACAGGACCTCCATTCAGCCTCATGTATAATCCATCTGATAATTGTTTGCCACCCTATTGTACCCACTTGTCTTCTTCAGATTGCGGGTAACTAACCTGATAACCAATAATATCAGTCAGGGGTAAAGGCAGGTTTATAAACTGGGTGGAAAAAGGATGAGAGGTCTATTCTTGGCTGTGTATTTAGCAGCTCTGTCAGCTCTATTGGTTCCTGGAGATATAGAATCAGTCTGCTCAGCGTCGGCTGGAGAGCAAACACAAGCGTTTTTAGCAGGGAGGTGAAAAGCCTGTAATAGGGAAGCAACTGTATGCCCGTTGGCAACAGGAGTCCTTGCAGAAGTTAGGGATTTCCAGATGGTGCCACAGCGTGGTAGACTCCAAAGGCGTATCTGGAGTGACTGGCAATAGTGGAAGTTTTTCCCTTTGTTAATGTGCAAGCCCTAGTAATATCTGTGGGCTCAGCAGCATGGGGGGCTCAGCAGCGTGGGCTGATTTTACAGTGGGCAGAGAGGATGCCTCAAGTGTTTCACATGGGCATACTGTGGCATAGACAGTTATTATGTTTCCCTGCAAATTTTCATTTACAGAAGCCATCACAAAAGAGGAGTCAGGGTTGACTAAGGAGGTGTCCAAGAAATCCTGTCTATAGCTGGAAGGCAATCATGGAGGATGGGGTGGGTGCTCCCTCATCAGGGAGGGGGTAGGGTAGCTGGATTTGGAGTGTTACAATGATATAAGAGGATGGAGAGATTGGCTCAGTGGGCTTACTCAGAGGTGGTCTGCTCATGAAGAGAGGTGTTGTGTCTTATGCACTTGTCAGAGAGCAGACACAGCGTGGGGAACATGGAGGTGAAAGGGGGAGCCTACTGGGAGGGGACTGGCTTTGCCAATCAAGGCAGCCGCTGTAGGGGTGCAAGCCTGGGATCCTGCCTGATGCCACAGGGTCTGACTGACATGGGAAGTATGTTATAGGACACATCTAAGAGGCAGAAAGTTGTCCCAGGGGACCTGCAGCAATTCCATCATTTTTATGGCAAGACAGGTGAAAAGGATTATTAACATTGAGTAATCTGAGAGCCAGGGGTGTGGACAGTGTTAATATTAAGGCTTGAAAGGAGGTTAGTACCCCCAAGGGCCAGGAAATGGGCTCTGAGGTACTGTCTTGGGTGCACACACAGAGGTGTGGCCAGGGCAACAAAACTAGGAATCCACTGGTGCAGTAACCAAGCTGTCTGAGAAATACACTTAGCTGTTTTTTTGTTTTGGGAGAGGGATAGACAAAGTTGACTCAAGGCATTTTGGGGTGAGCTTTTGAGTGCTGTGAGGTGTCTCCTGTCCTCCAAGGTAGCAGTTGTTTGCACCCGCTGAAGTTTAAATGGGAGGCTTTATGGCCTCGTTCAGCTAGTGCCTTCAGGAGAAGGAAGGAGTCTCTAAGAGCACTCTGCTTAGTCTGGTTACAGAAGAAATGGTTGTCAACACACTGAACAAGAGTGGAGCCTTGGGTAAAGACACAGACTCTCAGTTGGCTTCAAGGATTTTAAAAAAATTTGAGAGAGACCCACAGTATCTCTGAGGTATGTAAGTCCATGTTAATTGTCTTGCTCTAAATGTAAATGCAAAGAGACATTGTGAGTCAGGCCGCAATGGAACTGAAAATAAAGCTCAGCAGAGGTCAGTGACTGAAAACCAGGCTGTGTCAGCAGGAATGGAGGTGAGACGGGGGCTGGAGCAGGGAACCTGAGGTGACGAGGGATTAAAGAATAGTTCAGGGCTTTTAGATCTTGTACACATCTATAGATTTGATTCTCACGTGAATCAAGCATTCCCCTTTCTTCACTAGCAAGTTGGGGTGTTACAGCACGAGGAGGCACAGACAGGAACACCCTGTTGTGAAGGAGAGTCTATCAGAGTCCAGGTCCTCATTCTGCACCAGAGAAAAGGAACTGGTCTACTGATGGGAAAGGGCCGTTCGTTTTCCCAGCAGTGTGTGCACGGGCTCTGCCCGCAGTAGCTGTACAACCCCATTTGCATGTGAGGCCCAGAGATGAGTTGGCACATCTTTTAAAGAGTGCATCCTCTTCAGGGGATTTTAAATTGAGCTGGGTCACCATTAGGGAAAGAAGGAAGTTTGAGGCTTGGTCTGAGGTCAGAGAAATAGGAACTCCTTTCTTGTTCCGTTGTATGGTGGCGTGAGATTTACAGCACACATCTCTACCTACAAAGTTTGCCTGCGAGGGGCCAGGAACTGGAAACCGGGCATGAAGAAGGCCTAAGGCTACAGGGCAGCCTGAGACCTGGGCAACGAGAGGATGCTGAGATACCTGACAACCTGAAGAATCAGAGGTGACAGGTAGAGATGAATCCTCTGAGTGGATGGTAAAGTTGCACCAGAGTCAACGAAGTCCAGTTCCTGATCCTCTATTTTAGGTCCAGTGGTGGGTTCTGGGGTGGGACTGAGGACCAGCTGACCCCGTCAAGGGACGGGGAGCTGTCCCACATAAAGGGAGACCAGAGCCGCTGAGGTGCAGGGTCAGGGAGATTGTCTCTCCGTTTTTCCTGTCTCTGTGGTGCAGGACCCTCGTCTCCGTAACGTCTTCTTTGCAAGGTCTGCACCTCTGGGGACACACAGGGAGGCTCTGTGGCTGTGAGCCAGCAGGGGGTCGACTTTATCCCAGATTCACCCCTTTCCTTTTGTAGAGACTCAATTTGTAAGGCAAGGACGGTTGATTTTAATCCCCTTTTCCTCCTGTTTTCCTGCAAGCTATTTTCAAATAATTGAGTGGCAGCTTCTATCGAAACTGAGAGACTGTCTTGCCCATCCAACCACACTCTTTTGGATTTTCCACTTTATATCAGGGAGAAGGTTTCTGAGTAAGGCAGAAATTAAACGATTTCTGTGCTCTGGGGCCTTGGGTTTTAACTCAGCATGCCTGTGAAAAGTCTGCATGTGTGCCCCACAAAGGCCTTGGGACGGTCCCCTTCCTTCTGAGGGCCCAGTTCAATCTTAGACCAACTCCTTCATGGGAAAATGTCTCTACCATCCCTCCCAGCAGCCGAGAATAGCAGCCTCCAGCAGCGCCCCTTCCTGGTCATTTCTGTCAGGGACTGGGGGAAGCTCTGACCACCTGTCTGAGGGGGGTCGGGTTCCCAGGGGGCCGTCTAGCTTGTCTGACAACTACATATGAGTGAGAATTCGTCATAGTACATGGAGAGGAGTTAGAGAGACTAATGGCCATTCACCACCCCCCTGACGGGGCTTCACAGAGAAATGAGCCTCAAGGAGGCGCCGAGATGATTGAGGCTTCTCTACCTTCCTAGGTGGGAGAGGCACGTGGTGGGGAGGCCAGCAGGAGAACATGGGGTGAACCAGGCTGTCCTGTGATGCACGTGAGAGTCTCTCGGATAGTAAGGGTGGTCTCCACAGCAGCTCCCTCTTGGTACCGAGGGAACTCGCAAACTTAAATTTCTGTTAGAAATGTAAATTTCCTTTAAAACGTGGAAACCTGGACTTTATGTGTAGGCGGTTAGGGTCAGGTAAAGAGCATTTCCTGCTGCTGCTGGTTCCCCAGTGCCTTCAGCTCAAAATAATCCATGTGCCAAAGTGACACCTTTGGGGGGCATGTCTTGACCCCTCACTGCCCAGCCTGACTCTGGGCAGCCGGTCGCTGGGGCAGGGGCTCCTTCTAAGTTGGGCTTCCAGGAGGGGCGTCGCTGCCCGGGCCAGCACAGGGGTCACTCTGGATTCTCACGGCCTCCGTCGCGGTGCTTGTCACAGAATAACACAGGGCTGAGGAGGGCGCTGCCACTGAGAGCTCCATGGCAGGAATCACTGGGCGCAGAGCTGAGAGCTGATGAAGACTCTCTCCTCGGCCCAGCTCTGCTCAGCCCCCTGGGATCTTTCTCAACTAGGCCTGACTATTGCACTCTGTGTTCCTTTCTGCATTGTCCAAGTTCAACAAGAATCTTGTTAAATCAGTTCACTCCAAACCCCCTGCCCTGAATATCTCCCACCCTCATATCTGCCACCCTCATATCTGACCCCCTTTGACCCCCATCTGTTCACCTTGATATCTGATCACCCTCATAACCGACTCCCCTCAACATCGGATCATCCTCATATCCAGTCACCCTCATATGTGATCACCCTTATATCTGATGAACCTCATATATGATTACCCTTATCTCTGATCAACTTCATATCTGAAGACCGTCATATCTGATGACCCTCCTATCTGATGACCCTCAAATTTGACCACCCTCTTATCTGACCACCCTCTTATCTGATCACATTCTTATCTGAAGACCCTCATATCTGATTTCCCTCATATCTGACCACCTTCTTATCTGATTGCCCTCATATCTGACCGTCCTCTTATCTGACCACACTCTTGTCTGACCACCCTCATATCTGACCACATACTTCTCTGACCACACTTATATCTGACCACCCTCTTATATGACCACCCTCTTATCTGATCACACTCTTATCTGACCATCCTCTTATCTGACCACACTCTTATCTGTCCACCCTCTTATCTGAACACACTCTTATCTGATCACCCTCTTATCTGACCACACACTTCTCTGACCACACTCATATCTGACCACCCTCTTATCTGACCACACTCATATCTGTCCACACTCCTATCTGCCCACCCTCATATCTGACCACAATCTTATCTGACCACCCTCTTATGTGACCACCCTCTTATCTGACCATCCTCTTATCTGACCACACTCTTATCTGACCACCCTCTTATCTGACCACCCTCTTATCTGACCACCCTCTTATCTGATCACCCTCACATCTGACCGTNCTCTTATCTGACCACCCTCTTATCTGACCACCCTCTTATCTGATCACCCTCACATCTGACCGTACTCTTATCTGACCACACTCTTATCTGACCACACTCTTATCTGACCACACTCATATCTGACCACCCTCTTGTCTGACCACCCTCTTATCTGACCACACTCTTATCTGACCACCCTCTTATCTGACCACACTCATATCTGACCACCCTCATATCTGACCACCCTCTTATCTGACCACCCTCTCATCTGACCACCCTCATATCTGATCACCCTCATATCTGATCACCTTCCTATTTGTTCATCCTCATATCTGACCGTCCTCCTATCTGATGACACTGGTGTCTGATGACTCTCATACCTGACCACCCTCACAGCTGATGACCCTATCTGTCGAGTTCCACATCCCCCTCCACCCCAGGTGATGTCTGCTCATCTGGCAGGCCTTCATTCGGAATCCTATTAGGTCAGTTCAGCAGAACCCTCGCCAATCCTGATGTTTCCTCTTCGTAGTCTTCCACACACCAACCCCAGCTGCCCCTTGGCTGTCAACACCACTGGCCCTTACTGCTGCATTCAAAGTTGAGCCCAATCAAGATCCCTATCACAGTGGTCCCTACACTTATCGTGATGACCCCCTGGGATAAAGTGTGCCTTACCATCTTCAACAAGTGGCATGAATACTCTTTCTTTTGACAGGATCAGATCAGCACCCCACGGCCTCCTGACCTCCAGCCCTTTGTCTGGGTGCTGGCAGAGCTAGAGGAGAGGATGGAGGGCTGGGTCCTCCAGCCTCAGCCCAGAAGGACACCTGGGGACATGGGCAGTCTCTGTG
Source organism: Dicerorhinus sumatrensis harrissoni (assembly GCA_014189135.1). Lineage (NCBI taxonomy): Eukaryota > Metazoa > Chordata > Mammalia > Perissodactyla > Rhinocerotidae > Dicerorhinus > Dicerorhinus sumatrensis. Next base: position 47,640,685 of record JABWHU010000168.1, read on the forward strand.
AGACACTCACCTTACACACCAGCCCTGTGCCAGCTTCTGCAGGTCTGGGCACCTGCTCTGTGAGGTGCCACAGGCAGAGGGATCTCCCTCACTGGGATGCAGATTGTCCTGTGAACATTGGCAGGGTCCCTGGGGAGCAGGGCCCTTGGGCTCACTCTGGTGTGTACGGGAAAGAACAGATTTTCCACAGGAGGATCTGGAACCCACCTTTGTACCAAGGCCTGTGCTCCTGTGTGCGACTACTCCCCTTCTGTGAAGGGTCATACCACAGTGGACTCTCAGGAGAGCGAGGGTCTGTCTCTGCAGCTCCATTGAGGGGCAGGCACATATGGAGTCAATTTCTCCAAGAGCATCAGGGTCAGAGCAAAGCCAGACCATTCCCCCAGTAGCTCCCCTCACCCCAACCTGCTACTACTAGCCTATTAGAAGAGCTAAAATCTGCAGACCTGACCATGCCAATTGTTGGCGAGTGTGCAGAGCAACAGAAATGCTCCTCACTGCTGGTAGGAGTGAAAATTTATACAGTCACTTTAGAAGACAGTTTGGCAGTTTCGTATAAAGTTAAACGTAGGTTATCCTATGATCCAGAGGTCATGGTCCTGGGGTATTTGCCTAACTGACTTGAAAGCTTGTCTTCACAAAACTGCAGGTAAATGACTGTAGCAGCTTCAATCATTATTGCTGAAGCTGCAAGCAGCAAGATGTCCTTTCATAGGGGAAGGAATAAACTGTCTGTGGTCCTCACATACAATGGATTATTATTCAGCAATAGAAGAAATGAGCTAGCAAGCTGTAAAAACGTGTGGATGTATCTTGTTTTTAATGGATGTGAACTTCACATAATGTGAAACTAACCGTTTTTAAACTGAAAAGTTGAGCAGCATTTAGTAATTCACAAGGGTGTGCACCCACCTCCTCTGTCCAGTTCCAAAACATTTCCATCACCCCAAAGCAAACCCTGTGCCCTCTAAGCAGTTGCTCCCAGCCTCTGGCAGCCAGGCTCTGTGTTCTGTCTGTGGATTTGCCTATTCCCTGTATTTCCTGTGACTGGAATCACACAATATGCAGCCCTCTGTGACTGGCTCCTTTCACTTGGCCTAATGTTTTTGAGCTTCATCCAGCTTATCACATGTGGCAGCCCTTCATTCCTTTTTTAACTGAGTAATATTCTGTTGTATGTATACTCCACAATTCATCCATCCATTGCTTCACATCTGAGCTGTTTCCACCTTTTGATTGTTGTGAACAGTGCTGCGACAAACATGCGTGTGTACGAATTTACTTGAGAACCAGTTTTCAGTTATTTTGTGTATATTCTCAGAGTGGGACTGCTGGGATGTGGCCATTCTATCTGTAACATTTTGAGGAACTTCTGGTCTGTTTTCCACGGTGCCTGAATCATTTTACATCCCCCCAGCCCCAGCAGTGGATGGAGGTTCCCGTTTCTCCACATCCTTATTTTCATTTTGTTTATTATAGCTGTGCTGGTGGGTTGGAAGTGGTACATCATAGTTTTTAAAAATTTGCACTTTAGTAAAGACGTTGAGCATCTTTTCATGTGCTTGATCGCCATTGTATATCTTCTTCAGAGCAATGTCTGTTCAAGCCCTTTGCCCCCTCACCTTTGTAAAGTGGATGGTTTACCGTTTGTTGTTGTGTTGGGAGTGCTCTTTATATATTCTGGATATTTGACTTTTATCAAATTTTCCAAACTTTTCTTCCATTCTGTAGGGTGTCTTTTCACTTTCTTAATAATGTCCCTTGATACCAACAGTTTTTAGTCTTGATGAACACTAATGTATCTATTTTCTTTTCGTAGCTCTTGTCTTGGTGTCCTCTCTGAGAATCTGTTGACAAATCTAAGGTTATGAAGATTTACTTGTATATTTTCTTCCAAAAATTTTATGATATTAAGTCTGACATTCAGATATTTGATACACTTTGAGTTACTTTTTGTATATGGAGTAAGGTTGGGGCACAATTTCATTTTATTTTTCCATGCAGAAACCCAGTTGTTGAGAATAACTCATTTCATGTTCCCTGCATCCTTGCTGAAAAGCAATTGGCCATGGGTGGATGGATTTATTTCTGGACCCTTAATTCCATCCCACTGGTCTATTTGTCACCCATACACCAGTACCACACTGTTCTGATTATATTAGCTTTGCGGAAAATTTTGGTTTCAGGAAGTTAGTCCTCCAATTTTGTTTTCTTTTTCAATATTCTTTTGGCTACTGGATAGTCCTCAAATTCCCTATAAAATTGAGGATTCACTTTCCCATTTTTAATAAAATGCTGTTGGAATTTAGATATGAATTGCATTGAATACAAAGATGACTTTGGGGGGAGTATTGCCATCTTATAATATAAAAAAGTCTTCCAGGGGCTGCCCTGGTGGTGCAAGCGGTTAAGTGCACGCGCTCCGCTGCGGCGGCCCGGGGTTCGCTGGTTCGGATCCCGGGCGTGCACCGACGCACCGCTTGCCGGGCCATGCTGTGGTGGCGTCCCATGTAAAGTGGAGGAAGATGGGCACAGATGTTAGCCCAGGGCCAGTCTTCCTCAGCAAAAAAAGAGGAGGATTGGCAGATGTTANAAAAAAAAAAAAAAAAAAAAGTCTTCCAATCTATGAACACAGGATGTCTTTACATATACTTAGGTCTTCTTTAATTGCTTTCAATTTTGTTTTGTAGTTTTCAGTGTACACATATTTCATGTTCTTCGTTAAATTTATTCCTAGATATTTTATTCATTTAGATGCTATTTTAAATGGGATATTTTCCTTATTTCCTTTCTGGAGCATTCATTGCCTGTGTAAATAAATCTTAAGTGCTGATTGCTAACTGAAAGAGGCCAATCTTAAAAGTCTACATACTGTATGATTTCACTTATACACCATTATGGAGGTGGTGAAATTATAATTAGGATAGACATATCAGTGGATGCCAGGAATTTGGGGAAGGATGTTGAATAGTAAAGCAGGGGTGATTTTTAAGGGTGATGAAACTATCCTGTATGATACAGCAATGGTGGATCCACGATGCTATGCATTTGCCAAAAGCCATAGAAGTTTACAGCACAAATAGTGAACCTTCATGGATACAAAAATTAAAACAACAGTGAGAGACCACTGCACACCTACTAGGATGGCAGGAATCTAAAACACTGAGAGCACCAAATGCTGGAGAGGATGTGCAGCAACAGGAACTCTCACCCATCGATGGGGATGCAAAATGGCAGAACCAACTGGATGGGGTTTTAACACTTTCCTGTGGAGGTACACCTAGGCTTCTCACCTGATGGAGCAGGCCTGGTCTAACGTAGTCACCCCAGTCATTTAAATACAGGTTCACACAAGAACCTCCATGGGAAAGCTTCCATTTGCATTATTCATTGAGCTTCTACTCACCCCCTACATTTTACTCACAGGGTGATTATTGTGTGGAGCATCCCCCATGAAGTACATGAATATATGATTCTGTTGGTCCTTTTCGTCAATTCCTTAACCCCATTTTATAAGAAAGGCTTGAGCCTAATCATCCCTGTCATCTCCTCAACGCAGCACAGCTGCCCTCTCCCTCAGAGTTTCTGACACACTCAGGATGTGGGTTATCACACTGTGTTTCTTGCACGGTAATACATGGCCGTGTCCTCAGATCTCAGACTGCCCAGCTCCATGTAGGCTGTGCTTGTGGACGTGTCCACAGTCATGATGATTATGCCTGGAACTTATGAGCATAATTTGTAGCACTATCTTCAGGGTCGATTCGTCCTATCCAGTCAAGCCCTTGTCCAGGGGCCTGTCACACCCAGCTCATATAGTACTCAGTGAAGGTGTATGCAGAAGCCTTGCAGGAGACCTTCACTGATGCCTGAGGCTTCCTCACCTCAGCCTCAGACTGCACCAGCTGGACCTGGGAGTGCACACCTGTGGAGAGGAGACAGGAGTGGATGGAATCCCCCTTCACTGTTCCTGGTCTCCTCCTCACCCAAGGGACTGGGGAACTCGTTACCTGTAGCCACTGCCACCAAGAGGAGGATTCTCCAGCTCCAGTCCACGGTGAGGGGCTGTGCTCTCAGGGCTTCTGTAGGGGAGGGGGTGGTTGTTGGGTGATGCTCTCAGGGCACAGACATTTCCATATTTAACCTAGTACATCTCCACTCATTTGCATATTCATCAGTCTAAATATTTCATACTTAAGACGTAGACCATCCTGAGAGAAGATCAATGACACAGGGATCATGCTCTGTGGGATGCTGAGGGTCCAAGTCCTTATCCTAGTTTGAAGATATGTGTCCTCTGCCACATCCTTGATCTTGTGCAGACAGAGCCCCTCCCACTGAGGAACAAGCCCCCACAGGACATGATCCTCAATGTGAACACACCTTTGATTGGCACAGAGACCACCTGAACCTGTTCTGGGGTCTGATGTCTGAAGATCTTATTCCTGGGATCAGAGTGTCTCCCAAAATGCTACTCATTGAATTCATAAAACTTTCCTGGTCTTCCAGCTCCTTACAATTAAGATACTTAGGAGCCCTAGAAACGCCCCCTTTGAATGTGGTCTCACTGACTTATGGAGTTAGGTAAATGCTCCCAGTAGAATAGGTTATTTATGCACACTTCAGCAGTCCTTGTCCAACTCTTATGTCAGATATTTTTAAATAGGAAAACCCAGTCCCTCACAGGAAACCCCTCTCCAGCGCCTCTGCACCTGCCGCAGGGCTGGATCCCTGTGCTGGGTAGTCCTGAGCGCCCCCTGCAGTCCAGCCCCTGCCCTGCATGGAGGGTCCTGTCTGAGCTCACAGGGCATTTACCTCTTGGTGTCTCTAGTCCAGTGTTAATGGCTGTCCCCTGACTCCAGGATGCTCCTTCAGTGATGCCATATGCTTTTGACAACATCCCTTGAAATAGTGATTTGGCCTTACTAAACCCACATGCTCTGCAGGGAGACCCCAAGCAAGGATTTTATGAAACCACCAGGGAGCCCCTTCCCTGGAGCTGCCAGATGCTCTGACATAGTCCACACTCACGGTGAGTCAGAAACCCTGGGGGCTTTTGGGGGAGGGTCCCATCTCCTTTAGGTTTCTCTGGTTTATCCTCACATCAGAGATACTTGCTCATAGGAACCATGGGGCTCTCTGCCCAATCCACACCTACTATCCACACCCACTGTCCACAAACACACAAACACACACACACACACACACACACACTAGAGCTAATGGGCCCCAGATTTGCCCATCCTCCCTGTCCCCGGCACATGGGCAGTGCCCCACACTGACCTAGGCCTGGGTATGTGACCTGCTGTGACAAACAGAGCAAAGAGACACGATGCCAGCGGAGACTGTAAGGCACACGCACGTTGGTTTGTCTGTTCTCCCAGCTACTGGAACCCTGCACAAGCTGCAGTGAGAAGGCTCCAGGCTTGTTCTCTGGAGGGTCAGACCCAGGGCCAAGCCAGCCCTGTCAGTGCCGCCAACACTGAGCCCCTGACGTGTGGGGAGGGTCTCACTAGACCTACAGACCCAGCTGGTCCCTGTTCTCAGAGGTACAGCCAGGAGCCCCGAGGGCATGGCCATGTACGGCACTGGACGGGGCAGTCTCCCCAGGAGCAGAAGCAGGTGCTGATGCAGGAACAGGGACCCGGCAAGTCGAGCTTGGGGGGTCAGAGTCCCTGTGGATCAGTGTGTGGGGTGGCCCTCTGCTGCTCCCTTTCTCCAGCGGGGGCATCTCTCCTGGTCATTCACTCCCTGTCTCAGCTGTGTAGGTGGGCTCCATGGGGGCACTGGATTGTCTTTTAGGTTCTCAAGTCCCTGAAACAGAAGAAATGAACTTAAAAAGCCTCATCTGGGGAGACGCATCCCTTTCCTGGCCTGGTTAAAATAACTCCAGACTTGAGCCCTGATGCTGAACATGGAGGATCTCATGGGTCTCCCCGGGAGTGAGCACATGCTGCGCGTGGTCTGTGGGGGACTCAGATGATTGCAACAAGGTCCCAACCTCCATCCGTTACACAGGGCCCTGTACAATGTGGCCTAACAGCCCCTCAACCAAGAGGTGGGGTCTGTGTCTCTACCCAAACCCAGGCTGCGCCCTGGGACTCGCTCCCACCCACCACCAGGGGCCTGGACAACATGGGGACTCTGGGCTGCCACTGCTGCTTCCTGGGACACTTTTGACACCACCAGGTGCATGATCCTGGGGCTAGGGCTGAGGACAGACTCAGACAGAGTCACTCCCTCACCACTCTTGGGCCTGCAGCTGGGGGTGCCCTGGAAACACCACACCTGCGGGAGGGGAGGCCTGAGAAGACAGAGGAGGAGGAGGCAGTGCCATCGTCGTGGACCCTGCTGCGTAGGGTCACCTTGTGGGCGGGGCAGCAACCAGCAGGTGAGGAGGTCAGCCCCGTGAAGAGCGCCCTGGCCCCCTCAGGACACCTGGTCACCAGTACTGACTTGGGTTCCCCATCCTCAGGGCTCCATCTTGCTGGTCATCTTCCCTCCTGACCATCTGCCCCGTGGACCTCAGGCCCCACATCCAACGTGGAGACAGTCCCACTGCTCGGTCACCCACTCCCACGCCAGCCAGTTCCCTGTGGGACATCCTGTGTCCCCCTGGATCTGCATCTCTATTTGAACCCTGAGGGATACACCTGGGTACCAAAAAATCTCCAAGAGGAAGAGGGGGACTTTGTCACAGGCACTAAGAAAGAGAAGGGAACAGTCTGGCCCCCAAGAGAGCCGTCCTGAGCTTTTCTGGACGTAGGCGTCAGAGGCTCAACTGCTCTCCTGTCTGTCTTGTCTCCTCTGTAGTCTAAGAAAGACTGGAAGAATTTGAACAAAATTAATAATGTAGTATTGACGTTTATTGCAAAGTTTAAAATAAGTGTCCGTGAGTCCATACTGATATTAATAAATGAAGAAATGAAACACATGTGGGGAGAGGACCAATCTCCCGCAGAGAAGAATTCCAAGTACCTGATGTAATTCCCCCTTCAAGGCTGAGGATCTTAACCCCCATCCCTGAGGGTGGAACTTGGGAGAGCTTCTGGATGTCCTTGGATTTGTCGACAAGTTTTTACACATAAGACCAAAAACATGCTCCCGTGAAAAAAAATTGATAAATAGAATGCATCAAAATTAAAAATGTTTGTCCTGTGGAAGGCTGTGTTACAGGAATCTAAAGGCAAGCCACAGACAGAAAGATACATTTTCAAATAGCATATTTGGTACAGACTTGTACCCTGAATACACAAAGACTACTATGACTTATCAGAAGAAAATAGACAACTCAATTGAAAATGGACCAAATATCTGAACCTCAGCAAAGAAGGTACACAGATGGCAGATAAGGAGATGAAAAGATGCTCAACATCATAGTCAACAGGGAATTGCAAATTAAAACAACAGAGAGACAGCACTGCACACCTACTGGGATGGCTAGAATCCAAAACACTGACAGCACCATTGGTGGGGAGCAAAATGGCAAAACCTCCTGGATGGCGTTTTCACACTTTCCTATGGGGTTACACCTAGACTTCTCACCTGATGGAGCAGTTCTGATCTAAGGTAGTCACCCAAGTCGTTTAAAGACTTAGGTTCACAAGAATCTCCATGGGAATGCTTAAACCTGTGTTATTTATTCAGCTTCTCTCCCTAAATTTTGCTTACAAGATGATTATTGCATGGACCATCCTCCATAAGAACATGTACACAGGATTCTGTTGGTCCTTTGCCTCAATTACTTAAACCTGTTTTCTAAGGAAGACTTGAACCTAATCGTCCCTGCATCTCCTCAGCCCAACACAACTGCCGTACCCTCAGGGTTCTGACGCACTCAGGTGGGCTCCATGGGGACACTGACTTATCCTTTTAGTTCTCAGGTCTCTGGAACAGAACAGCTGCATTTAAAAAGCCTCAGATGTGCAGACACATCTGCTTCCTGGCCTGGTTAAAATAACTCCAGACTTGAGCCTGATGCTGCCTGTAGAGGGTCTCCTGAGTCTCCCCGGGGGTTAGCACGTGCTGCCCGTGGCCTGGGGAGGACTCAGATGATTGCAACAGTGTCCCGTGCTCCAGCCCATACACAGGGCCCAGGGCAATGCTGCTTTGTAGCCCATCCACCAAGAGGTGTGGTCTGAGTCTGCCCCAAACCCAGGCTGGGCCCTGGGACTCAGTCCCACCCACCTGGAGGCCTGGACAGGATGGGAGCTCTGTGCTGCCACTCCTGCTGCCCAGGACACTGCAGACACCACCAGGTGCATGAGCCAGGGACTGGGGCTGAGGACAAATTCAAGGTCACCCCCGACCACTCTTGGGCCTGCAGCAGAGGACCCTTGGAGACCCCCACACCTGTGGGAGGGGAGAGTCCTGAGAAATTGGAGGAAGAGGAGGCAGCGCTACTGTCAGCTGACTCAGGTGAGGCTGCTCTGCAGGCCTGTTTTACACAACAGATGCAGAAGCGAACCTCCAATGTGTTAATCCATGCATTCATGTGAAGCAACTGTCTTAATCCATATGGGCTCCTCTAACAAGTTGCATTGACTGGGTGGCTCCTAAACAGCAGACATTTATTTTTGACAGTTTTGGAGGTAGGGAAGTCCCAGATCAATGCTCCAGCAGATCTGGTGTCTGGTGGAAGCCCTCTTCCTGGACAACTGTCTTGTCACTATAGCCTCTCACGGAAGAAGGGGCAAGAGAGCTTCCTCCGTCCTCTTCTGTAAGAGCAGCAATCCCACCCATGAGGGCTCCACCCCGTGACCTAAGCACTTCCCAAAGGCCCCACCTCTAATACCAACACACTGGGCATTAGGTTTCAACATGTGGATTTTGGGGACACAAGCATTCAACCATAGTAGCAACTAAAGAATCAGTTCATATTCCACACGATTGGAAGGCTACTCCAACAAGCACCTCAAACTGAATATTCTAATAGATCCTGCAGAAGCTTCTGATCCTTGGAGGAGAAAGCAGACCCAAGACCTTCAGAACAAGCTGATGACCTTGGATCGTGGACAGCTCCCACCCACGACATTGGTCCAAGATCTCTGTTTACTTCTACTATTATTTCATTATTACTCAGCTTGATTACAAATAATCATTCTTCTCAGTTCTATAGATGCAAACTGCTTTATACTTATAATTGTTATTTATCTCTTTTTTGCAGTCATTTTTTATCGGTGTCAAGTGGAATAAGTAGTCATACTAATTTTTGATGTTTGCCTGTGGATACATTAAGCCTCATCCCCGCCTCTTCTCTGTCTGCCTGCACCTGGGAAATCTGACAAGAAAGCGTGGGCTCTCCCTCCTCTGATGCTGGTGGGAGATTCAGACCACACAAGACCTCCTGTGATCAGGACACCCACCCCTCCCCCACCACGAACCACAATAAAACCCTGAGCCGGTCTCCTCCCCGGGCTCTATCAAACCATTTCTGATGTGCTTGAGGGGGCCGCCCTGCTCTCAGTGGACACAGCAATAATGGAGGTGATAAAATGTTTCATGATCTCTATGTTTGTTTGTTGCATTATCAACGTGGACATCCATACAAAGTTATGGTGGGGATCACTCTGTCTTTGCATGGTGTCAGTTGCTATTGGTGCCATCAGAGTGGTGCCAAGTCAAGGACCACCACTACATAGGGTCTTTCTTCTCTTTGTTTGGATTCATAATTCCTCTGTTGTCTGATGTCCAGCCTGCACTGTATGCTGCTGCTTGCTGGCTGGTTGTGCACTGAGCTGTGCTGTGCTGCATTGTGGAGTTAACAGAAACTCTTTTATAGATTTAGCTGACTTACTTCAGAAGCTTTGATAATTAATTGGAGTTTAGGCACAAGTGCATCTGTAAGAGACTCTCTGCCTTTGGTCCATATGAGAATGTTTTCCTTCTATGACAACAGACTTTTATAACCAGGGAACACAGAGGTAAGCACAGAATCACAAATACAGAGAGGTTGTCTTGAGGAAACTGTTACATGAAAAGGAAGCCATGACAGGAAACCAGCCCTTAACCTCCATCTGCACCTGCCTCAGTGGTGGTCCTTGAGTGCAGGGCCTGAGCGCCCCCTCATGGTCCTGAGCCTCTCCTGCAGGGAGGTTTGTGTCTGGGCTCACACTGACTTCCTCTCACTGTGTCACTAGCACAGTAGTAGACGGCCGTGTCTTCGCTTCTCAGACTGTTCATTTGCAGATACAGCGTGTTCTTGGAGTCGTCTGTGGAGGTGGTGAATCGGCCCTTCACGGAGTCTGCATAGTTTGTGCTACCAAAAATACTAATAATGGATGAGACCCACTCCAGCCCCTTCCCTGGAGCCTGGCGGACCCAGCTCATGCCAGAGCTACTGAAGGTGAATCCAGAGGCTGCACAGGAGAGTCTCAGAGACCCCCCAGGCTGCACCAAGCCTCCCCCAGACTCCACTAGCTGCACCTCACACTGGACACCTGCAAACACAAAGACATCCTGGTTAGGAAACTCTCTCACATCCACTGATTCTCTCACTCACATCCTCTCACATGGTCACTGTCTCTTGTTCTTCATAAATTACCTCTTAAAATAGCAACAAGGAAAACCCAGCTCAGCCCAAACTCCATGGTAAGTGGTCTGTGTTCAGTCCTGATCACCGAATGGGAACACCTGGGTATTCCAGGTCTGGGGTTCCTCTCCCAGAGCTGCAGGGTCGGGGCTGGGCTGGTTTTCATCAGCAGAGGGAGGGCCCTATTTGCATGTCCTCTGACTATACAGGAAGCTCTGGGGATGGACGTCAACATAAAGGCCAGAGTCCCAGATTCTTGTGTTTTCAATGGGCACAATTCTGGTGAGAATTAGCCCCAGTGTCTGGGCCTGTGCACTTCAATAATGGAAGCAGTTGCCCCCTGAACCCACTCCAGGGCAGAGTTGGGCAGGCCTAGTGAGGTTTGCAGAACCCCGTTCCTGTAATGTCATGTGTGAATTTTACGCATTCTACTGTTTACCTAAGAGTCTATAGTGAAGCAGAGCAGACGTATATTCGGAAGTCTCTGAAATTTCACATTATTATCCATCTGCTTATAACTTTTTCCAACCAGTGATCCATTTTGTTACATGTAATAGTTTTAGTGATGAATAACTGACATGTGGTAATCTGCACAGTACAGCAGTGTGCAGGCATCTAAATCTACAGGCATTTTATGGACCTGGAAGCAAGGAGCACAGTAGGAACAGCCCCACCCACTTTCCCTCTAACTGGCGTCATACCCATTGACCCACTTGAGGACCCTTGGTGCAGCCCAGCTCATGTAGGGTCTCGTGTAAGTGAGGATCAGAGAAGCAAAGAACCACCTTCCTGGCAGGGACAATGGACTTTATCAGTAGGATGATGCTGTGATTTCACAATGTGGAAGGAAGAATATATTTAACTCTGTGTAAATCCACTAGAGTATCTTTGGATCTGGACAATTTTCACGACACCTGCACAAGTTCAAACTTGAATACATCACTGAGTGCTGATAACTTCATATATTTCCGTGTGAACATACAATGGTAAAATGCAAGTATATGTTCTCAGTCACATTTTGTTTAATGAAATGACCATATGCCATGGTCCTAGGATAAGAAAAATAAAATCACCCCTTATTTCTCGTCTTTGTCACCTACCAACTGCAAATTAATCGGAACCTCCAACCTTCCATTATTCTGAAGGTGACTCCTAATTCATTTTAAAATAGAGGTCAATTCAGGGGCCGCCCTGGTGGCGCAAGCGGTTAAGTGCACGCACTCCGCTGCGGCGGCCCGGGGTTCGCCGGTTTGGATCCCGGGCGTGAACAGACACACCGCTTGCCAAGCCATGCTGTGGTGGCATCCCATATAAAGTAGAGGAAGATGGGCACAGATGTTAGCCCAGGGCCAGTCTTCCTCAGCAAAAAAAAAAGAGGAGGATTGGCAGATGTTAGCACAGGGCTGATCTCCTCACCAAAAAAAAAAAAAAAAAAATAGGTTTCAATTCAGCACGACCACATGATCCATCCTTACCTGGCTGCAGCATCTCCACACCACGTCCCCCTGTGGAGATGTTCCACTGCATCTTCATCATGAGACGCTGAGGAGAAGACACCTGACCTCCCCTCCATCTCCTTCAGTCCCAGACCCCAGTGTGTCCCTCTCCTGAGCCTGCAGATGCTGAGCTACGTGAACAGCTGGGTGGAGTGAGGGGGGATGTTCTCCCCTTCTTGGGGTGGATGAGCATGAGGGTCTGGAGACAAAGATGCACCTGGAAAAGGGCCCACAGGCTGCAGACCCTGTAAGAGTGGATCCCGTGTAAATGTTGACATTGGTGCCCTGGCCCCTGAGTGTGCTCTGGCTCCCTGACCTTCAAGAAGACCAACAGGACTGAAGTGTTGAGACCATTCATTCCTGTCACTGTAACTTGCAGATACTGAGAAGCCTTGAGAGAGAGACATGGAGCTGATGGAGAGACTGTGGGCTTTCAACAACCACAAGGGCCACCTACACATGATGTCTCTACGTAGACATTAAGGATAAATGTTAAAGCATATAAAATAATAGCATGATTAGTTAAATAAATTAAATTTAGAATACCTAAGATCAGTAGGAATGCTCTTATTTAAGGTTAATTTGCTCATCTCTGAAATGGAGGTCAATGTACACCTAAATTCATAAAGTTATTTTCATGATTATATAAGTTAAAATTATCCTCATTCCTGGTCCTTGTCCAGATGGGTTATCACAAGTATGAGAGTTTATTCTAAAAATGGAGGACATCTCTGTGTTTCCACAGCTTTTAGGAATTGTTTGTACTGTCTGCATGTCAGGAAGATGTTTACTGAGCACTGAGATAAAAACCTGCCCTTATGCCACCTCCCTTGTGAGGGGATGAGCTCAGCAGTTCCTGTGTACCCCCTGGTGGTCCTGAGTTCACCTTGGTGGTCTTGAGCTCCCCCTGATAGTCCTGAGCTCCCCCTGGTGGTCTTGAGTCCCCCTGATAGTCCTGAGTGCCCCCTGGTGGTCCTGAGCATCCCCTGGTGGTCTTGAGACCCCCTGATGGTCCTGAGCGCCCCCTGGTGGTCCTGAGCCCCTAGTGTAGGGAGGTTTGTGTCTGGGCTCACACTGACTTCCCCTCATTGTGTATATTCCATGGTAATACACGGCCATGTCCTCGGTTCTCCAGCCTCTCAGCATTAAACAGACTTGGTTCTTGGAGATGTGTCTGGTGATGCTGACTCAGGATTTAAGAGTTGGGTTATAGTTTGTGCTTCCATCACCTTATATCATACCTACTGACTCCACCCACTTTCCTGGAACCTGGAAGGTCCAGCTCACACCATAGCTGGTTAAAGAGTATCTAGAGACAGAGCAGGAGAGGAACAGGGTCTGTGAGAACATCACCAGGCTGGGTGCCAACTCCTGAAGCTGCTCCAGGGGACAACGAGTAAAACACACCATGAACCACATTACCAGTTCCCTTTCCTCAAATCCCTGAGACACTCACAGCTGGGAGCTGCCACCAGGCAGAGGAGAACCCCAGCACAGCCATGCTCTTCTGAAGGGCTCTTGTGAGAAGGAGACGGGCTTCTCAGCCCACGACAGGCCTTTCAGCCTGAGACTGGGGTCTGCTTTACATGCAGGAGGCACTGAGGACATACGTGGGGCAGGAGAGGGGAGGTCTCTATCTGTCCTTCCCCAGGGCAGAGGGCTTTTCTTACTCGCCTTAGAAGAACACAGGGCACAAAGCCTCCGAGACTGTCTCTGCTTGGTCTTCCCATTTCCAGACAAGCAGGAACAGGGTGGGTCTAGAGAGAGAAGGGCAGGGGAGTGGAGAGCAGGGAGACATGTTGTAAATGGAATGACTTTACGTTCACCCAGAGGGTAGAGACAGGGACTGTTACCCCAATGTATTTGCTGTTCCCTGCATGTTCCAGTGGAGATCTCAGGATGTGGCAGGGTGGAACTTGTGAGGAGGGGCCTGTATTGGTGATGGGAAATACGTTAATAAGAAAGGGTCTGGAATTGCTTGTCTTCCCATGCAACATTTGTCCCCGTGGCCATAATTTTTTTTCTGACCTTGAACCTCATTTCTTGGGTGTAGCGCACATAGACTTGCTCTATGCATTGTTCTCTCATAACGTCCTGGGGACAGATATTTGCCTGTCTGAGGGAAGAGGCCCAGTAGGGACACTGTGTGTCTGAACTGAGCTGGTGTTTGGGGGAGACCTTTCCCAATTGTATTAGTCAGCTCAGGCCGCCCTAACAATACACCACAGACTCAGTGGCTTGAACGTCATTTATCTTCTCGCAGTTCTGGAGGCTGAAAGTCCAAGCCAAGGTCCTGGCAGGGTTGGAGTCTGGTGAGAACTTTCTCCCTGGTGTGTGGATGGGTGGCTTCTTGTGGCGTCCTCACGTGGACTTTCCTCTTTGTGCAGGTGGAAAGAGAGAGAGAGTGAGGTCTTGTGTCTCTTCCTCTGCTTGTATGGACACCAGTCCTATCAAATTAGGACCCCAATCTCAGGACGGCATTTAGCTTTATTTATCACCTTAAAGGCTTTATCTCCAAATAGGGTCACATGGGGGCTTGAAATGTCAACATAGGCATTTGAGTGTGGGACCCAATTCAGTCAAGAACACAAATCAGGGGATGATGAGAATCCTTAGGATATTTTGTTTGTTGAAATGGACAAATAAGTCAAATAGAAACTCGGTGAAGAAAAGACCCTAGTGACTGGTCACATCTCAATTGCAAACAAAGAAATGTACTCCCTCCTCTCTCGCCTGCAGTGAGAATGTGAACAACTGGAGCCACAAGGAACAAAGTGAGACCTGTTCCTGGAGGCAGCTGAGAGGTTGAGAGGAGAGGAAATCCCTGGTCACAGCAGGAAGCTCCTCCCCTTTCCCTCCCTGCACCTGCTTCTGACCAAGGCCCTGTGCTCTGTGGGTCCTGAGCGCCCCCTGCAGCCCAGCCCCTCCTGTCTCCTGCAGGGAGGTTTGTGTCTGGACTCACAATGACTTCCCCTCTCTGTGTATCCTGCACAGTAATACACGGCTGTGTCCTCAGCAGTCAGCGAATTCAGCTGCAGGGAGAACTGGTTCTTGGACGTGTCAGCAGTGATGGAGGTGCGGCTCTTGAGGGATGGGTTGTAGTAAGTGCTACTACCATAGCTTATGGACCCCACATACTCCAGGCCCTTCCCTTGTGGCTGGCGAATCCAGCTCCAAGCATAACTGCTGCTTGTGATGGAGGATCCAGAGACAGTGCAGGTGAGGGAGAGGGTCTGTGAGGGCTTCACCAGTCCTGGGCCTGACTCCTGCAGCTGCACCTGGGACAGGACACCTGGGGACAAGGAGAATCAGTCCCTGTCAGTCACGTGCAGTCACCACCATCCCCATAGACCCAGGTCTGACGTCTGAGACACTCACCTTGGGGAGCCGTCACCAGGCAAAGGAGAAGACCCAACAGTCTCATCTTCTTCTAGACCACAGCTCTGCCTTCCCCAGAGATGCAGCCCTGTCTGAGGAGAGAGCTGTGAGATCCCACAGCCCGAGAGGGGATTTCACTCTAGAGCTTGAAGAGAAATTTGCATGTGGGAGCCCTGTCCTTATAAGTGGGGAGGGACTGAGGTCAGTGTCCACGGTCCTTCAAGGGACTCTGTGGGCATCTCTTCTCCTGACTGTAGGTGACTTTTCAGTCTGGGATGGCAGGAAACTTGGGCTTTGAGGGTCTTTTTCAACAGATTTGAGTACTCCTCACCTTTCTGAGCACAGAGCTGCCTTGTTTCATGCCTCTGTCTCCCCCTCTCCACTTTGGCCCCAGCCTGACTCTCCACCATCCACTCAGGATCTGAGTCTTGACTCCCCCATGCTGAGCCCAGCACAGCTCCTGCTCTATTTCCCTGTAATCTCCTCTATGATGTGGTTCTCATCACACTGAGAGTTTCTGACCTTGTTGTATTGCTGTGACATGTGAGTTCCAGGTGGGCCTTGTGCTCCATCCATCTTGTGCACTTGGTATCAGAGATGACACCATATGTTGAAAACTTCAGGTGGCCCCTCAGGTATCCTGGATCCATCACTCACCTGAAGCCAGCATATCTTCATTACACACTCGATGGATGTGACCCACCCATGGTCAGCTTTATTCACCATTAGCCACATAGTGAATAAACATAAATCCCACAAAGGTAACATGAAATCCCAGCTCCCTTGTCTCAGGGGTATAAACCCTGAGCCCTCCTCACCCCCAGAGCCCCTCTGCAGGGCAGGCTGAGGCTCCTGTCTGGGGATTTGTGGACATGACATCTGTGCTCATCTCCTTGTAGTCGCCTGCCTGTTGACCTCACACCCTTGATTTTTTCTACTGGGAACAAGTCCTAACAAGTTGTTAGTACAAGAATCCATTTCTCCAATTCGTCAACTCAGAAGTGTCCCAAGACACAGGCAATTAACAGAGAGAGGGAATGTGGGCTGGAGGGAATTGTTTCATAGAAAAATGTTATAACGGTTATTTTATTTTTTTATTTATTTACTTTTTTTTTTGTGAGGAAGATCAGCCCTGAGCTAACATCCATGCCAATCCTCCTCTTCTTTTGCTGAGGAAGACTGGCCCTAGGCTAACATCTGTGCCCATCTTCCTCCACTTTATATGGGACGCCGCCAAGCATGGCTTGACATCATTGCCCCAGTGCGCACCTGGGATCCGAACCCAGGCCGCCAGCAGCAGAGAGTGCGCACTCAACCACTATACTATGGGGCCGGCCCCTTATAACAATTATTTTAATACAGCCCAGAATCCTTTAGTAACTAGGCAAGGAGGTGACAATATTCAAGATACCACCTTGTAAAAAATGATCGGGGGCTTCCCTGGAAGATATTGGAATGTAACTTCAGGTGACTGATCGGAAATTGCATAGGCCACATTCACAGTCCTGAAGGCACAGGCTGATAAAGTAAACGTTGAGATAGATGAGTAGACTCCACATACACAAGAAAGAACGTTGAGGCACCACTGCAGAGACATGCCAGGGTGTTTGCATCATGGTAAATCACGTCATCAAAATCATAGAAATGCATAAAAATGTCCACAATCACTGCTTTTTTGAAGTTATATTTTCACTCAGACAGATGTTTTGACAACAACTTTGGTGTGTTTCTATATATAATTGTGAAAAGAAAGGAGTCCTCACAACCCTACTTCCCTCATGTTGAGCACTATGACGTTTATTTTATCTGAGTAGCTACATTTTCCACCTAGGCAGCTAGGAGATGACTCATGCAAGAAGTTGGAGAGTGTATAATTTTGTCCAAAGCTCTGTGCACACACTTCCCTTAAGAAAGCCTACAATATAGGTCAGAGAACACTAATTTCATCAGAAAGACACTTTTAAATGGAGAAAATATAAAAATAAAAACGAAGCTATGCCTCTTAAAACTGAGCAACTTCCAAATATGGAAATGATGAGGGCACAGGAGAAATTGTTCCATATTCTCAGCATCTGGTGTTATATGAGCATTGGGGCTCAGAGGCAGGAGAGTAAGGATGGACTCTAGACATTGATTTGCTCATAGGAAAGCAGAATGCAGACTCCCACAGGAAACCCCTCACTCCCCAGCCTACCTCTGCATCTGCCCCTAAGTCTGGGTCCTATGATCAGAGTGTCCAGAGCACCCCCTGCAGACCAGACACCCCTCAATGGTCTTGATTCTCCCTCTTCCTGGTGGTCTCAGGGCCCTACAACTCAAGATGTCTTGGGCTCTGGGATGTTGAGCAACAAGAGGTCCGTCCTGGTGTGTCCTTATCACTGTTTCTCTACTCAAATATTTGTGATTGTTTAAATCTCATGTAGTGACCCTTCTGGCTATCAGGATCATCCTCGTGTCCATCATCCATGGTCCTCCTTCAGGTAAATCCCTGTCTTTCTGTGAGGATTTACCAACGAGTCTGCTGTCCTTTGGTCAACAATACTCAGTACAATTTGTATTGACTAAAGAACCTACAAACATTAACTTCCCAAACTTGAGACATCAATTACCTTGATTTCATTCTTTAAAGATTGCAACCTCTAATCCATCCCAGCCACTCAACCCAGGAGTCCTACATTAGATTTTCAGTTTCATTAGCTACACTAAGTTATCTGTCTATTTTTAGAAAATATCCACTACCCATAGCCATTGAAAAATCACAAAGCTAAGACTGACTAGAATACATAGTTTTGAGACAAAACTTTTTGAATATAATTTTATTAATATTAACTTATAAGCATGACTATTAGACTTACGGAAGTATAATATTAATATGGTAAGCAAAAACAGTTATGTAAGCAATGCCATAATCAAATTAGAGGATACTTCATTCACCGCAAAGAAACACATTATTTCCACTTCTCATCAATCCCTTTTCAGTTCCACAGCTCTCGGCAACCACTGATTATCTTTACGTCCCTTTAGTTTTGCAGATCCCACAGTGTGTGGCTGGAAACAACCAGTGTGTAGACTCTGGGGTTGGATTCCTTCATGTAGGGTAATGCACGTGAGAGTCACCCATGGTCTTGCATGTATGGTTTTTTGCTTAAGGCACCTGTAAATATCTGCGTACAGGTTTTTGCGTAAACATATATTTTAAGTTTTTTTTATTGAGTTATGATTGGCTTGCCAATAATTATACACACTTAATGTGTACACTTTGATGAGTTTAGAGATAAATATACACCCATGGAACCATCACCACAACCAGTAACATCAACGTAATCATCACCTCCAAAAGTCTCCTCCCTCTCTCCATTTTTATGATAAGAACATTTAACATAAGACCTATCCTCTTAAAGAAACTTTATGTAAACAGTACAGTCCTGTTAAGTGTATGCACTGAACATCAGTTCTTCTCTCGCCAGTTATGTAACAAGAATTGGAGTGGTTGGGTCATGTGGCATGTGTATGTTATGCCTTACTAGAAAGGGGCAGAATTTCACAAAGTGGGGGGCATCTTTGCATTCCCAGCAGCAGCACCTGGCTCCATTCTAGTTCCCAATTAATATAGGGGAATTGATTACATCCTTTATCCTCTGGTACAAATCACAGGGATGCCTTGAAAACATCATCATACCACAGGGAGCTCCTTGTTCAGAACTCGTGAGCAACCAGGACACGAGCACCAAGATTCCTTTCTAGACCCTGGGTTGAGCTACTGTCTGTTATTGGCTCAGGCTTCAGGCTTTGATTTTGGGAGGCTGTATCACTATGTGCTGTCTGACAGTATCTATAAATTAGTGGATCTAGTTTGTGAATTCTGCTGGACCTTTCACTTGATCTGTTTTTATTTGTTCACATAGTAGATAAACTCATGTTTATCCAGGATACAATGTGGGTTGACTAGGGTATTGCTAACTTCTATAAAACACAGATAAATGGGTGAAGCGGCTTACACGATATAGTGAATTAATCCTGTTCACCTTTGAGTAGGGATCCTGGACCAACCCCACGAGTAGTGGATATACAAATGTTCTTTAGGGGCTGGCCCGGTGGTGCAAGCGGTTAAGTGCGCGCGCTCCACTGTGGCGGCCTGGGGTTCACTGGTTCAGATCCCGGGCATGCACCGACGTGCCGCTTGTGAAGCCATTCTGTGGCGGCATCCCATATAAAGTGGAGGAAGATGGGCATGGATGTTAGCCCAGGGCCAGTCTTCCTCAGCAAAAAGAGAAGGATTGGCCAATGTTAGCTCAGGGCCGATCTTCCTCACAAAAAAAAAATGTTCTTCAGAATAAAAGAGGAAGCTACTTTTGTGGGAAGATCAAAATGTTCCTTATTCTATTCAACCCAGAGAGAAATCCCAACACATGAGGTTACCAAACTAAAAATCTCTAATCTTCTCATCGCATCTACTCTGTTTCTAATTATTTTAATGCATATATCCTCAAATATGGAAAGGCATTACATCAAAGACCCTTTACATGGGACTAAAGCTAAAGTCACCAGCAGAACCAATGACACAATTTCAGGGCCCCATGTAAAATTAATCTGGAGTCCACTTTTACAAATTAAGAATTAATGACTGTAAGAACAGAGCATTACACTTCTAAGTAAGGCACAATTCCTGTTTTTCAGTTATTTGCTGTTGAATAGCTTTAAAAGACTCCCAAATCTTTAGCCTAATTCTGCAACAAGAAAGTGTCTATTTTTTCATGTAATACCCCATTGGGTCTGATTCCATTAGATGTCCTGGTAAGGGATTGTGGCAGTGTCATGTCCCCTAGTGATCACTCTGAGCCATGCAGGCTGCATGACATGGGCCCATTATCAAGGTTTCTTTCCATCCTCCAATGACTTTGGGAGGAAGAGCTCATATTTAAGGTCAGTGCTTTGTTCTCAGATGAGACAGAAAGATGAGGACAGACAATGAGAGCACCATGCAGTGTTTATAATGTCTTTTTTAAGTGTAAATATCAGAATATAGCTTGCTGATTCCATGTGTGCAAGTTTTTATGTGGTTAGCTTCTTAACTGTACATTCAAATTAATACTTTTTAGAGAATTTGACTATAAACAAAATAATATTTTTAAAATGTTTATACTGAGAGTAACACTCTATTATTCTCTATTCTTTATCCTATATCTTAAGTAGTACACCTAACTCTTTTTGCTTTTATTATATTAATTTTTTTCCTAAACATATTCCAGTTATTGATCCCTCTCTCAGTTTTACTTCATGTCTTTTCCATAAATTTGGCCCACAAATACCTAACTGTACATCAGGGCTGGTCACTGAGACACGAGTGGTGAGCAGCACACCCGCTCCATTTCCTGACCTTTCTCACCATGTCCACTCATGTGGGGTCCAACACAATGCTCTGTAGCTGGTGAGTCCCCTGGATGTCCTCTGTCATAAGGTGCATGAGCAGACGGTGTGCCCCCACTGACATTGGCCTGCCTTGTAGTGGTGCCTGTGTGACCTTGAATCACGGTATGTGACACACGGACTCAGCAAGGCAGATGAAGCCAGCCTTACGCCACCCAAATGCAGCCTGCAATAGGCGTCCACGAATGGACAGAGTCATTAGACAGGTGTTAGGAGATGAATGGGGCAAGTTAATGCCCAGTTCTCTATTGACCTTCCCTTCTGAGCCTGGTGCTGTGGGGAGAGCTGGGAAGAGTGAGCAGGGCTCCAGCCCCATGGAGCTCAGGGTATAGGACAGACTCAGTGAGGATCTAGACAGTAGAAGGCCGAGGGTGAGGTTAGGGTGGGTTTCCACAACCACCCGAGTAAATGAAGAGCAAGAGGTTAAAGTGTTCTGAGGGGAACAGAGACCCTGTGGTGCAGAGGTCCTGGGGGGGCCTGATCATAACCCCGTGGGGTCAATAGGTGCCCCTCTGAAGGTGTGGAGACAATGTGTGCACATGGGAGTAGAGAACCTGAGCTCAGCACACAGGTGTATGGACTGTGCTGGTGCCGCTGGTTGTGGGAAATGCAGCCCAATCACAGGGAAGATGCGAGCCCTCAGAATGTTTCATTGTCAAGAAGAAAAACAGGACTTACAGGAAGTTGGGGAAGGAGAGGTCCCCAGTTCCTGTTGATGTCTCATCGGCATTGTTACCTCCTCATTTGTTGACAGCAGTGATAGAATGAGAAATTAGAGGAAGAACTAAACACGCATCATCCCTGGGGGCAACTGAGAGCTTGGAGAAGAAATCGTGGATTCCAGGAAGAATCCCCTTCACACCTGATTCCTGCACCTGATCTGTGTGCTCACTGAGTCCTGAGCGCCCCCCTGCCGGTCCTGTGCGCCCCCTGCTGGTCCTGAGCGCCCCCTAGTGGTCCTGAGCGCCCCCTGCAGCCCAGCCCCTCCTCCAGGGAGGTTTGTGTCTGGGCTCACACTGAATTCCCTTGCTGTGTCTCTTGCACAGTATTACACAGCCGTGCCCTCGGTGGTCACAGAGGTCAGCTGCAGGGAGAACTGGTTCTTGGACGTGTCTCTGGAGATGGAGATGTGGCTCCTGAGAGCTGGGCAGTACTATGTGCTACCACCATAACTTATATACTCCCATCCATTTCAGCCCTTTCCCCAGGGCTAGGGGATTAAGTTCCAATCATAACCACTGGTGATTGAGAATCCAGTGACAGAGCAGGTGAGGGAGAGTGTCTACGAGGGCTTCGCCAGTCCTGGGCCCAACTCCTGCAGCTGCACCTGGGACAGGACACCTGGGGACAAGGAGAATCAGTCCCTGTCAGTCACGTGCAGTCACGACCATCCCCATAGACCCAGGTCTGACATATGAGACACTCACCTTGAGGAGCCGTCACCAGGCAAAGGAGAAAACTCAACAGTCTCATCTTCTTCTGGACCACAGCTCTGCCTTCCCCAGAGACCTCAGCCCTCTCTGAGGAGAGAGCTGTGAGCTCCCACAGCCCA
Source organism: Dicerorhinus sumatrensis harrissoni (assembly GCA_014189135.1). NCBI lineage: Eukaryota > Metazoa > Chordata > Mammalia > Perissodactyla > Rhinocerotidae > Dicerorhinus > Dicerorhinus sumatrensis. The sequence goes on from JABWHU010000168.1 coordinate 47,663,069, forward strand.
AGGGTGGATTTTATCCTAGAGCTTGAGGAGAAATTTGCATGTGGGGAGTCCTGTCCTTATAAGTGGGGAGGGACTGAGGTCTGGCTCACCCTGGTCTTCCCAGAGCCCCTGCATGTGTCTCTTCTTTTGTGTTCATGTTCTATGTAACCTGGGAAAGGAGAGTCCTTGGTATTGGGTATTTGAGCATCCTTGGAAACAAGTCAATTTTGGTCCCACTTTCTGAGCCCAGAGCTGCTTTCCTTCCAGACCCTCCTCCCTCATGCCCTTTCTTGATCTCAGCTTGACTCTCCCCCATCCACTCAGGTCCTGGGTCTCGCTTCCTCAGTGCTGAGCCCAGCACAGCTCCTGCCTTCTTTCCCCGTACACTCTCCTGTTGTGGAGTCCTCATCCCCTCTAGGCGTTGTTACATTGTTACATTGTGGTTGTTCTGTGAGATATGGGCCAGCTTTGTGCTCCACCCATTCTGAGCGTTTGTGATTTGAGCTGGACTTTGTAGCACCTCAAACACCACCAGCACATGACTTCTGCCGTGAATTCTGGGTTAATTGTTGTTTCCAGCCTGTCTTCCATGCCCCATTGTAAATAGTTAATTCAGCCCAATGAAAATGGAAACAGGACTTTCAAGGATTTACACCCATTTTATAAGAACTGTTTACAACAGGGGTGATTATCCCACTGCTTCTCTGTTTAACAACTGGAAGGAGGCTGCTCTTAAATTTGGAATGAATGAATGGTGTCTCATTAATTCTTACTGCAACCTACTTCTGTGGTCCTACACGTTAAGGCCCCCAATCCAATCGTGTTGAAATACAGTTTCTATTCAATAAGCAACTGTCAGATATTTTACCATTATATACTTCATTAATGTATTCTATTCTGTGCCCCATCAACATCCTCTCAATCTCAGTTTAACAAATTTATTGAAAAGCAAACCAATCCCTATCAGCATATATGCACTGAAGGCACTCACGATGTAGTTGAAATTACACTATTAGCCTTGCACAATTATCATGAGGAAACTGATATGTTATTTTCTTTAATAAATTAATATTAAAAGTTATGATGTTTGTGAAGATTGTGAAGATTAAGTTCTATGTTGACTTGTGTTCATATTCTGATGCTTGTACTTTCTCTTGACAAATAAATACAATCACATTCATTTATGTTGTTAATTTTGTGAAGTTATGACAGATGTGCTGTCTCTATGCACAGGAGAGTTCCTGTACCAGGTCCTCCCAGTGGCAGTTGCCCCATAAGGCGGCTTTCTCCACCTCATTCTCCTGCACTTGTGATGACGGTGGATCATGGAACAGCCTTTTCCTCCCCACATGACAAGCCCTCCTGGGAGACGTGAGGCTGACCTCTGTACTAATTCCTTTAGTGACAATTCTCACCACTTCAGGTCAAGTGCACTCTCTATTGATCTTGGGTGGACTGTGGTGCCCAGGCACAAACCCTTGAGAACTCAGTTACTAGTGTCCTGATCCTCATAAGGCACAATGTCTACCCACATGACAAGGGCTCATCATCCTGGAGTCACCCCAGGACCCCACAACATCCTACACAATGATGACTTTACCTAATGAGAGCTCACCAAGGCCTGCTGGCATTTTTCATGTGTTTTACATGAATGAAATGTGTTTTAATTCTGAAAAAAAATGAAGGGAAAAAGAAAAGATTGCAAGTAGCCAAATTGAACAAAAACCTCTGAAAGAACCCTATTGAAATTTGGCCCTAAGGTGTCCTATTCTGCCCTCCTAACCTGTGACACTGTGAGGCACCATCACCCATGACCCTGATTCTGAGGCCATCAAATCTGCAGAGCTCGTGGAAGACAGCAGAACCTCTCTCACAGAGAATCCAGGATTTCGTACTTGAAATGAGGACACTTGTGTATCTCTAGTCAGACTCGGGAGATCCTTAAGAAGGGACATCTCTCTGTGAGGTGAAAGATGTGCCTCAATTTCCACCCCAATCCCCCATGGTTGAGGAATACAAATCTGGGAGAAATATTTTTATAAAGGACATGTGGTTTAGACCCAAATGCTTGTTCAATAAATGAAATGTGTTCTTTCCTCCTAGTGATGGCATAACATGAAATTAGTGATTTCATCACCAGGGATGAAGGGGATATACATGAGAGGAGAGTCAGAGAGAGCAGTGGAGGGGGGAGCAGGCAGCTCCTGGACAAATGGTCATCTGGGGCAGTCACTTCATGCAGCAGTGAGTCAGCCCCAGGGTGCTGTGTCATCCTGCTGGAGCCACAAGGACACAGTCCTCAGAGACCTGGACGCCATCCCACAGAGCTCAGAGCACAGGGTGACCATCCTCAGCTCTCCCCAAAACCACAGGTGAGGTAGGTGACACTGTGACAGTGGGAGCAGAACAGGATCACATCTACATACACCTTCCATTTGAGAAAACCATCATTATATCCAGGCTACTCACGTGCACTTGCATTTCCCAGAGAAGTCCATGCACAGAGGACAGAGGGAGGGTTCTGGTCAGTGGAGACTGAGAAAGTCCCACCAGCTTTTCCCCAGTGCTGCAGGATCCACAGCCTGAGACACACCTGAGCTCCAGGTAAGGGGTCTGCTCCCAGGATTTAGGAACCACATCCTCCAATTTGGGAAGCAGAAGGAGAAAAGAGAGATGTGAGAACAAACACCAGGGAGCAAGAGAATGGACTAGCAGAAAAAGAGAGAACCAGATCAGTTCTGAGTCTGATGTGCACAGCTGCACCTGAGGAGGAGGGTCAGGTATGACATATATTAGGTTCTATAGGTCACTGACCCTGGTCTGGACTCTCTCTTGGCTGTAACCTGACACCCACAGACCATTCTATTCAGGGAATCCAACTGAAGTCTCTGTTCTGAGTCTGAAAGGAAAAGAATGACCAGGTCCCCTGAGCACTCTCAGGACTCTGATCCTGGTGACCATAGGCAGAGTCATTTCTGCCCCTACAGGTGAAACTGTGCTTTTATGCTCATATTACAAGAAACTTTTCTAATTGAGGGTTAAGTAATAAGCACAGAAATGTGAATCTAGAGAGGTTCCCTGAGAAACTTTTGGAAGAGGACACCCCGGACCCTGACAGGAAACCAGCCCTGAACCTTCTCTGCATCTGCTCCTGGGGCTGACTCAGTGCCTGGTGTCCTAAGCGCCCCCTGCAGCCCAGCCCCTCCTGTCTTCCTGCAGGGAACTTGTGTCTGGACTCACACTGACTGTCATTGGGGGATTGAAACCACATGAGTCCCTCCTGTAAGCGGAATTGCTCACTCTGCTCCCACCACTGAACCAAAATTAAAACCCTCAGCAAGCCTTCTTCCTTGGCTCTGTCAATGCATTTCTGACTCGCTGAAAGGTCTGCCCTGCTCTTCCCAGAGACTGCAATCATGAACCTAATAGATGCTTCATATTCCCTTAGTGTGTGTGTTTGTCATCAGACTGGACATCCACACCAAGCCCTGGTGTGGGTCCCTCTGCCTTTGCAGGGTGACAACTGCTGTTGGTGCCATGAGTGTCGTGTCAATTAAGTCACCGCCACTGGGGGTCTTTGTTCTCCTACTCTGGAATCATAATGCCTCTGTTGCCTGATTCCAGCCTGCACTTTATTCTCCTGCTTGCTAGCTGGCTCGGACGCTGAACTGAGCTGCGCTGTGCTGTGCTGTGCTGCATTGTTGAGTCCAACGGAGTCTCTTTTATACATTTAGCTGGCTGATATAAGAAGCTGTGATAAATGGCATTTATGGGCAGGAGTAATCAACTGTAAGTGAGTCTCTGCCTTTTCTGCTTGTGAGTATAGTTTTCTCCTGTTACAACAGATGTTTCTTAGTCAGAGACTGAAGAGGTAAACATAGAATCATGAGTCCAGAGAAGTTCCCAGGAGAAATTGCTATACAGTGATGAAGTCCCAAACCCTGACAGGAAAGCAGCATTTAACCTCTATCTGCTCCTGATCCTGGGGCTGAAACACAGAGTTGGTGGGTCCTGTGATCCCCCTGGTATAGGGAACAGCCCCTGCAGCCCAGCCCCTTCTGTCTCTTGCAGGAGGTTTTTGTCTGGGCTCACACTGACTTGCCGTCACTGTGTCTCTCGCACAGTAATACACGGCTGTGTCATCGCCTGTCACACTGTTCAGCGTTAAATAAACTTGGCTCTTGGAGGTGTCCCTGGTGATGCTGAGTCGGGACTTCAGAGTCGGGTTGTAGTGTGTGCTTCCACTGCTCCATATAACACCGATGAACTCCAACCCTTTTCCTGGAGCCTGGCGGATCCAGCCCACATTATAGCTGGTTAAGGAGAATCCAGAGACAGTGCAGGTGAGAGAGAGGGTCTGTGAGGGCTTCACCAGGCCAGGACCCGACTCCTGCATCTGCACCTGGGACAGGACACCTGGGGACAGAGAGAAACACAGTGAGTCAAGTGCTCAGATGCAGCGTCCCCATATCTCCATGTCTGAGTCCTGGAGTCACTCACATCTGGGAGCTGCCACCAGAAAGAGGAAGAACCACAGGTGATTCATGTTCCTGCAGATGAGATCCATGACTCCAGACAGTATCTTCAAGGGTGAGGAGGAGCCCAAATTTAAGTGACTGTGTACTTTGTTTTGACCTGACGACCCGAGTGGAGATTTGCATGAGGGAGGTGCCTTTCTATGACAAGGAGAAAGAATCTAGGAGAGTCTTTGTCTCTGGCGCTCCCCTGGGAGGGGGATGTTGACTCTGCCCTCAGAGAACTCAGTCCTCTCTAGGCTGCCCCTCACCATGCCCACGGCATCTTCTTCCATGCCAGGGAATGTGCTGGAGGAGCTGCTCAGGAAGTCGGGGTGAACGGCAGCTTTGGAAATAGAGTCACTGTGCCCCTACTCCCATGGAGATGTAGGTATCTTCATTTATCAAATACCCACCTCACATCCAGGGTCCTCTAAATTGTCAGACTTCCATTCCAATCCACTTCCCCTCTGCATTATCTCGTGTTTGTTTAATGGATATTCAAAATTCAGGGACATCAGCTAAATGTAAATATCACATTGTATTCATACAAAGCTGGATAGATTCCAATGTTTATCGTAATTCATAACAGCTTTATTGGCTCATTTAACTGGAGTGAACATTTCTTCACCAGAAACAGCTTCACTCATAGGCATATTCCATCGTTGCTCTGGAGGTGGATTTATTCATAACACTAACCATGCAGTTTATTATTGAGACAAGGTACACATGTCTGCTGAGATGGTCATCTTTCCCAGCACTGTTGTCATGGCCAGTAGGGACCTAATCCTGCTTTTTTCCTGTGCACAACTGATTGTCTGCAAGAGCTCTGTGAGCTTCAGGACTCTGTCCCTTGGGGTGGACACTGAGGAATTCCCAGCCCTTCTTAGGACCACATACAGACCGCTAGTGAAGCTCCTCAGCACTCTGTACGTTGGGCCAGCACCTGGTCTCAGGGGACAGTCTCAAGCACTCTAGAAATATCTATTGCTTGCTCTCTGTGTCACTGCAGGTGAATTTGGAATTCAGTGAACATGGTTACCACTACATTGGGTGAGAGAACATGCATGATCCTCAAAAATTCACCCTCACCGTGACTGGCTTACAGAAAGGAAAGGCTCATATGGCCAGAATTATGAAGCAAGCAGCTTTTTTGAAGCAAGTTCTTTGAAAACTCTACCTGAGAGCGGCTTACCCAAGTCCATAGGTCATATAAGTAAATAGTATGTGACCCCAGCTGCAATCACATAAGTAACTAATAGGGAGCAGAGCACAGGCCCTAGATCACAGCTGAGGGCTCTGGTCTCCGTGTGAGGACCTCACATCAGCTCTGCCTGCGGGGCAAATGGCCGTGTGGGGACAACCAGGCATGTGACTCACTTCCTTCTGCTCACCCTTCCTGCTTCACAGAAAATTGCAAATGGGGAGCTTGATGTTACTAATTATATAAAAGTATTTGATGATTTTAGAGCAGAAAGAATATAGAGATACGGATTGGTTAATTGAGAAATGATAAAATTTAAATAAATAGAAATGACATCAGGAGTTCTCTTTGGAAAATGAAAAAGCAAACACTGACAGCCTGCTAATTTCTATCCTCATGAGAATAGATCTCGTGCTAACATATATATTGAAACCAGTGTGCGTGAGAGAGAGAGAAACAATGACAACATTTACATAGTGCATTCATAATTCATAAAGTCTGTAAATCAATACAGGAACCTGGTCCTTGATGACCACGCAGGATGCAGAAAACAGCCTGAAGCACTGAGGCCCTGTCTGCCTCCCCCTTCCTCCTCCCTCCCGTGAGGAATGGGGGTCTGCATGGTGGGGGTGATCGTGGGGACGGGGACCCCTGAAGAAGCCTGTGTGATGATGGATCTATAGGTCCTCAGGTTCTGTGGGAAAAGAATGCCGAAGAATTAATTTCCCACTCACCATTTATTCTTCCATAAACCAATGTGTCCTCCTGGTGAATAAAGGAGCAGGTGGGGCTTGACTTCAGGTGTTATTATTGTGATTAATATTGTTGTCATTTCCATTGTGCCTGGCTGTCATGACAGCAGTGATCTCAGATCAGAAAGTGGTCATCATAACATCAGTTGTGTGTGGGTTCAGTTCACAATTCCAGCCACAATCAGCAGGTGAAGAGAATACACATATTCCTGGGTGAGGAGGACCCTGAATGTGAGTAACTGAGAGCTGTGGTTTCATCAGGCTGCCCAAGTGGGGATTTCCATGTGAGAGCCGACTTTAATGTAAATGGGGAAACGTGCACGGGGCTCCTTATTCCTGCGGCTCCCCCTGGGAGGAGGGTCCTGTCTGTGCCCTTGGAGAACTCAGCCTCTCTCTGGGGTTCCCCTTGACCAAGACCAGAGTCCTCTTCTTCCCATGCCGGAAACGTGCTGAAGGAGTGGGTGAGGGAGCCCAATGTGGGCAGGATGGGGACTGCTTTGAGAACAGCCCCATCCTCCCTCTACTCACAGGGATGTTGATACATTTGTCAAACACCCGCCACAAACCCGGGGGCTCCAAACTCTCACACAAACATTCTAGTCCATTTCCCTAATCTGTTATCTCATGTCTAAAGTATTGATATTCAAAAGTTTCAGGATGGCAGCTAAATGTAAAAATAACATTGAATACAGACCAATCTGTGTCCACTCCACTGTTTATGATAATTCAAAACAGCTTTACTGGCTCACTTAACTTGAGTGAGCACTTCTTCACTGAAACAGCTTCATGACCAGGTGTGTTCAATGTGGCCATGGACTTGGATTTACTCTTGTCAACACGTCATGCAGTTTACTTTTGTGACAAGGCAGACATTTCTGCTGGAGGGTAGTCATTACTATCATCATTGAAATGGCTGGTAGCCCCTAATCTTGCTTCTTTCCCTACACACCTGAGTGTCTGCAAGATCACTGTGGACTCAGGACTCTCTCCTCGAGAGAGAAGATTGAGAAATGCAAACTCCACTCAGGACACAAACAGAGACAGATAGTGGGGGCCCTCAGCTCTCGATATGCTGGGCCAGATCACTGATACGTGGAGTCACTGTGTGACTGTGAAGACGTGGCCCCCCACCTTGTGTTTTTGTCTGAAAAGGTATACATTGGAGATGGTGGTGGTAACTTTATATGTAAACTATGTAATAGGATGGCAGTGCTGTTAGATGTTGTCATCACTATAAATAGTTTTACCTCCCTGGGATCCTTCTCATTTTTTAGGGACTTGAGTTGTTTTCTATCCATAATGTTCATTTATCTCTATTTTCCACTCATGTTTTATAGTTGTCAAGTGGAGTAAATATTCAAACTGTATCATTTTATGTTTGACTTCTGACACCTTAAGGGTCATCCCCCCCTCTTCTCCTTCTGCCCACACATGGGAAATCTGATAAGAAAGCATGGGCTCTCCCCCTTTGATGCTGGAGGGAGATTCACACCAACAAGACGTCCTGTGAGCAGGACACTTCTCCTCCCCCCCACACTGAACCACAATAAAACCCCTGAGCCAGTCTCCTTTCCAGGCTCTGTCAAACCATTTCTGACTTGGTGAAAGACTTGCCATGCTCTCAACACACACCTCAATAACAGAGATAACAAAGATTTTACATTCTTTTTGTGTGTATGAGTGGGCTCAGTTGACTCAACTTCTATCTCAAGCTGTGGTGGGATTCTCTCTGCATTTTCATGGTGTCAACTAAAAACGATGCTGTGAGTGTGGTGTCAGAACAATGATTCCCACAACCAGGGTCTTTATCCTCTGGCCCGTATTCGTAATGCCTCTGTTGCCTGAAGTGCAGGCTGCACTTTATGCTGCTGCTTGCTGGTTGGTTGTACACTGAGCTGTGCAGAGCTGTATTGTTGACTCCAACAGGGTCTCTTTTATAGATTTAGCTGACACGCATCATAAGTTTTGATAATTAATTGGAATTTAAGGACAGGAATGATCAACTGTAAATGACTCATAGCCTTTTGTGCATGTGAGTATACTCTTCTCCCGTTACAACAGATGTTTCTTATTCAGAGACTAAAGAGGTAAACACAGAATCATGAGTCCAGAGAAGTTCCCCTGGGGAAAGTGCTATAAGGGGAGGAAACCCAAGGCCCCAACAGGAAACCAGCCCTTAAACTCCATCTGCTCCTGCTCCTGGGGAGAAACACATATGTGTTGGGTCTTGAGTGCTCCCTGGTGTCCTGAGCTCACCACAAACCCAGCCCCTCCCGTCTCCATGCAAGGAGGTTTGTGTCTGGGCTCACACTGACTTCTCCTCACTGTGTTACTTGCACAGTAATACACGGCAATGTCCTCTGTGGTCACAGAGCTCAGCTGCAGAGAAAACTGGTTCTTGGACGTGTCTCTGGAGATGGAGACGCAGCTCTTGTGGGATGGGTTATATGTACTACCACTATAACCGATGTATGCTATCCATTCCAGCCCCTTTCCTGGGCTCTGCTGGATCCAGTGCCAGTAGTAATAGCTGCTTGTGATGCAGCCTTGGTGACAGCACATGTGAGGGAGTGGGTCTGTGGCAGCTTCACCAGTCCTGGACCCGACTCCTGCAGCTGCACCTGGGACAGGACACCTGCAGACAAGGAGAATCAGTCTCTGTCAGTCACGTGCAGTCATAACCATCCCCACAGACCCAGGTCTGACATCTGAGACACTCACCTTGGTGAGCCGTCAGCAGGCAAAGGATAAGACCCAACAGTCTCATCTTTTTCTAGACCACAGCTCTGCCTTCCCCAGAGACCTCAGCCCTGTTTGAGGAGAGTGCTGTGAGCTCCCACTGCCCTAGAGTGGATTTTACGCTCAAGCCTGAAGAGAAATTTGCATGTGGGGAACCCTGTCCTTACAAGTGGGGAGGGGCAGAGTCGGGCTCCCCTGCTCCTTCTGGGGACCCAGTAGGGCATCTCTTCCCTTGAAATCACTCAGCATGTAAGTCTGGGTAGGGGAGATCTTGGTTGATAAGATGCATTGGAATTAAGTCAAAGAACATCCTCGGGTTTCTGATAAGATTAATGGTGGATGAGATGAGTAGACTACCTATCATAAGTCTCATGCACCTTGAAATAGATATTAAAAGGAAATAGCATTTTTCTAGCTACCTCTGTTACCCAACACTTTAATATATCAACATTTGTCAAATTTTTATAACAATAATTTCAAATACGAATAAAATTTTGATGTCTACTTTGGCATACAAATAATCACAAAATAAAGGACAGTCCTCAATATTTTATTATTTAAATTTAGTCACGTATGACCTTGCTTAGATCTGAGTAACCACATCCCAAACCCAGGCTGACTGGGGGGCCCTTGATCCTTGATGTTGGAAGTCTTGTCATTCTGTCTATGGCTCTCTGAGCAAACTCTTCCCTAATGACAACCTCTGGCACGTTGCAGAAAACCCAAACTCATTACATCCGTAATAACCACACTTTTACATGGATAAAAGACTGAACACAAGAAGAGTGACTGTGCATCTGTATAACCCAGCATCTTTTATATGTTGGAATGATCATGGAAGAGAGTTAACCGAAGTCTTTTCTCAGCCTGGTATTATCAGTGAAGTTGGGGTTCAGAGGCAGGTAAATGCCGAGGGCTCCTGGCATAGATTTTCTCACAGGAAAGGGAATGTCAACCCTGACAGGAAACCCCTCAGTCCCCAGCATCCCTCTGCCCTGCCCCTGGGGCTGAGCCCTGTGGTCAGAGGGTCTGAGCTCTCCCACATAATATATAAAGTCCTTAACATGTTGTTGACACAAACTTTCATCACGTATGTGGTTTGAAAATGTGTTCTCCTAGTCTACTCTTGTCTTTTCATTCTCTTAATCGTATCTTTGGTGGGACAAATGCTTTTAATTTTAACAAAGTCTAATTTATAAATACTTTCTTTAAAGAGTCCTGGTTTTGATGTTTTGTCTAAATGCTCCTAAGAAAATGGTCAACTTCCACTGTGCTTGGCATGGAGAACACCGATATGAACACAGGGGGCACTAACACTGTTAGAGTCACATTGCTTGGATTCCTTTATGTCATTGAACTCTGATCTGCTGTGGCCCTCTGACCAGGAGACCAACTTTCCTGCATGAAGTACTGATTTGCTTCAAAGGTTAATTCATTTGATTGGACTGTACAATGTGAACTGCCCTAGAGTATGGTAGCATAGATAATCAGACTAACCGCTGAGAAATTATATCATTTAAACATCAGGCAGATGTGGAAGAAACATCAAAGGCTGTGACGGAGACGCTGAGGAGAGATTCCAGAAGAAACCATCTGAGAGACTATTTCAAGAAGAAAGAAAGTCGCCAGCAAGGACTAAGCCCGCAGAGAGGCTGTGAAGAATGAGACATAAAGAGGATCCAGTGGAAGTGACACGAGAATATTAGTTAGTCCAGTGAGAGCACTTTGTAGAGTTGTTTGTGTAGAGCTAACGTCAGAACAAGTGACACAGAGAACGGACCTTGCAGGACATGAAGACGTGGAGGGTGATCAGCTCTCTCAGTTTGTGTTGGGAGAGCAGTGGACACGTCACACTTAAGTGGGTGGTGGGGATTTTAAGGAATGTTCTCCAGTGCAGTTGCTAATGTAACCACCCAGGGGATGCTCAGGTCCAAGACTGCAGAGGTGGCAGTGTCCCCTACTGGTCGCTCTGAGCCACAGAGCCTGCACGACCCTGGGGTCCTATCAGCTTCCTGTCCATCCTCTAAAGACTTTGGGCTGGAAGAGCTCACCTTCAGGGTCCGGCTGTTACTCTGCAAAGAGGAGACGACCATGGGGACACGGATGATGAGGCTGTTGTGCGTCACTTACAATGTCCTTATTAGTGACGGAAATGGGCCTGACTCTGGGTGATTTGGAATTTACAGATTTTGTGGTTGGCTTTTGAAGTGGACGGTGAAGCCAAATGACGGTGTTAGAAAGTGATGGTGAGTGCAAAGAAGTGGCCGCAAACCACTGATTCTGAACGTGATTACTGAGAGCAATACTTGTCTAATTGCATATTCTCCCCTCTCTGCAAACTCACAATTGGACACTCAGCTCACCTCTGATTGCTGCTTTTCAGTTTTCCCCTGAAAGTCCTTTCAGCTGTGATTCTTCCTCTGTCTCTTCCACAAATAACTGTGGCCCTGGAAAGATTTACCTGTGTATATGGGCTCTGTTCCCTGAGGACACTGGGGTGACCAGGCCACCCAGCCTGTTCCCTGATCACTGTGACCCCAGCTGTCTGTAGACATGTCCAGTGTGGTGCTCTGCAGATGGTAGGGCCATCTGGACAACTCTGACATAAGGCGTGTGCGTCGGTAGAGGTGTCTTGAGGTCAGCAGCCAACGGTGACCCCATCTGACACAGACCTGGTCTGCACCAGAGCTTTCGTGACCTGAAATCCCATGTGTGCATGACTCGTGGGCTCAGCAGGAGGCTGACGGCAGCTTCAGACCAGGTATCTGTGACCGGCCGTGGTGTGTCCATGGATGGACACATGAGATGGACATTAGGGGGTGAAGTGGGGTCAGGTGCATTGATTGTCAAACTTTACTGAGCCTCCACTCTGTGCCTCCCACTGCGGGGAGAGCTGGGAAGAGTGAGCAGCTTTCTGCCACATGGAGCTCATGGTCTAGGACAGATTGTGTGAGAATTTAGACGGTAGAAGGAGAGGGTGATGGTGGCCGGGATTCTGTGGGATACTGAAGGACAGCACAGGATGGGCAGGATCTGGACTCTGTCCAGCTGGTTGTCATTATCCACGTGGACTCCCCATGTGGAAGCAGAGAAGTATGTGTCACAATACAACTCCTAGGGCTGCACTCCTCAGAGATACCCCCCAAAATGCTGCCCAGCAGGACTGTGGTGGATTTTCATCTCTGGCCTTGTTCCTGTCTGCTCCGTGTGGAGTCTGAGAGCTGTGTCTGGCCCTCAGGAAGGACACTCTCCATCCTGGAGGCTGAGGGATCAGGAGAGACTGGGGAAAACTCTGAAAACCAAAGTCCTCCAGAATGGATGAGGAGTGAGAGGATCAGCTGCTCTGGGCAGAGCAGGACTCCAAGGGGCCAGAGTCCTGGTTATGCCAGATGGGCACAAATCTGTGCCTGTCTGATGTAAGGGGGTTCATGCGGGGACAGATGTGTGCGTGTTCGAGGGAATGAGCTCACATGGGGACCATTCTGTGCCTGTCTGTGGGAAGGGGCTCATGTGGGGACAGATGCATGCCAGTCTGAGAGAAAAGCTCATGTGGGGACATATCTGTGCCTGTCTGAGGGATGGGCTCATGTGGGGACAGATATGTGCCTGTCTGAGGGAAGGGGCTCATGTGGGGACAGATCTGTGCCTGTCTGAGGGAGGGGGCTCATGTGGGGACAGACGTATGCCAGCCTGAGAGAAAGACTCATTTGGGTACAGATCTGTGCCTGTCTGAGGGAGGGGTCTCGTGTGGGGACAGATATGTGCCTGTCTGAGGGAGAGGGCTCATGTGGGGTCAGATATGTGCCTGTCTGAGGGAAGGACCTCATGTGAGGACAGATGTGTGCGTGTTCCAGGGAATGAGCTCACGTGGGGACCAATCTGTGCCTGTCTGAGGGAAGGGGCTTATGTGGGGACCAATCTGCGCCTGTCTGAGGGAAGAGGCTCATCTGGGGACAGATCTGTGCCTGTCTGAGGGAAGGGGCTCATGTGGGGACAGATCTGTGCCTGACAGAGTGAATGAGCTCATTGGGGACAGATCTGTGCCTGTAGGAGGGATGGGGCTCATATGGACACAGATGTGTGCCTGTCTGAGGGTAGGGGCACATGTCTGGACAGATGGACGCCAGTCTGAGTGAAGGGGCTCATGTGAGGACAGATCTGTGCCTGTCTGAGGGAAGGGGCTCATTGGTCACTGATCTGTGCTGTCTGAGAGCCAAATGGATGAGGTGAGCACACGGGGAGTGTGGGTTTGATGGATGCTTCTCTTGGCGGGAAATGCTTCCCAATCACAGGGCTGGAGAGAAGCCTCAGGGAGATCTGCTTTTCTAAAGAAAGGAGTTGGGTCACATTGGAACCTGGTGAAGTATCGATCCCCTGTGACTGGAAACATCCTGTCTGGAAAAAGAGAAGATCATTTGCTTCTTCTCCTGCAGTGAGAATGTGAGAACACAGAGCCACAAATAACAAGGCCAAAGTGACTCTGGGGACATCAGAGAGCTAGAAGAGGAGAGAAAATCCGTGATCACAGCAGGATGTCTGTTCCCAGCCCCTCAGTACACCTGCTTCTGGGGTAAGCTCCTTCATTCACTATGTACTGCGCGCCCCCTGGTGGTCTAGAGCCCCTCCTGCAGGGAGGTTTGCGTCTGGGCTCACACTGATTATCCCTCACTGTGTCTCGTGCACAGTAATACATGGCCGTGTCCTCAGTGGTCATGGAGCTCAGCTGCAGGGAGAACTGGTTCTTGGACGTGTCTCTGGAGATGGAGGTGCGGCTCTTGAGGGAAGGATTGTAGTATGTGTCCGCATCGTAATCTATTTGCCTTATGTACTCCAGGCCCTTCTCTGGGGGCTCATGGGTCCAGCGCCAACCAGAACCACTGGTGATGGAGTAACCAGTGACAGCACATACGAGGGAGAGGGTCTGTGAGGGCTTCACCAGTCCTGGGCCTGACTCCTGCAGCTGCACCTGGGACAGGACACCTGGGGACAAGGAGAATCAGTCTCTGTCAGTCACGTGCAGTCACAACCATCCCCATAGACCCAGGTCTGACATCTGAGACACTCACCTTGGGGAGCTGTCACCAGGCAAAGGAGAAAATGTAACAGTCTCATCTTCTTCTAGACCACAGCTCTGCCTTCCCCAGAGACCTCAGCCCTGTCTAAGGAGAGAACTGTGAGCTCCCACAGCCCAAGAGTGGATTTTACCCTCGAACTTGAGGAGAAATTTGCATGTGGGAGCACTGTCCTTATAAGTGGGGAGGGACTGAGTTCCGGCACCCCCTAGTCCTTCCAAGGCCTCCAAGAAAGTCCCTTCTCTTAACCTCTCAGTGTGTAAGTCCGGGATGGGAGAGCACTTGTACTATGAGGCATTTGGATCCATGTCAAGAATGGTTTCATCTTTCTGAGCCCAGAACTACCTTCTTTTGAGTTCCTCCTCTGTCCTGCCCTTCTCTGATCTCAGCCCAACTCTCCTCATCTACTCAGGCTCTGGGTCTCACTTCCTCAGTGCTGAGCCAAGCACAGCTCCTGCCTTTTTCCCTGTACCCTCTCCTGAGATGTGGTTCTCACCACCCTGAGAGCTCGATACATTGTTTCATTGCAGTTATTATACAGCCATGCACTGGTCAATGATGGGAATAAGTTTTGAGAAATGCACTATTAGGTGATTTCATCATTGTGCAAACAACATAGAGTGTATACACACAAACTAGACTATATAGTTTACTACACACCTACGTTTGTGGAACTCATCTTATGGGACCAGTGTCATATATGCGGTCCATCATTGACTGAAATGCCATTATGTGGGACATGTCTGTAGTTACATTCCAGCCTTGTGCTCCATCCATCTTCTGCATTGGTGATTTGAGAGGTTGTTATGTGATGATAACCCGATGGGACCTTGGGTATCTCATTATATCACACATCCGAAACCCACCTTTCCTTCTTTACACCCTGTCCACCCTCAGGCCACACCCTCAAAGTTCTTATGTATTTTCTATGGACTGTGATTTTCTTCCACTCGCAAGATGTCCAAGTGCGTTGCAATCATCAAAACACAGTTCCTGAGGGCTGAGGTCACATCCAGCCTAGGAATTCCAATTGTTTGAGGGGCTCAGGGAGGAGGATCATCTGGAGAAGTTGGACACTGTGTCCCAGACTGGACAGGACCTCAACTCTGCAGCTGCTCAGAGACCCGGGGCTCTAGGGAGAGACTCCTGTGAGACCAACACAAAGAGGGTCAGACAACCACACAAAATGAGTTGAGCTTTGGAACCCTCATTGGGATTGATAAGCCAGAGCTCAGAGAGTCAGAAGTCAACAGGCACTAGGTGGGAGGGAAGCACATACTGCACAAGGATGGAAATCCAGAGCTCACTCCCAAGGAGGCTGCATCAGGAAACAGCCTGGATGAAGAAGGGGTCGGTGCACCCCTCAGACAACTCATTCTCAAGGTTTAGGGAGGAGCATGGACACTGTTTCCAATGTCCCCTTCCCGAAAGGACTCAGGTGCTTCTAAAGTGTCTGAAATTCCAATAAATTTCAGTGTGTTTCCTCGTGCTCTGAATGCAGCCTCCTAATGGCTTCTCAGGGACCTTGCTCTCGCATTTCCTCCCCTCAGCTCATCACTGATTCACACTTTCTGACATTTAGTCAATTATCAGCAGCAATAATGTCACAGTAGTAACGTCAGACTTATGCAGTTGTTAAACCACATTTGTCATTCACAACCCGATCCATTCCTATCCTTCACGTCAAACTTAGAGAGCTGCATCCAGCCTCGAAATGATCCGTCTTCCCGATGTTCTCTCCTTAACTTTAATCTCTGTTATTATCTCAGCAGGAGCAGTGGGGGATTCAAGCAGACTGAGATTCACACCTGGACTTCCCTGGGCCAGTGTTTGCTGAGGGGATGGACTGCCTGTTAATAACTTATTTTCCAAGAAGACACATGGGCCCCACCACAATCAAGAGGATGGAGCACAGGACACCCTCCTGTTTGTCTGTCTAACAGTCACAGATAATGTGAGGTTTTCACAGTGTGGGCTGGGATGGCACAGGGTGTCCTGGGAATTCCAGAAAGCCCAGTGGCTCATAAAGCTGCTTGCTGGGGGTTTGACTAGACAATCATAACCCCACGTCCTGGTGGGGCTGCAAACCAGTCCAGGTCACTATCTTCACTGACATCTGTTGTCACAATTATCTCCTAACTATTTTCATTGCTGTGGTCAACGTGGTCCTTCTAGAGTGTAATCAGGTGATGTCATATCTCTACTCAAAACCTGCCTACAGGGTAAGATGCAAATGTACTCTGTGAGCTCCCAGTTCCTCCCTGAATTATGAAGAGGAAACACTGTGGGCTCTGGAATTGGACCATCTGGAATAGTTTCCCAGCACCACTATGTTCAGTGTGATCTTTGTCCAGGCATTTACTCAAACTGTGTCATGTACTCCTCATGTACGAAATGGGGAAACAGGATTCTATTTGAAAATGGGTCATATTGGTTCCAGTTGTTGACTGATGCACAAGACATTGCCACAACTCCTGGCAGCTTAAAACAACATTCACTTGTGTTGTTCACCTGTGGTTTGAATGAGGTTTGGAGGAGAAGGCCCATTGCTACCCAGGATGTGCCCTCTAGAGGTGCTGAAATGGTGTTTGGAGGATCGGTTCCAAAATGTGCATTCACAAGTCTGGTCTTGACTGTTGACTGGAAGCTCAGCCAAGGCTGAGAGCCAGACCTTGGATCCACTTGTTCACTGGGCTTCTTACTGGCCAGGTCACTGTGTCAGCTGAGTGGCCTTAATTGCACAATCATTACTGAGGGCAGTTTCTTAGAATCCTAAACATTTTTATTATATGATCCAGGAATCATAATATTAGATAATTATATAACTAAATTGAAAACGTATGTCGAGAGGAAGTCAAGATGGTGGCATAGGCAGACTCTGAACTCACCTCCTCCTGCGGACACAGACAATTTACAACTACTCGTGGAAAAATTACCCTGAGACAGAAGGATTTAAGGGGAAAAGAGAAAACCACAAATAGGAAAAATTATCTATTTCCATGTTAAGAGGGTAATGGATACAAATGAACAAAAAAGAGGTTAGATATGATATCAAAATATCATATCTATCAATATCAAAAACATAAAAGGAGGAAGGAGGGGAGTTAAAGAGTAGAGCTTTCAGACAAAGGTCAAATTAAAGAGACCATCAATTCTGTATAGAAGAGCAAAGGAACAGAGAAGGACTACTAAAACACTGAGGAAAAAAAAGGTTAAAAAATGGCAGTAAGTACATACTTATCAATAGCTACTTTAAATGTCAATGGACTAAATGATCCAATTCAACGGCATAGGGTGGCTGATTGGATAAAAAAACAAGACCCATATATATGCTGCATACAAGAGACACACTTCAGACCTAAAGACACTCACAAACTGAAA
>JABWHU010000168.1:47687741-47701895 GCA_014189135.1 Dicerorhinus sumatrensis harrissoni
TTGTAATTAGTATTTGGGTGGTGAACATGATGTAATCTATGCAGAAATAGAAGTATAATGATGTACACCTGAAATTTATACAATGTTATAAACCAATGTTACTGCAATAAACAAAAACAACAACGACAACAAAAATAAAAATAAAAGAAAACGTATGTCGACAAAAAACTATAAATAACTATAGTAGCTTCATTAATAATTATCAGAATCTGGAAGCACCAAATATTCTTCCATGGGTGAATGGTTAAAAATTTTGTGGTATGTGTATCCAATGAAACTATATTCAGCAATTTAAAATATGACGTATCAAACTACGAAAATGCAAGAATAAAATTTAAATGCATATTAAATGAAATAAATCCATAACCATAAATTAATATTTAATAAAAAGTAAAATAAATGTTTATAAGTAAATTTATAATTTTATAAATTTATAAATATTTCATATTAATGAAATAAGTTAATAAAAATGCTACATAATATATGATTTCTGTGTTTTAATATTCAGGAAAAGGCAAAACTATAAATATAGTATAAATATCAGGTTTGCCAAGAATTTGTGGAAAATGTGAAGAAGAAATGAAACAGAACAGGCATTTCAGAAGTTAGAGAAAAAATTATGTATAGGATTCCAAAGGTGGACGCTTAACACTATGAATTTGGCAAAATTCATGGAATGTTACAGCACAAAAAGTGAACCTTAACGTATAGAATTTCAAAAAAATATTGAAGAGATCAGGGACTAAAGGATGGGATGCAGACTGTATAAAAACTTCTAATTCAGCTACACATCTATGAAATAGCTTCTCTGGAGAAGGTGGGGCTAGAATGTGCTGGCCTAAGTGACTTTGGAAATGAGTGGAGTCTGTAAGATAAAGGCTAAAGAGACTGTGCACAAGCACTGTTCTCTGGGTGATAAAGGGGTTTCCAACAGGGATACGGGTCACAGGTCTTCAACCACTATACATGTTGCAAGGAACAACTAAGTACAGGCTTGGCATATGGTAGGAGCCAGGTTCCTTAGGGTTGGAGTGGGTAGTTCCAACCAAGCACGGAAGGAAGGCTGGAGAGGTCCGTGTGGTATTGGGGTAGAGCTGGAGACATTTTTATGTTCTCACATCGACCTTAGTGTAGGTGCAGAAGCTTAGATACAGAAATAGTTACAGGGGTGTGTGTATCCGTGGGTTAGTGTACACACAGTATCCCCCAGGTCGGTTAACTGAGAGGTCCTACAAGCAAAAACACCTAATAAGGGTAGAACGCCCCCATCAATATCCCAATACCCAGAATCTCAGCTCCTAATAACATTTCCAGTGGAAGGAGCCATGATGCATCTGAAAATCGTCTACTTCCAGGGCTGGGGAGGAGAACATAAACGATGAGCCTGTAGAATCTTGTAGGACCAGAAAGTAAGAAAGTATTCAAAATTCAAAAGGATTGGAGCACATAAAATAAATACAGGGGCCAAACTGAAAGAGTTCCAGTGGCTAAAAATCTGAAAAAAATGTGCAACAAAATGAATATTTAACATTGTATCTTAACACAAATTTTGAAATGAATTTGCAAGAGCAATCACTGATATTAATAGATGATTGAATAAATAAAGCCATTGGTGTATGAAGGACAAATCTCCAGTCCAGAATAATATTGATGTGTTCCCCACAAGGAGGTGGACAATGACTTCCCTCCCTTGGTTGTGCCCTGGGCTTAAGGACATGGGAGAAATTCTGGGTGATCTTGAACTTCACAGTCAAGTTTCTGATACCATATCAGAACCATGGTCCATGAAAGAGGAGTGTGATAAATTTTTCTGTATCAAAATTAAAACCTTTTGTTCTGATAAACACATTGATAAGAGAATGAAAACCAAGACACAGCCTGGGAGACTATGCTTTCAATCACGTTTTTGGGAAAGGATTATATCATGAATAAACAAGGAAACTTATAACTGAACAAGATAAAAGAATTCCATTAAAATGGGTAAATTATCTGAATAGACACCTCATGAAGAGGACATGAAAAGGGGATCAATATGCGATTTCATTGGGGAATCAAAAAATAACACAACAGTGCGATACTAATTCTCCTCTATCAGAGGGACGACAGCACAGCATACTCACAAAATCAAATTCTGGTGAGGATGTGCAGCGACAAGAAACCACATCCATTGTTGGGGGAACGCAGATGGCAGCCACTCTGGAAGCGTTTGGACTATTACCTGTGGACTTAAACAGAGACTCACCCTGTGATTGAGGAACGGGCCACTAGGAGTTTACCCAACTGACTGCGAAATTTACGTGCACACAGACACCTTCACTGGAACACTGATGTCAGATTGCTGATCTGAGCATGTCCCCAGCTCCTGAACTTTGCTCAGATGGTGATTGGTTTATGGAAAATTTTCAACATAGTTAGTGAACACATGTATGTATTGTTGCTTTCCATCAATTACTTAACCCTGTTCTCTAAGGAAGTCCTGAACCTAATTGTCCCTGTCATCTCCTCCGCCAGCACAGCTGCCCTCTCCCTCAGGGTTTCGGACACACTCAGGATGTGGGTTATCACACTGTGCCTCTTGCACAGTAATACACAGCCATGTCCTCAGATTTCAGTCTGCTCATCTCCATGTAGGCTGTGCTCGTGGACATGTCCACAGTCATGGTGACTCTGCCCTGGAAATTCTGTGCATAGCTTGTATCATCATCTTCAGGATAGATCCCTCCCATCCACTCAAGGCGTTTTCCAGGGGCCTGTCACACCCAGTCTATGTAGTAGTCAGTGAAGGTGTATCCAGAAGCCCTGCAGGAGACCTTCACAGATGCCCCAGGATTCCTCAACTCAGCCCCAGACTGCACCAGCTGGACCTGGGAGTGTACACCTGTGGAGAGGAGACACGAGTGGGTGGAATCCCCCTTCACTGTTCCTGGTCTCCTCTTCAGCACAGGGACTGGGGAGACCCTTACCTGTAGCCACAGCCACCAAGAGGAGGATTCTCCAGCTCCAGTCCATGGTGAGCGGCTGTGCTCTCTGGGCTTCTGTAGGGGAGGGAGTGGTTTTTGGGTGATGCTCTGAGGGTACAGACATTTCTGTATTTAACCTAATACACCTCCAATCATTTGCATATTCATCAATCTAAATATTTCATCCTTAAGACATAGACCATCCTGAGAGAAGATCAATGATGCGAGGACCATGCTCAGTGGGATGCTGAAGGCCCAAGAACTAATCCCAGTTTGAGGACATGTCTTCCCTGCCATGTCCCTGAACTCTGTGTAGACACAGCTCCTCCTACAAAGGAACAAGCCCCACAGGCGAGGACCTCATTGTCAATTCACCTTTGAATGGAGTGGAGACCACCTGGAGTTGTTCTGAATGTCTTATTCCTGGGATCAGAGTGTCTCCCCAAATGCTGCTGCTGTTGAAATAATGAAACCATTCTTGTCTTCCAACTTTGCAAAGTTAAGAAATCTAGCAGCCCTAGAAATTCTTGTTTTAATTGTGGTTCTCACTGACTTGAGTTAGGAAACTCTCCCTGTAGAGTAGGATACTTACACGCCCTGCAGCAATCCTTGTCCTACTCTTGCTTGAGTTATTTTTAAAGAAGGAAGATCTAGTCTGTCAGAGGAAGCCCCTCCCCAGCCCCTTCTGCACCTGCTCCTGGGCTGGAGCCCTGTGCTGGGTGGTCCCGAGCGCCCCCTGCAGCCCATGCCCCACTCTGCAGAGAGGGTCCAGTCTGAGCTCACGGTGCATTTCGATCTCGGTGTCTCTAGTCCAGTATTAACAGCTGTGTCCTGGCTCCAGGATGCTCCTTCAGTGTCACCACATGATTTGACATCATCTCCTGAAATAGTGACTTGGCCTTACTAAACCCACATGTTCTGCAGGGAGATCCCAAGCAAGGATTCTATGAAACCACCAGGGAGCCCCTTCCCTGCAGCTGCCAGAAGCTCTGACACAGTCCACCCTCACGGTGAGTCGGAAACCCTGGGGGGCTTTGGGGGAGCCTCATGTCTCCTTTAGGTTCCTCTGGTTTATCATCACATGAGAAATACGTGTACATAGAAACGATGGGGCTCCCTGTCCAATCCAACCCACTATCCAATCACACACACATACAAACATGCACACACACACACACACATACTGCCTGACATTTGCAGCAACAAAACCCAGATTTGTTCTTCTTCCCTGTATCTTGCACATGGGCAGTGCCCTACGCTGACCTTGGCCTGGGATGTGACCTGCTTTGCAGACAGAATAAAAAGAAACAGGTCTCAAGCACAGACTTGGGGAGATCATGTGCACAGGATCTGTCTGTTCCTGCAGCACCTGGAATCCTGCAGCTTCCCTGGGACAAGGGCCAGTGTTGTCCCACAGATTGTCAGAAATGGCACAAGCACACCACTGACCACTCTTGGGCCCGCAACAGGGGCTCCTTAGACCCTACCCCTGAGGGAAGGGAGACCCCTGAGAAGACAGAGGAGGAGGCAGCACCATTGTCCGTGGACTCAGGTGAGGCTGCTCTGCAGGGCCACTTGCTGGGCGGGGCAGCAGCAGGCAGGTGAGGGAGATCAGCTCCATGAGGGACACCGTGGCCTCTGCCGGTCACCAGGATGGACTAGAGCTCTTCAGTCCTCATGTATCTATCCTGCTGGTCATCTCCCCTCTTCACCACCCACCTTGTGGACTCCAGGCCCCACATCCCACATGGAGACAGACTCACTGCTCAGTCACCCACGACCTCACCAGCCAGTTCCCTGTGGGAAATCCTGTCTCTTCCTGAATCTGTGTCTCTGGTTGAACCCTGATGGATAGTCCTGAATGCACCACAAATTCCAGGGGGAGGAAGGATCTTTGTCACAGAACATGAAGGAAAGAGAAAAGAATGCTATGGCCCATGAGAGAGCCATCATGAGTTTGGTCTGGAAGCTGTAGCTGTCAGAGGCTCAAACAGCCCTTCTGTCCCTATCTTGTCCCCTCCGATGACCCTGGGCATCCCTAAGTTCTCCTCCTCGGAGAGTCTGTGTCTCGTAGCACTTTCAGACTTCATCCACTCTCATGACACAGGTGTGGTGGTTGTGTGTGCGGAGGGGTGTTATACATTCTCAGGAGCAACTCTCAGTGATGTAGTGGTGCTGGACTCTAACCTCTGACCTTCACATGGTTCTCCCATACTTCAGGTCACTTCCCCAGTCCCTACTCCCTTCCTGGGCTGCAGGGTCCCAAGTGATTTTCCTTGAATCTCTTGACCTTGTTCAAAATCTTTTACCCATTAGGTGATACAGAAATACTGAGGGGTCAGTGTGGAATGGGAAATAATTCCCTTCCCCTGCCCAGGATAATGTTCTGGAAAAGTCTCTCCCCCAGAGGGTCTGCCTAGGGAATGTTCTGGGTGGATTTCTCAGTGATACGTCCTCCCCTCCACCGTCACAGCCACTAGGGGATATATATGGATCTTCATCTTGGACCTGGAGGTTTCTGGAGGGAGAGCCCACAAAAGTGTGGAGTGTGGCCCCAGAATCTCTCACCCTCACGCCATCCACCCTTGTCCACTAGCCGTTCACAGTTACCCTGAAAGTGCTACCCCTCTCTGTGCCTCCAGCAGCTTCTGTTCCAGGAAGCTGATCTCACCTGGGGCTCTAGATGTGCCCGTGTTCCCAGTTATTGGTGTGGAGGTTTCCCTGCAATTCCTCTGATCGGTCAATGATAAGTCACTAAATTTCACTTTTTCCAGCTTTTATTTTTGTAGGAATAAGAGCGATGATTTCCAAAATCTTTACATGTTAGAGCAGAAACCGGCAGTACCACCACAGGTCACCGTTGACCTGCTACAATCACCTTCCCGCTCCCGGGAAGCTGGGATTCAGAAAGCACAAAAGCCAAGGAGCCTGGTAAGTCTCAGGTGACATCATGTTCTGGAAGGGCGTCCCTGCTCCTGGAGGGTCCCAGTAGGTGCACCTCGAATCGCACAAGTGGGAACAGAGACTCTCATTCCTCAAACACAAGACACACCCATGAGAAAGCTGTTTCCCAGGTGGAGGGCAGAGCAGAGGGGAGGAGACAGAGGCTGCCAAGCAGGGACCACCAGAAAGGAGGTAAAAAAGAATGGAAAAAAGAAAAAGGGAGGCTGATTACATATTTATGCCTCTCTTAGTCACAGTCTGTCTTTTGTGCATTTGTGAATATTTCATCCTATTACAACAAATCTTTTTGAATCCAGAGGCATCAGGGAAGGCACAGAATCATTAATCTGGAAAGGTTCCTGGGAAAACTGCTAGATGAGAGGACGCCCCAGATGCTGGCAGGATACCAGCCCTTCACCTCCTCTGCACCTGACATGGGGCTGGTCTCTGCTACTTGGCTGGTCTTGCGTGCCCCTTGGTGTCCTGAGCGCCCCCTGGTGTCCTGAGCGCCACCTCAAGCCCAGCCCCTTCTGTCTCCTGTAGGAGGTTTGTGTCTGGGCTCACACTGACTGCACTTCATTGTGTCTTGCACAGAAATGGACGGCTGTGTCCTCGGTGGTCACAGCGCTCAGCTGCAGGGAGAACTGGTTCCTGGATGTGTCAGCTGTGATGGAGGTGTGGTCCTTGAAGGAGTGACTGTGCTTCGTGTTCCATGATGATCGACTACAGTAACCACGTCCCAGCCATTCTATCCTCTCCCCTTGGGGCAGGATTCACCACTGGTGACAAAGTAACCAAAAAGGGTGCAAGTGAGGGACATGGTCTCTGAGGGTTTCTCCAGCCCTGGGCCTGACTCTTGAAACTTAGACTGGGACAGGACACCTAGAATGAGAGAAAACCATCACTATGTGCCACACACAGAGCACGCTCTTCCCGTCACCTCTTTTCAGATGTCCCTGAGCTGCTCACACTGGGAAGCTGTCAGTAGGCAAAGGAGGAAACAGAAGAATCTCATCTTCTTAAGGGAGAGTGTAATGCCTTTCCTAGAGCTATTCATCCAAGGATGGAAAGAGTGAGAGACAGAAAGAGAGAGAGACTGACAACACTCCACATTGTTACTGTGATATAAACAGAGCTGGAGAGGAATTTGCATGTTCCAGGAGCCCTGGCCTCACCAGGGGAAGGAACCACAGGGGATCCTGTGCCTCAGAGGCCCGTCTCTGGGGTGAGTGTCCTTGCCCAGGCCTCAGAGAATGCAGACCCTCCTCTTCAGAAAGGTCCTCACCCTCCTGAGCTTCCAGACTTTCATCCCACCTTAAGGTCGGGAGAAAATTTCAGAGAAACTGGCAGGTATGTCTGATACAGTGCGGAGGGAAGTGACAGAAGAACTTAGATGATCACAGCACTCCTGAGAGGGAGTTTTGTGCAGATAAAGCTGTTGGACCAGCAAACCAGTCCTTTGCTGTAAGTTGTAATCACATTCTCTCCTGAATTAGTGCTTTAGTGTAAGTTATCAAAAGGACAGAACAGAATAGCTGAAACTGTCTTCATTACAGACACCAGGGTTGTCATCATAGAAAACACCAAAGAATCTACCAAAACACCCCAAAACTAATCACAGAGATGAGCCAGGACGCAGGTGCAATTTCAGTTGCTCTCCAGTACACTGGAAATGAATAGTTAGAATTGGAGTTTAAAAGCCATGCCATTCACAATGCACCAAAAATTTAGCTCTGAAATGTAAGACAAGTGTATAGGAGCTGTGTGAGGAAAAAAAAACAGTTATGAAATATTAAAAAATATGTAAATCATGGAGAGACATGCTGAGTCTCTGCATTGGGAGACTAAATAAAGATAAGATACCTCTTTAGTCCAATTAGTAGATTTCCACCTAGAAGAACAAGGGTAGTATGTGTTTTTGTGTGTGCGAACAGTACACTGTGTCATGCTGAGCATGCGTGGGATATATTTTCTCCATTATAACCAGATAATTGACTCAGCCTTCAGTCATGAATGTTCATACTTGTACACAGATCATCGGCTGACTGTACAACGCAGGGTCCCCTGGCCTTGTGGGAGCAGCTCTCAGAAATTTATTCCCAGAGGATTTCTTCTGTATAAATGTCAACTGAAAAATAGGAGCCTTGAGAGTTAAAAGACGCTGGCACAGCTAGGATTGCCCTCAGTCATCACACGTTGATCTATTTCATTATCATCGCTGTGACCAACATTTCTCCCCGAGGAAACCCAGTCAGGTTTGCTGCTTCCATTCAGCCTCATCAGGTTCTAAAAGCAGAGGTGGTCTCAGCGAAAAGTGGAGTCACCCTGTGGGCATCAGCTTTACTTGTGCTAGGAGACAATGTCCTCTTGCTCTGTGTCTCTCAAGGCACCAACACAGCACTGAGCCTCCCTCCCTGTGTAGCACATCCACTCATGTGTCCACCCTCAGCCACCATTTCCCCTTCTCTTGATCTGACATGGAGTTTAACCCCAAGTTTCCACCTTTGGGATAGTTGGCACAGATACACACTGGAAGCAATTCCAGTCTAGCAAGGTCTCCCTCTCTGTCCACTCCATCCACATGGGGTGGAGTCACACAGATACAGAACAAGCGGGCTGTCTTGACCACGAGGCAGTGGAGCTGCATTCACTGGTGACCTCACTTCTGTCAGATAGTGTGAAGGTGCAATGCCTCCCACGAGGAGCTTAGGATTTGCGACATGAAGGTTTAAAAGTATGTTACAGTTTCTTGCTTAGGAACCATCCTTTTACCTGAAACCCACAGCAGAGAATAAAATAGAGAGTTGAAGTGGTGTGGAGAGAATTGTGCAGTCATACCAGCAACTGTCCTCACAGCCCCTTCTCCAAATCCCCCTGAAAAGTGGAGGAATCTATTGAATGGGAACCCTCTCTTGATCTCCTTCATGTTAAGTGTGAGGAAAATATCATGGATCATTATCAATGTCTCTATCCCTCTTTCCATCCTAATTATCCATTAGATTATTTTTAACTGTTATAAGGAGGTATAATTGACATGTAATAGCCTGTGTATATGTCAAGTGTATGATTTGATGAGTATTGCCATGTGCACACCTGTGCAACCATCACCAAAATGAAGGTCGTGAAGGAAGCCATCACCATTAAAAGTCTCTCCTTTTTCCCCTGTAACTCCTCCCTCCCACTTCTTCCCTTAACGCACCTTGTAGACAGCCAACTCTTGATCTTTGTTACTTTATATTAGTTTTCATTTACTAAATGTCCATAAATGCAATCATATCATGTGAATTTTACGTGTATTCTTTCACTCAACATCATTGCTTATGAACACAACCATTCTGTTGTGTGTGTCAAGCATTCGTAGATTGTAATGATGGTAAGTATTCCAGTGAGTGACTACACCCCAATGTGTTTGTCTGTTGAGCTCCTGATTGATATTGGATTGTTTCCAGATTCTGGTATTACAAATACAGCTGCTGCTCAGCTGAGGAACGACAACAACTCTTCTTCTTACAACAACAACAACTATACTGTATAGACTGCAAATTAGTGACCTTTCTTTAATACACCACATAAGTGAAGTTATAGTGCAAACAATAAACCTAACATTTGGTAAGAAACAAGTGGTTTCCAGGAGAAACAGTATGGGAATTATAGCTGATCTGGGGGAGAGAATGCCAGATGGCTTATAAACTAGTACAAGAACCAAAGAGACATACTTCATGGATTTCCTGAAGTGGAGTGTGGTGAAGGTGCTATAGTGTGCTATTCTCAGGGGTCAGACAATTAGGGAGATATCTAGTCCCTGTAAAGCTTTGTCCTCCAGGATTGAGGACACATCCCACAGAGCTCCTCCCCCAAGATTGTTCTGTCAGGGAGAGAGGACCAGCACCTACTGCTGAGACACATCCAGACCCACCTCACCGATCACCACTAAGAACTAAGTAATTAATCTGCAGGGAGAAAAGCACCAAAACCAGTATCCTAAAGCTCGAGTGGAAAGCAACAGAAACTGGGAGAGGAACAGAGGAAACTACCAAAGCCCTGTTCTGAGCCCCCTTTCCCTTCTCTAAGGAATAAAAGCCTAAATATGCAGAAAAGAGTGAACTCTACTGTCCACATGTCTACAAACCCTGTTCACAAGTGTTAAAACATTCCCTAAGGAGACTGAGGCTTTCTCTACCGCTCTCCTCTTTTCTTTCTGGGTCCTCACAAGATTCTCCCTCAACAATCCCCTCACGGCAAGGTAGGCTTTTTCTAGCACACATCTCAAAATCCTCCCAGCCGCTACCCATTACCTAGATTCTAAGCCATTCCACATTTTTAGGTATTTGTTACTGCAGCACCCCCAATTTACAGTACCAATTTAGGTCTTAGTCCATCTGGGATGCTGTAAAAATAGCATATATTGGGTATCTTATAAACAAAAACTTATTTCACACAGTTCTGGAGGTTATAAAGTCTAAGATCAAGGCACCAGCAGATCCTGGGTCTGATGAGGGCCTGCTTTCTGGTTCATACAGTGTCTTCTCACTGTGTCCTCACATGGTGGAAGGAAGAGGGGAGGGAGCTCTGTGGGGTCTGTTTTATAAGAGCACAAACACCATCATTATGGCTACAACCTCATGACACAGCCAGCTCCCACAGGCCCCACCTCCTAACACCATCACACTGAGCCTTAGCTTTCAACAAATGACGTTTTGAGGGACACTTAGCTTCAGACCAGAGTACAGGGTCAATTTGTCCCCAAAATTGAAGATACAGACAGGCATGTACAGGGAATAACCACTTGCAAGAGCAGAAACTGATAAGCAGAAACCTCCACAGGAACCATACTGGGGTGTGAGAACCTGAACTGTATTGATGAGTTGCCGGAGGCTCAGTGTGGAGGGATCTGAGTTGGAAACTCTAGGGGATCAATTCTTAGGGGGTCTCGACAGTTCTGGGTTTTAGCTCCAGGAGATCTACCATGTCCTCATATTAAAGATCAGAGGAAAATCTTTTGTGCTTTTAGTAAAGGGAGGGGAAATAGATAATTTAGAAATTTAATAGAACATTCAGTTCTTCTTGACAAGACCTGTCCTCAGAGAATCTGGTTTACCCTACCCCAACCTTCTGGGGTTTCTCAGAGCATAGTTGACCTGGGGGAAGGGAAACACCCACCTCTATCCCCCTCCTCACAGCCCTCCTGTCTCACATAAGGGAGGGGGTAAACTGAGAAGTTCCTGTGAAGGTCACAACAGAGTCACAGGCTCAGGAGAAGAAAGAACAATCACAGGACTCGAGACACCTCACCTACCCATGCCTACCTCCACATCCAGAGGGGTCTTGTGTGGTAACAGGGAAAACCACTCAGAGACGGCGTGGGTCTCTGACCTCATTGAAGAGTCTAGGAAACCCGGAGTAAACGGAAGACGGAAAAGAAAGGACATCAGAGGAGATGTTACCTCCAACCACGATGTGCCTTTTCATCCTCTTTACAACATCTTTCCTAGAGTGAAAGATTTAATGTTTAAGTGTAAGTTAATGTTTCTTTCAGGAGTCATGCTTTTGTATCATCATTTTTTTTTTTTGTTTTGTGGCTGGGCAAGATCTGCTCTGAGCTAACATCTGTTGCTAATCTTTCTCCTTTATTTTTCTCCCCACAGCCCCAGCACAGAGTTGTATATTCTAGTTGTGAGACCTTCTAGTTCCTCTATGTGACCTGCCACCACAGCACGGCCACTGACAGACAAGGGGTTTGTTTCCACGCACAGAAATGGAACCCGGGCCGCCTAAGCGGAGTGCACCAAACTTTAATGGCTAGGCACACTGGGCTGTACTGTGCAGAGCTGCATTGTTGGGTTCAAGAGAGCCTCCTTTATACATTTAGCTGACTTACTTCAGAAGCTTTGATAATAAATTGGCGTTTAGGCACAAGGGTGTCTGAAAGGGACTCTCCGCCTTTGGTCCACGTGAGAATGTTTTCCTTCTATTACAACAGACTTTTCTAATCAGAGAACACAGAGCTAAGCACAGAATCACAAATACAGAGAGGTTGTCTTGAGGAAACTGTTATAGAAAAGGAAGCCATGACAGGAAACCAGCCGTTAAAATCCATCTGCACCTGCTTCTGTGATGGTCCTTGAGAGCAGGGCCTGACCGCCCCCTGGTGGTCCTGAGCCCCTCCTGCAGGGAGGTTTGTGTCTGGGCTCACACTGACTTTCCCTCACTGTGTCACTAGCACAGTAATACACGGCCCTGTCCTTGGTTCTCAGGCTGTTCATTCGCAGATACAGCGTGTTCTTGGAGTTGTCCCTGGAGATGGTGAATCAGCCCTTCACGGAGTCAGCATAGTATGTGCTACTACCATCTTTATTAATGTATGAGACCCACTCCAGCCCCTTCCCTGGAGCCTGGCATACCCAGTCCATGCTATAGCTGCTGAAGGTGAATCCAGAGGCTACACAGGAGAGTCTCAGAGACACCCCCCAGGCTGCACCAAACCTCCCCCAGACTCCACCAGCTGCACCTCACACTGGACACCTGCAAACACAAAGACATCCTGGTCAGGAAACTGTCACACATCCACTGTTTCTCTCACTCATATTCTCTCATATACTCAATGTCTCTTTGTCTCCACAAATTACCTCTTAAAATAGCAACAAGGAAAACCCAGCTCAGCCCAGACTCCATGGTGAGTGGTCTGTGTTCAGTCCTGATCACAGATTGGGAACACCTGGAATCCCAGGGCTGAGCTCCTCTCCAGAGCTGCAGGGTCAGGGATGGGCTGGTTTTCATCAGCACAGGGAGGGCCCTATTTGCATGTCCTCTGACTATATATGAAGCTCTGGGTCTGGACACCCACATAAAGGGCAGAGTCCCAGAGTGTGTTGTGTCCAGGAGCACAAACCTGGTATGAATTAGCCCATAATATTTGGGCCTGTGCTCCTCAAAACTGGACTCAACTGACCTCTGAACCACCTCTGTGACAGAACTGGGCAGGGCTATTGAGGTTTGCAGAACCCCCCCCCCCACTTGTAATTAGAACATGTGTGAATTTTATGCATTGTACTATTTACCTAAGAATGTATAGTGAAGGAAGATCCATGCAGATGTATTTTCAGAACTTCCTGAAATTTCTTGTTATTATTTATTTTCTGTAACATTTCCCACCAATGAGCCCTTTTTTTAAATGTAATAGCTTTAGTGATGAATAACTGACATGTAGTAGACTGCACAGTATGACAGTGTGCAGACATTATCTAAATCTACCGGCATTTTATGGACCTGGAAGCCAAGAGCACAGTAGGAACAGTCCCACCCACTTCCCCTCTAACTGACATCATTCCTGGTGACCCGCTTGAGTACCGTGTGGTGCAGCCCAGCTCATTTAGGATCTCATGTAAGAGCCGAGCAGGGGAGCAAAGAATCACCTTTCTTGCAGGGACAACAGACAACATCAGTAGGATGGGGCTGTGATTTCACAATCGGGAACAAAGAATATGTTCAACTTCTGGGAAACTCACTAGGATATATTTAGAAATTCTTGAATTTGATGACATACGGAGAAGTGCAAACCTGAATACATAAATGAGTGAATGATAAATAAATATATTGGTGCATGAACATAGCAATGGTAAAATCCAAGTATATATTGCAGTCGCCTTGTATTTAATAAAATGGCCATATACCACAGTCCTCAGAGCAGTAAACTGAAAACTGAAAACCCTGTGGGTTGGCCCAGTCATGTAGGGGTTAAATTTGCATTCTCCACTTTGATGGCCTGGGGTTTGTGGTTTCAGATCCCAGGCACGGACCTACACACCACACATCAAGCCATGCAGAGGTGGTGTCCCACATACACAAGAGAGGAAGATTAGCTCAGATGTTAGCTCAGGGGCAGTCGTCCTCAAGTAAACAGGAAGATTGGCA
Source organism: Dicerorhinus sumatrensis harrissoni (assembly GCA_014189135.1). NCBI lineage: Eukaryota > Metazoa > Chordata > Mammalia > Perissodactyla > Rhinocerotidae > Dicerorhinus > Dicerorhinus sumatrensis. The sequence continues at coordinate 47,701,556 of JABWHU010000168.1, forward strand.
CCAGATGTTAGCTCAGGGCCAATCTTACTCTCCAAAAAAAAAGAAAGAAAAAAAAAAAGAAAACCGTTAAACCACCTCTGTGTCGCTTGACAGCGGCCAATCCTTCAGAAGCTCAAACCTTTCATTATTCCAAAATTATCTTAAAATAGATGTCGATTCTGTACAATTAAATTTCCATCCTTACCCGCCTGCAGCATCCCTACACCACATCACCCCCTGTGGAGATATTCCTCTGCATCTTCATCATGAGACGCTGAGGAGAAGACACCTGACCTCACCTCCATCTCCTTCAGTCCCAGACCCCAGTGTGTCCCTCTCCTGAGCCTGCAGATGCTGAGCT